>CM060902.1:1552328818-1552928818 GCA_030737815.1 Allium fistulosum | reverse complement strand
TCCATACATGTCATTCCTGGACACACCAAAGAAAGCTCATTAGCGTGTGTGAACAATGTATTCGTTCAGTATGAATCATTCATTCATTTGGCCGAGAAAGTTTTTGAAGTCTCCATAGAGCGTCAGCATGAAACGACCGTCTTAAGTTGGAGGCCATCCACGACAAAGATATTATCAAGCATCAGGACACTGAGTTGCTTGAATACAAGACCCAACTTGCAGAAGCCAAAAAGAATGCAAAGGAGATAATAGAGGTGGTAAGTTTCCTAGAGACTTCCCATAAGAATGAACTTGACGTGGCGCTTCAACGTAGCGGCACGCTTGCTTTAGAAAAGGACTCCTTGCAAAAGAAGAAAGACGCTATAGTTCACCATGTTGAAGAGCTTGAAGAATTGTTAAAGAAAGAGAGGGAGGATAAAATTGAGGCACAAGAGGAGTCACAGAGATACTGCGAGGAAATTGTCGAGGCGAGGAGCTTGAGAACAAAGTTCGACGAACAATTCGCCAAGATTGAAGCTTTGAAGGAAGAAACCCGAGAAGAGGGAAGAAAAGAAGTGCTTGAACAAGCTAACTCCCAGGTGGAGGCTGCCATCGAGTCCGGTAGGAATGAGATTAAGGACTTGTTCGATCCACTAATTATCGCATATAATGCGAAGGTCCTTCTCCATCGCGACTTAAGCTTTCTTGGCGAGAGATATCTTGAATCACTTACCGAAGCCTAAGAGCACATTGTCAAGATAAAGAAGGAAGAGTTGGGAGAGGAAGAATTCAATAAAGAAGAAATTATGAGAGAAGTGCTTCGAGGAAACGTACCGTATGATCTGGCCGCCGCTAAACTTCAATTTTTTAAGGCTCTTGCACCGACTAAAGAAGGAGAGGATATCGTTGAGTCTTCAGGAACCGATCCTAAGGGTTCCTCTCCTATCCAAGTAGCTGGACCATCATCTTCTCATGATACGGAGCAAAACCTTGGCTATGATCCGGACAGGCCTGGCTTTGGACCGCATATGCTATGTCCATTCTCGAAGGAAGCACTCCATTGACTACAGAATGTCAACCGGATGCTGGTATCATACTAAACTTCTTCGAATTTGAAAAGCTTTTTGTTCTCCATGTGCAATGGCTTTCAATTAATGTCCATGCTTTATCAAATTTTTGCAGGTCTTCCGGACCCCAATCAGACTCCTAGGAGCGGTGCTGCCACGGAGCAGTAGGAGGAGATGGCCGAAGTCCCGACCGCTGTCGATATTCCGGAGCTCAATGCTCAAGTTAGCGGCACACTTGATGAGGATAAACCTGAAGATCCGTCCCCTGTTGATGAATCGGAAGATGTAATGATCACGTGTGCTTCGGAGCACACTACTGAAACTAGCATGAAGGAGAGGATTAAAGAGGAGGAAAAGTTGAAGCGAGAAGTTAAAGGAGAGCCCGCCGAGGTGGAAGTCGAAGATCTCGATCTCGTAGCATTGTAAGTTATTCCACCGGGAGAGTCGATCCCTGGTGAAATCCTTCCTTCTTCCATAAGCACTCCGACCAAGGGCGACAAAGGATCCCGGAAGAGAAACTTGAGTGACTCCACCCCTGAAAAGTGAAAAAGGGAGAGAAATTCGAAGAAGTAACTGTCACTTCAAATCATTGTATATAATTTGCATAATTATTTCTTTCCCTAGTCGTAGATGTATGGGTATGAATCCCGATTTTTTGAAATAACTTGTACTGGAATTTTGAGACTTGTGAATAAATGTTCTTGTTTTCGATTAATCATCGTGTGAATCGTTATCTTGATAGTTGGATGATTACTTTCCATTCAATGTACTTGTAATTTATTGATTGCAAATTCCGTTAACAATTCACCATCTCCATCTCAAGGCCTCCTTGTGGTCGTTTCTTTAAGTCGTAAAAATGCTAAGCCGGAGCTGTAGTGAGCTGTCATATCTAGCCTTCAGTAGTTTGTATTCCTCCCATCAATTTAAGGTTGGAGTTGGTGGGATAGAGAATAGTCAGAATCCGTTCATCTGTCCGTTGGAGTTTACATGTCAGTCCACGCTCTGGGGACTTAGAGTTATTTTGCGAGCGGTCGGTTCACACTCGATTTATGTTTTTGTCTTAGTCCACACTCTAGGGACTTCGAATTATTTCACAAACGGTCGGTTCACACCCGATTATTTTATACTCCGGTCCGCACTCCGGGGACTTAGAGTTTTCTCGTGGGCGGTTGGTTCACACTTGTTTATACTTTGGTCTGCACTCTGGGGACTTAGAGTTTTCTCATGGCCGGTCGGTTCACACCTGAATTGTTTATACTCCGGTCCGCACTCTAGGGACTTAGAGTTTTCTCGTGGGCAGTTGGTTCACGCCCGATTTGTTTAAACTTTGGTCCGCACTCCGGGGACTTAAAGTTTTCTCGTGGGCGGTCGGTTCACGCCCGATTTGTTTGCACTGCGGTCCACACTCCGGGGACTTAGAGTTTTCTTATGGGCGATCGGTTCACACCCGAATTGTTTATACTCTGGTCCGTACTCTGGGGACTTAGAGTTTTCTCATGGGCGGTCGGTTCACGCCCGATTTGTTTATACTCCGGTCCGCACTCCGGGGACTTAGATTTTTCTCGTGGGTGGTCGGTTCACGCCCGATTTATGTTTTTGTCTTCTTTTAGTCGCCTCGATTTAGTTTCAGTCCCACTGTCCAGCATGAATTTTTCAATCTCTGGATTATCGGCTGCATTTGTTTCCTATTGCATATCCCATCCTCCGGATTATTCATGGGAATTGTTAATCGAGCAAATTAATGGAGCTCATCTTTGTTCGATCCCATCGGGGATTAGTATGATTGATCGATTTAAAACTCCGGGAACCTGTTCACATATCAGATATATCGATATCAATCAGTTTCATTATGTACTTAGCATAAAATGCAATGATAGTCATATAAGCAAAGGAAGTTTGAGTCTTTATTTATCAAATGGAAAGGAACAAACTATTCTGTCTTATTACATATTTGGAGAAATCAAATGCTAAAGCAAATATAGAAAGTAAATAGAACTGAAATGCAAAGGAAATGTTCTAAGTGAAATAGCATCGCAAATGCTCTATATTCCATGCTCTTGGAAGTGTAATGCCATTAACAGTCGCTAGCTTGAAAGTTCCTTGTCCAAGCCTCTGTTCAATGACATACGGTCCTTCCCATGTCAGATTCATGTGTGACGGGGGCAGAAATACCCGTTTCAGGATGAGATCGCCAACTTCAAAGGTTCTCGATCGAACTTTAGTGTTGTAATATCGGGCGACTAGATGTCGATATGTAGCCACTCTCAAATTAGCTTCCTCGCACTTCTCATCAATAAAGTCTAAGGATTCTAAGAGAAGATCTTTGTTCGTTTTAAGGTTGTAGTAAGTCACTCGATGCGAAGGGACTTTGAGTTCCACCGGAATAATAGTTTCAGAGCCGTAAGCAAGAGCAAATGGAGTATGGCCAGTCGTGGACTTGTGGGTGGTTCTGTAGGCCCGAAGCACCGTAGGAAGTTCATCCACCCACTTGCCTCTAGCCTTCTCTAGACACTTTTTCAGAATAGACTTGATAATTTTGTTTACAGCTTCAACCTGTCCATTTGCCTTAGGGTGAGCGACTGCTGCAAATCTCTTTTCAATGCGATATCTCTGACAGAATTCTTTAGTTTCAGCACTATCAAACTGAGTCTCATTGTCTATTACGATAGTTCAAGGAAGACTGAAGCGACATATGATGTTTCAAACAACGAAATTGATTACTTTCTTGGTTGTGATTGTGGCTAACGGTTCCGCCTCGGCCCATTTGGTGAAGTAATCAACCGTGAAAATAGCGTACTTCGCACCACCTTTAGAAATTGGCAAGAGCCGATGATGTCAATACCCCACATAGCGAATGGCCATGGACTGACCATTTGCGTGATCTCTATTGGTGGAGCTCTTGGGACTTTCGCATATAACCGGCACTTGTCACATTGTCTCACATAATCAGCAGCATCCTGGTTTACAGTTGGCCAATAATATCCGTAACGGAGTATCTTCTTTGCCAGAGTTTGCACCCCAGTGTGATCGTCACATTTTCCCTCATGAACTTCTTTCAGAACATGCTTTATCTCATCACGAGCGATACACCAGAGTAAGGGAACATAAAACCTTTTTCTATACATAGTTCCTTCTTGTATAATATATCACGAAGCTTTGCGAAGGACTTGTCGCTTTTCGTTTCTCCTTTGAGGCAAGATTCCATGCAACAAGTAATCTTTAAATGGAGTCATCCATGATTCCGTCTCGGATTCCGCTTCTAGTACTTGATCAATTTCCATCATATTTATACTTGGGGTATGCAATATCTCGACCAAAACCAAACCCATCTGTTGCGCATCGCCAGTACTAGCGAACTTTGCCAATGAATCAGCCTCTCTGTTTTGCTCACGTGGGATATGTGAAATGTCATAGTATTCGATATCCACCAACAACTCCTAAACTCGGGTGAGGTACGGGGCAAGTCGTTGTCCCTTAGCCTGATAGTCTCCTCTGACTTGATACACCACCAGTTGTGAGTCGCAAAAGATTTCAAGCGACTTCACTCCGAGCTCTCTAGCAAGTTTAAGTCCAGTAATCAACGCTTCATACTCAGCCTCGTTGTTTGTAGCAGGAAAATCAAGCTTCAAAGCATAGCAAATTGACTGGTTCTCAAGGGTTACAAGCACAATTCCAGCTCCAGAACAGCGACCGATAGATACTCCATCATTGTACAACTTCCATCGCACGGTAGGGATTCCGCTGCCTTTTGGAAGCTCGTCTTGCATGGTAAATTCTGCTATAAAGTCCGCCAGCGCTTGAACCTGGATAGCTCTTTGGGGAAGATATGTAATGTCGAACTGGCTGAGCTCGATGTTCCATTTAAGCAACCTTCCAGATGTCTCAGGTCGCTGTAAGACCTGTCGTAACGGTTGGTCGATGTAAATGTTGATCGGATGTGCCTGGAAGTACGGACGAAGTTTTCGTGATGTGGTTAGCAAGCAGTACACCAATTTCTCTATCTTCTGATAGTTCCTTTCTGCTCCTGTTAATCGCTTGCTGACATAATACACTAGCCTCTGAATCCGGTTCTCTTTGCAAATCAAGGCGGCACTTATAGCATGTGCTGATACTGCCAAATAAACGTACAACTCCTAAATGATTCACCAGAGCTCGAAACGCATCTTCACAATCCCGCATCCATTCAAAGTTTCTCTTTCCCCTTCTAATCAAATCAAAGAAAGGAATGCATTTGTCAGTTGCCCTGGAGATAAATCGACTTAAAGCAGCAACCTTCCTATTCAAACTTTGCACTTGTTTAATGGTTCTGGGCGCTTGAATATCTCGAATAGCCTGAATCTTTTTTGGATTAACTTTAATTCCTCGAGCATTGACAATAAAGCCTAGGAATTTTCCTGACGCAACACCTAATGAGCATCTCAAAGGATTGATCTTCATGTTATAAAATCGGAGGAGGTCAAACATCTCTGCCAAGTCTCGAATGTGGTCGTTTGATTGCCGTGACTTCACGAGAATATTATCCACGTAGACTTCCATTATCCTCCCAATCCGATCTTTAAACATCCGGTTAACTATGCATTGATAGGTTGCTCCAGTGTTCTTCAATCCAAATGGCATCACCACGTAACGGTATAATCCAACATCCGTCACAAAGCTGGTGTGTTCCTGATCGGGGAAATGCATCGAGATTTGGTTATGCCCCGAGTAAACTTCCATAAAGGATAACAATTCATGCTCTGCATTTGAATCAACTAGCCGATCAGTCCTTGGAAGGGGAAAACTATCTTTAGGACATGCCTTGTTCAAGTCTGAATAGTCAAAGCATGTTCTCCACTTCCCATTCGCCTTCTTCACCAACACGGGATTAGATATCCATTTAGGATAGAGGGCGTCATGAATAAACCCGTTGACTTTTAGTTTATCCACCTCCTCTTTAAGAGCAACAGATCTCTCCGGATCCATGCCTCGCCTTTTCTGTTTTACCGGAACATACTTCAGATCAATGTTTAATGCATGGATCGCGATGGCAGGCGAGATCCCACACATGTCAGAATTAGTCTAAGCAAATACATCCAAATTCGCTCGGAGAAAATCAACAAGTTCTCTCATCATCGAGGGGTCGAGCTACGATCCAATCTTCAAGACCCGTGATGGGTCATCGTGGCTAACTGTTATATCAATTGTCAGCTCAACCAGCGCCGCCTTAGTCTCCTTGGGCTCCTCTTCGTCATCCCTCAGATCTATATTTCTATAGAACTGACTGTGGTGCCCAAGCCAAGGCTTAGGCGCCATTTGTCAATCTTCAGTAACTTGGATGCATATAGATTTGTCCACACCCTTTCCCTTCTCCTTACGCCGAGCTTCTCTCAACTCAGCCACATAACAGGCATGTCCAGTCACCTGATCACCATGCACCACTCCTACTCCATTATCAATCGGAAATTTCAAAGTCAAACACCATGGGGCAAGAGCTGCCCGAATTTCTGCCAAGGCTGGTCAGCCTAGAAAAACATTGTACGGTTATTCAACATCCAAAACAATGAACGGTAGGATCCGCACTCTCCTACGTTCGCCTTCCCCCAATTCAACTGGCAACTCCACATAACCAACTGCCTCAGTCGCCACACCATTGAAACCATGTATACGAGCTTTAGATGGTTTCAAATTTTTGGCCTCCATTCTCATTTGATCATAAGCCTTCTTGAAAATAATGTTTACCAAACTTCCACAATCAATCAAAATTCTTCTCACCAGAGCAGGGCCAATCTTGGCAGAAATGACCATCGGGTCAATTGTAGGAGCCTATACTCTATCTACGTCCCTTCTTCTGAATACTATATCCTCAGTCGTCGTACGTTGTTGCTTGGTCGGAGTTCCGTCCTCCGTATTTGAACAATACTCAAAATCCACATGCCTCATCACGTTGGCATAGCGCTCCATGTCTTGCCAACTCTTGTCCGTAGGATGTGGTCCTCCAACTATCGTGTTTATCACTAATCTTCCTCCGATCCATGCAGGATCCTCATCCTTACTTGGAGTTTTTCCTCGATTAGGGTCAGATGTCCCCTGTCTTCCATCCTACGGAGTTTTCATGAACTACTGCAACTTCTTTTCCCAAATGAACTTCTCGTTAGCATCCTGGATATGCCTACACTCGTTCGTATTATGCCCGTAACACTCGTGAAAAATCGGCAATACTTTCCAATCTGTTTCTGTGTCTCTATTGACTCCTTTGGACGTGGCTTCTTGTATTGAAAAGTATTACAGGTGGATAGATAAATATTCTCCAGGGATACGTTTAGAGGCATGTAGTTGTCATACATAGGAATCCTAGGCCTTGGTCTTTCGGGCTCCCTCTTCCGGTCTCGATTCCATTCACCATTTCTCTTCTGTTAATTCGCTTGTTCTAAACATTAACCTAAACCTTCCAAGAACTCTCATCAGACTGCTTTATTGCAATGTTGCTTTGTACCGCTTCTCCTCTCAGTCCTATAGCATTGCTTTTTCTAGAGGACCTGACCTCCTCCTTTCTCATAAAATGAGCATCCTTTAAATAGAAGCGTTCCAACGCAGCCGACCATTTTCCAGCTAGCCAATCACCAAACTCGGATTCTAGATCAATCCCTCTTGTCACAGCTATTAGTATTGCATGGTCATTTGGGTTACCGACTTCCGTAGCAACGATATAAAATCTTTCCACGTAGTCCTTCAGTGATTCCTCCAAAGCCTGGATTACGCTGGATAGTGACATCACGTCTTTGGGACGAGCAGCGTGAATCCGGAACTGCTCCACAAACTTTGTTGCCAGTTCATCAAATCTTAAAATCGATCGTGGGGGTAATCTTGTAAACCACATCGTCGCGATCCCAGAGAGTGTTATAAGAAAGCATCTACATTTGGTTGCGTCATTGGCTCTCTCCGAGTCCATCAACCATTCGTAACTCATAATATGCTGCCTGGTGTCGGTTTTTCCCATCATAGGCATATTGAACCTTCTCGGGTACTCTGCATGTAAAACATGGTCAGTAAATGGGCTATGGCTCCTCGAAATTCCCCAATCATCATTCTTCAAACCCTGGTCCTCCCTCACCAGCTGTCTGACCATCGCCGATAAGTCCGGTGTTTGGATGGGTGGTGCTAAGTGGTGGTTGTGCTCTACCTCACGTGAATGATCTAGTCGATGTCTATGGGCCATTCACGCCTCCTTGGTCTATCATCCACTTGATGTGCACCATGAGCATTCATCTCGTCGTCATCCCGAAGGGGTAGTTGGTCAGCATTCAAACGGACTCCTGCCTCCAAGCTTTCGGAAACAACTCCAGGTCGATTCCCCAAGTGTAGCCGAGGAACCCCTCCTTTGGAGGAGGGATCAGTATCGATCCCTAGGGAGGGATCGGCACCGACCCGTCTTGGCAGACCATGTTAGTCTGCCAAGCGATGCTCCAATATCCCTTCTTGCTCTCTTTCTACCCTGCGACACCTACGCCTGTGATATTCATCTGATGTGGCTGAACTCTCCGACGTCGAGTACGAAGCAAAATCCCTTTTGGCGCTCTGACGCTGCTGTTGAGCAATCTAGTTCATTAGGTTAGCATAGTCTGGATTCGCTCATTCAGCTGCCTATGGCTCTCCATCAACTCCCTCATAGTGTTGTTGAATTCAACTCTAGTTATGGAATCAATGGGGTTCTGGACTTCGGCAGGCTCCACATTCAAATTTGAGGCTGGTTGCTTGGAGCTCCTTGTTGGATGCTGGCAGTTTCATTTGCATCAACATTTTGGGAAGTTGATCTGGTATGCCTCACCATTCTAGATTTCTTTGCTTAGATTCTAGTAAATCTGAGTAGTATCTACAAGCTTTTGAAGACAAATCTGGATCTCCTTTAGGGGATTTCCTCAATCCAGTAGCAGCAAAGAGGATCCTAACGTGCTGAGAATCAGGTTCTCAGTGAAAGCACCAAAATGTTTGCAACCAAATTGGCCACAAATACCCAAGAATAGATTTATGAAGTGAAATAAATGAAGAAATTAAATTAAAACAAAGGGATATGTCAAATTAACAAGAAAATCACAGTAGAAAACAAGGACAACAAGATTTATAGTGGTTCAGCATTGATTGCCTACGTCCACTTTGAATATTTTCTTTATTGATTCACAATAATCTTGATTACAGTAAGAAATAGCAAGAAACAAGAGAGTAATGGAGGAAGTTGATTACAATAATAGTGCTATCTAACCAGCAACATAAAGATCCTCAGAATGACCCCCTAGGCCTGTATTTATAGGTGAAGGCGACAACTAATCTGACTGGAACTTCGGCAATATGACCTCTGTTAGGAAATCAATTCTATGGTTTCGATGATAACAACTATACAATGGAAATCGAATATGCATATATATCTATATTTACAGGTAATTGATAAAGTAACATCACCAAAGAGACAAGAACAAGACTCAAAAGAAGTATCAAGAGGCTACAAGTCGATAGAATCGGAAGAGGAATGACACAGACACAAGAAATGCAACATGCACAAGTTCAGACGTCTGAGTGCACTAGCCAGATGTCTGATAGAATTCTCTGGTTTGCAAATCAGATAGAATCAGACGTCTGGTTTTGATACTCAAACGTCTGAAAAACAACCATATACAAAAAAATATAAGAGCCAGACGTCTGAAACATTTTCCAGACGTCTGATTTTGAACTCGGCTGTGTATATTCAAAATACAACTGTCACAATTGAAAAGACACGATCGCTCCTCTTCACTACAACTCTTCATCACCATTAGAAGCGACCTTAGAGCACTTACTAACAGATGCAACTACACAAAGGATCTCTCTACCGCTATAAATAACATCAGGAATTCAAGAGAAGAACTTACCTGACTTACTTGCGCTTTCTACTCTTATACTCTGATATATTCTTGATCTCTAGCAATCTATACTTGTACTCTACTCTTCCAAATATACAGTTCCTCATAGACAACAATCTCTAGATATATATATTGGAAGCATTTGCACTATACAGTCAAAATCCGTGTAATAGAGAACACACAGTTGACAAAGAAACTCTGCTATTGTAAACCTGTTCCTCTGGGTGAAGTGAGGGTTATTCGGTGAAAGGAAATTCCGAAGAGGAGCTTCGGGACTGGACGTAGGATGGGAGGTCCGAACCAGTATAAAATACCTGGTGTGATTATTCTTATTTGCATATTTTAATATTGATACAATATAGTTTAAATTAGTCATATATTTGTCATTTGTATAATCGATCCACCATACTATAGACTTTCATTTGGTATCAGAGCAAGGTTTGATCAAATTACAGTAACACGTTTTTGAATCATTTTGATATGGCAAATATTTTTCAAGAAGGACAATCCACAGCACGACCCCTACTTTTTAATGGTTCTAACTATGCATACTGGTCAACACGTATGAGAATTTTTATGGAAGCTAATGGTCTAGAAATTTGGTCAGTAACTCAAGATATATATGAAGCACCTACTACTGCTATGAACACATGGACCGATGCACAAAAGACCTTAGCATCAAATAATGCTAAAGCTATGAACGTTTTATTTTGTTCTCTAGATAAAAATTAATTTTCAAGTGTCATGTTATGTACAACTGCATTTGACATTTGGCGTACCTTACAAATCACACACGAAGGTACAACAAAGGTCAAACAAACTAAGATTTCAATTTTGCAAAACCAATTCTCGTCATTTAAAATGAAGCAAAATGAAACTATTGTTGATATGTATTCTAGATTTCAAACTATCCAACATGATCTTATGGCATTAGGAGTTAAATTTACCGATTTTGATTTAGTTTCTCGAATACTCAACTCTTTGACACCAGATTGGGAAAGGAAAGTATTAGCTATTAAAGAAGCTAATGATCTCTCTACTCTCAAAACTGAAGAGTTGATAGCAAATTTAATGTCATATGAAGCTAATTTGCAGGCATGAAAAGAACTAAATTCAGAAAAGAAGAACATAGCATTTCCAGCAACAAAAAATGATGACTCTGATTTAGATGAAGAAGTGATAGTCTTCATTGCCAAGAATTATAACAGATTCAAGAAATTTAGAAAGATGACAAAATTCCAAAAAGAAGGGAAGTCCAACACAATAAACTTATCTCAAATTAAGTGCTATGAATGTGATCAATACAGACATATGAAGAAGGATTGCCCTAAACTCAATAATGATAAAAGGGAGAACAAATTTGAAAAATTCAAGAAGAAGAAGGCTTTCAAAGTAACATGGGAAGACTCAGATTCTTCATCATCTGAAAGTAATAGTGATAGTGATGGAGAACAATCTAATGTGTGTTTTATGGCAAAAACTGATGAGGTATGTCCGGAACTTAGTTATGACGAATTATTAGAACTTAGCATGGAATTAGATGATAAATTTAGAAAAATTAAAAAATTGAACAAAGAATATATAGCTAAAATAAATAGATTAGAACTTGAAGTAGGAATGTTAAAAGATGAAAAAATTATCTCAGAAGAAGAACTAGAATTATCTCAAGAAAAAATTAAAAATAATTTGATAGAAAGTAAGGCTATTACTATTGATTTTGAAAACACTAAAATAGTAAAGGATGATCTACTAAAAGAAAAAGTCAACTTGAAAAGCAATATTGAAATATTGAAAATTTAGAATTAAAAGAAAAATTAGATAAAATTACAAATAATGTGTCAAAATTCAATAAAGGGAAACAAGATTTGGAAAACCTTATCAAAACTTCAAAACCATCAGGCAATAGAAATGGAATAGGATTTAAAAATATTTCTAAACAAAAAGGAAATGATGTAAAAAAAATTTTGTATACAAAAACTAAAAGTTTACCTATGTCTAATATGAATACCAAAACTATGAAAATTTGGATTCCTAAGACAAATAATAATTTGATTAAACAAAAACATATTAATAATTTTTTTAGAGAATGTAGTCTATAATAAAAATTATATTTATAAAGGTACCAAACCATCGTGGGTATGGCTACCTTCTCCTAACAATTAGGACCCTAACAAAAGTATATGGGTACCAATTAAAACATCTTTTATTTTGCAAGTACCCAAAATAAAACATAAGGAGAAATAGATACTAGATAGTGGATGCTCCAAGCATATGACCGGAAATTCAAAAATGTTATCAAATATAACATACATCGATGGTGGAACGGTAACCTTTGGAGATAATTCAAAAGGATATGTCGTTGGCACTGGAGAAGTCATCAATTATGGTATTTCTAACTCTCCTATTATTACAAATGTTTTATTAGTAGAAAATCTAAAACACAATCTACTAAGCATTTGTCAATTATGTGACAAAGGATTTCAAATAAATTTCGAAAAAGATAGATGTAATATTTTAGATAATAACAAACAACTTATATTTGAAGGTTTTAGAAACAAAAATATCTATGTATTAAACATGAATATAAATAAAATTTTAAATTTATGTTTAACCGCCAAACATAATGATCCATGGTTATGGCATAAACGTTTTTGCCACATCAATTTGAAAAGTATGAATAAATTGGCAAAATATGAGTTAGTTAGAGGTTTACCTAAAATAAATTACAAAGTAGAAAATTTATGTGACGATTGTCAAATTGGAAAACTAAAGAAAACCTCTTTTAAATCTAAAAATAATATTTCTACAAAACAACCATTAGAATTATTACATTTAGATTTATTCGGTCCAACACAAATACGATCTATAAATCACAACAAATATGTTTTCGTCATAGTTGATGATTTTTCAAGGTATACATGGACCTTGTTTTTAAAACATAAAAGCGATACTTTTGAAATGTTTAAAATATTTGCTAAAAGAATTAGAACACAAATGGACTTAAAAATTAAAAATATTCGAAGTGATCACGGAGGAGAATTCGAAAACGATATTTTTACTAATTTTTGCAATAAAAAAGGAATAAGTCATAATTTTTCTGTTCCTCGCACACCTCAACAAAATGGTGTAGTAGAAAGAAAAAATCGTACGTTACAAGAATGTGCACGAACATTACTAAATAGTAGTGGTTTACCAAAACACTTTTGGGCGGAAGCCATTGCCACAGCTTGTTACGTATTAAATCGAGTAACCATACGTCCTATGACTAAACAAACTTGTTTTGAAATATTTCTTGGAAGAAAACCTAAAGTATCATACTTTAAAACTTTCAGTTCAAAATGTTTATATTAAATACAAAAGATAACTTAGGAAAATTTGACCCAAAGGCCGATGAAGGTATCTTTGTTGGATATTCTGATCGTAGCAAAGCATATAGAATTTTTAATAAACGAAATAATACTATTGAAGAAAGTTTACATGTTTCGTTCGACGAAAATCTATTTAACAATCATACTAATGATGAAGAAGAGACTATTCCAATAACAAATTCAACAAATTCTATTAATAATGAAAAAAATGTGCAAAATAACACTTTAATATTATCCCCTAGAATTCTTAAGAATCATCCAAAAGATAATATCATTGGAGATCTCAATTCTAGAGTAACTAGAAATCAACTTAATCAAATAAGCCATGTGGCATTTGTGTCAAATCTTGAACCAAAAAATTATAAAGAAGCTTCAAATGATAACTTTTGGATAATGACTATGCAAGAAGAATTGAATCAATTTGAACGTAATAATGTTTGGGAACTAGTTCTAAGACCTGAAGACCAATCGGTTATAGGAACAAAATGGGTATTTAAAAACAAAGCAGACGAGAATGGAAATATTGTAAGAAATAAAGCACGCTTAGTTGCTCAAGGTTATAATCAAGAAGAAGGTATCGACTACGATGAAACTTTTGCACCAGTAGCAAGACTCGAGGCCATATAAACATTACTCGCTTTTGCAAATCATCACAATTTTAAACTATTTCAAATGGATGTTAAAAGTGCTTTCTTAAACGGTTTTATCAAAGAAAACGTATATGTTGAACAACCTCCACTATTTAATCACGAAAAATATCCTGATCATGTTTTTAAATTACAAAAAGCTTTATATGGTTTAAAACAAGCTCCTCGAGCTTGGTACGAACGACTTAAAAATCACTTAATTACATCGGGTTTTCAAATAGGAAAAATCGATACAACTTTATTTATTAAACGAGAAGATAACGATATTTTAGTTGTACAACTTTATGTAGACGATATTATTTTCGGTTCAACTAATGAAAATCTTTGTAATCATTTCTCAAATATTATGACCAATGAATTTGAAATGTCTCACATGGGAGAATTAAATTTCTTTTTAGGTTTACAAATAAAACAACTTGAAAATGGTATTTTTATTCACCAAGAAAAATATTGTAACGACCTGCTACGACGCTTTGGAATGGATAAAATTTCAAGCAAACCAACACCGATGAGTACTACTATTCATTTAGAAAAAGATGATAACGGAAAAGATTTTGATGAAAAATTATATCGTAGCATGATTGGTTCCTTACTCTATTTGACGGCTAGTCGACCCGATATTATGATGAGTGTATGTCTTTGTGCTCGATTTCAAGCAAAACAAAAAGAATCTCATCTAAGAGCTGTTAAGCGTATTTTACGTTATCTATCTAGTACTAGAGATTATGGTTTGTTTTACCCTAAAGGATCATCGTTTGAACTAGTTTCATATAGTGATGCGGATTTCGGAGGATGTAGAACAGATCGTAAGAGTACTAGTGGAACATGTCACTTTATCGGACAATCATTAGTTTCATGGTTTAGCAAAAAGCAAAATTGTGTTTCTTTATCTACTTGCGAAGCCGAATATATCTCAGCAGCTCTAGCATGTGCACAAGTAATATACATGCAACAAACACTTACGGACTTTGGCAAAATTATCAATAAATCTCCAATATATTGTGATAACACAAGTGCAATAAATTTATCAAAAAACCCCGTCAATCACTCACGAACTAAGCATATAGATATACGACATCATTTTTTACGAGACAATGTTGAAAAAGGAAATATCTCATTAGAATACGTAAATACCGAAAATCAAATAGCAGACATCTTTACAAAACCATTAAATGAACAAACCTTTATTAAACTCTGACGTGATTTAGGGATTTGCTCTCTTCATGATCTTATTACTGAATAATTCCTGCTTCATCTAGCCTATATTTAGTCAAGTATTTTTCTATCCACAAATTATAATCAGTAATTCATACACCCTTTGTTTTTTAGATAGTTAGTTTCTCTAAAAATAAATTTTTAACGTATATATAAACAGTTATACTTCAAGAAAAAAAAATATACACACAATTCATATTTTTCTCAACAAACAAAATATAGCCATGTCTTCTGATAACTCTTATATCTCCATCTCGATGCCTACGCCGGATAGCTCGGTTGATACACCCCAGCGACTTCCTACACCCACACCAATTAATGAACCGACGCATAGGTGGTCCTCATATCATACGGGATTTACTTCCGATAGCAAGAAGACCAAAAGATCTCTGTTTGTATCTCCTAACACAAAAGAGAAAATTGATGAAATTCATCATTATCAGAAACAATAGATAGATCTTCAACGAGAACTATATTTTGAGCAAAAAGTCACAGCACGTCGCCTAAGCTTTTTGGAACAAGTAGCGATGAAGTTTTGTTCGTCACGAAAGAAAGATGTCCATGAACCACTCCCAAAACCTTGTAGTTCTTTGGATCCCTCATCTTCATATCGTACTCCTTCGGATCCTTCACCAAGACGATATTCTGGCTCTCCGAGAACCCATGAACGTGGAAATATATGGTCTCCACTTAAACCATGGACGGACGACAACTCAGGAGATCGCAAAACTCCATCGCCTTCTAAATAAATTATATTTGTATGTATATATGCTTATTTGTTATTTTATTTCATAACAATAAAATTACTTGTTATAAGAATTCGAGAAATAAGCAAAACCATCAAATTTTAGGTTATTTTTAGCCACACTGCTTATTTCAGACGTCTGACTATGGCCTTCAGACGTCTGACACAATGATATACGTCTAAAATTTAAGAACTGTGCATATGTCAGACGTCTGATATACCCCACAGACGTCTGAAATTTTGCTCTGTCTACTCCAAATAAAAAATAAAGCATTTCAGACGTCTGAAATAAGATCTAGACGTCTGCCTTAGTTCTCTGCCTCTCCAAATTTACAAATTTGATTAAACCAGACGTCTACATCAAAAACCAGACGTCTAATTTTATCTACTGCACTTAATTTAGGGCAAACCAGACGTCTGATTTCCAATCAAGACGTCTGATTCCCAATCGACCATTTAAATTCGCACAGATAACGTCATTTTTTTCTTTTATCTCAAAAGTTATTATAACCTACGATTTTCTCAGAGACGATTTTCTGTCCAAAGCATCCTCTTTTAGCAAATCTAATCATAATGCCTCCTCGAACTAAGAATTCCAAGATGTCAAAAAGAAAACAAGACCAACCGGCCTCATCTTCAAATCCTCAGGTGTGCTCCGATGAACAGATCGAAAGGTGGATGAATAAAGTGCCGCATTCCATCAAAAGGTATGAAGACATCCAAAAGAAAAAACTCCACATAGGTCCATTCTACAATCTCCTTAAATTTCCTATGTATGATTTAGATGAACTATGTGAAAATGCCGGGTTGGAAACCCTAATTTCTTTTACTCCTAATGATGTCCAAATAGACCAATTAGCCATATTTTTATTCTATGCGAATTTAGACAGTACTTCAGTGTGGAACACTGAAAATGAGGATAACTGGCTCTGGTCTAGCGTGTATGGGAACACGATTAGATTAACTCCAGGAATAATAGGTCGAACACTAGGATGCTCTGACACAGGGGAAGATTTATACAACATTCCGAATATGCACTTCAAGCCACAGAACAATATAACACATCAAATTTGGGAGGACGAAATGCCAAAATTTGCCTCCAAATTTCTACGTCCAAAAGCTCGACTTCTAACTCGAATGATAATTAACACAATTGTTCCACGAATGGGAAGTCACGAGCAAATCACCGAATTAGAGCACAAAGCCCTATATGCTCTATTTAGTGGAACAAGAGTAAATTAGGCCAAATTCATCTTCGACAAGCTAAAGCATTTTTGGACTCGATCAAGGCCATCAATTATTTACCCAACTTATATTATGAGACTTCTTCGTGCACATAACATTCCATCCTACCTATCGACATTCGAAGAAATCTCGCCTAAGTATCCTTCCACCAAATTCTTCTCTCTGATGCACCTACCCGAAATCCCTCCAGAATTCATGTCCTTTGAAGATTGGACGCACAATCGTCAATCTAGAAGAGTTGAGCCTCCTCCTCAACCACATATTGATCCATCCTAAGAGGAGGAACAACATCGAGAAGCCACTCCTCCTCCTCCCGCACCGTTTGATTATCCGGGACAAGATGAAATTATGGAGACTCGAACGGATACAAATCCAAACGAAAGTGTTCAAGATCTCACTCTTCGAAACCAACAAATTCTATCTCAAAATCAAAAGATTTTGGCTAAGCGAATTGATAACTTTGAAATATCATTTGCTACACGCCTAGCCACTGTTGAAGAATCCATTTCCACTGTCTTTTCAGTTCTTAAAGAGGTACTACAACAGGTTCGTGGTCCAACACCACCTTCTGATGATTGGCCAACCCCAGTATCTTCTCCTCCCGCAAAACATTCCAAACTCTTTGAGGATGAACCTCTCAAAGAAGTTTTGACATCTCCTACAAAGGCTAGCACTTCTAAAAAAGAAGAACCAAAGGAACATAATCAAAATAAAGCTTCTCCAAAGGAATCATAGATTTAGGGAATCATAGACTTTAGGTTTTTTGGAATATCAATTTTTGTACAAATCTATGCTTGTAATCACACTTCAAGTTTAATGAAACTTTCTTTTTTTGACGATTGGCTTCAATTTTATAATTCTTTTTTATAATGCCAAAGGGGGAGAAATATAAGTATAATCATAAAACATTCAAAATAAGCACATATTCAGGGGGAGATTTATAATATATATATAAGTACATTGAATAGTTATCATCATCAAAAAGGGGGAGATTGTTAGGAAATCAATTCTATGGTTTCGATGATAACAACTATACAATGGAAATCGAATATGCATATATATCTATATTTACAGGTAATTGATAAAGTAACATCACCAAATAGACAAGAACAAGACTCAAAAGAAGTATCAAGAGGCTACAAGTCGATAGAATCGGAAGAGGAATGACACAGACTCAAGAAATGCAACATGCACAAGTTCAGACGTCTGAGTGCACTAGCCAGACGTCTGATAGAATTCTCTGGTTTGCAAATCAGACAGAATCAGACGCCTGGTTTTGATACTCAAACGTCTAAAAAACAACCATATACAAAAAAATATGAGAGCCAGACGTCTGAAACAACGTCTGATTTTGAACTCGGCTGTGTATATTCAAAATACAACTGTCACAATTGAAAAGACACGATCGCTCCTCTTCACTACAACTCTTCATCACCATTAGAAGCGACCTTAGAGCACTTACTAACAGATGCAACTACACAAAGGATCTCTCTACCGCTATAAATAACATCAGGAATTCAAGAGAAGAACTTACCTGACTTACTTGCGCTTTCTACTCTTATACTCTGATATATTCTTGATCTCTAGCAATCTATACTTGTACTCTACTCTTCCAAATATACAGTTCCTCATAGACAACAATCTCTAGATATATATATTGGAAGCATTTGCACTATACAGTCAAAATCCGTGTAATAGAGAATACACAGTTGACAAAGAAACTCTGCTATTGTAAACCTGTTCCTCCGGGTGAAGTGAGGGTTATTCGGTGAAAGGTTCCGAAGAGGAGCTTCGGGACTGGACGTAGGACGGGAGGTCCGAACCAGTATAAAACCCCTGGTGTGATTATTCTTATTTGCATATTTTAATATTGATACAATATAGTTTAAATTAGTCATATACTTGTCATTTGTATAATCGATCCACCATACTATAGACTTTCAACCTCCTCATCCATATGGGCCCACCATAGGGAGCGCTAGGCCCAAATATCAATGGAGAGGTTTCGATACCGATCCCTCCATATGTTGAATTTGGGGCAGCGATCCCTATGGTAGCCTCCTTATGCTCGAATATAATAGTATCTCAAATGTCATGATGATTGGATGTATAAAGCTCGAGTTCTCACTTGATCTTTGGTTTGAATTTACACTAAAGTTATCTCTGCCGATCCCTCCAATAGGCTGTGCCGACCCATCTGGTTTGATTGTGCTCTACCAAACCCTTCGATACGCCATCCATTTGTATTCTCCAAACATCATCACATGATGCCGATCCCTCTTGCTTTAGGATATTATGCCAATCCTAGTCATTCGCATATAACTCTTGGTCTTCACCATAACATGCCGATCCTTCCTATGCCACAAAACTACGCTGATCCCTTTCGCGCCAGAACGTTATGCTGTTCCCTTATGTTCTAGGATACTATGCCGATACCTCCATCATTAACAAGTCACGTTGAACCTTTTGCACCACCACCCATGCCGATCCCTTTTTCACACTACTCATTTGCTATGTCGACCCCTCTAGTATTCCATCTATGTTGACAAATGACTATGCCGATCCCTATGCCATCCAAACTAATTTCCATATTTCTGACATTTTGCGTTGTTTGTTTATCAACTCTGTCCAATCCGGGTTTCGTATAACTGTCTGACCTCTATTTCTGGGTTCTATAGCCATTACTTTACGGTCATCCTTCTTGACAACAGTCGAGTCTGTCTTGCATGATCAGTCCAATATAGCCGGGTCAGGGTACCGGGTAACATGTAACAAATTACTTAATTGCCCCTAGGGCATACCCCTAACTCTATCTGTATAATTGAATGCTTGGAAAATGATAATGTAGACATTTTATTAACTAGGCAAGTAATACTATTGATATCCTATTTATATGTTAAGATAAAAGGTATGTTATGAAGATGTTGTTTACGCTTGTGATAGTGAGAGGAGATCCCCTCTATTCTGCGGCGTGATCCTGTTATCATATATTTATGTTTTAAAGGAATTAATATTATTCGCACCACACTATCATCTAACTAGTTGTATATTATCGTTTTCCCCATAAACTCATATGTGATCGTTTTAGTAAGCTGAGTTTATAATCTTTAGGTTAGACATGTTTCATTATGGATTACGGATAAAGAAACTGAAGAAGAAGCTAGGGGCTTTACATATATATTAGAATTTTTATTTTCAATACTTGATTAACTAGGATTATATAACTAGCTAAATGGATGTGTGGCATCTTCATATGTCGGCACATCATCTCTATTTATGGTTAATTATATTTACCCCTATGTAGAAGCAGTTTGGGCTAATGATGTAAAAGACATGGTGGGAAATTTATATCTTTATTTAGTTGCTTGATTTACTTATGTTGTGAAATAAAAATACCGATCTCATTATGTCGCTTTCAACTCCCTTCGCTCTCTAGGAGCCATAGCCTAACAGGTAATGTAACGCCTCGAAAATTTAACGAGATTCAATAAGAAAATTAAATTTAAAAAAAAATAACTAAAAATAAAATTTTCAAAGACTTTTGAATTGGTTGCGAAACTTGCACCATTGCATTTGTAGCAACTTTTTGGATGATTTTCATATATAACACTTTGAACTCAGAATTAGTACGGAGAAGTTATGGGCGTTTGAAAATATAAAAATAGAATAAACTTAAAATAAAATTTCACCAAAAATTATACTACGACCGGTCGACCGCTACCGGTCGATCGTACATTTTGAAAATTTGTGGATTCTGGTGCTTGGACGAACGGTCGAGATTAATTGCTTCGTCGCCAAGTTTTGATGAGCGTATGTGATCAAACTAAGTTATTCTTTAGGCCAAATCAACGCACCAAATTGATTCCCAACATCTATAGATTGAAACTTAGGTTAACCTTAAAATCAATAGAAAACTTACAGATTAATAAAACTCTGTCAAAATTCTTTCAAAAACTAAAATCAAATCAAAGCAAACACACGATAATAGATCAGATTTGGAAGAAGCAAGGTTTTAGAGGTAGATTCTCTAATGATTCATGTTGGAAGAGCTTAGATCTAAGGTGAGTGGAAATAGGTTTAGTAAGTTGATTTATTACAGTTAAATTTAACATATTCTGCTTGATCTAGGGTGTTAGTAATTAAAATGGAAACTATAAACCCTAATTCTTAAATCAAATTGCTAGATTTGGAATCTGAAGTAAAAACTGTAATTGATATGAATTGGCTAATCTCATTTAAAGTGAAGTTAAATCCTAATTATTAAACCAAAAATCTAGATTAGAAATTAAAGTACTGTAAATTGAATAATCTGCAAACCCTTTTTAATTGAAACCCTAGAAATTGGTTAATTGTTCGCATAAGTAACCCGTTAAAAAGTATGAACACCAAATCAATGAAAATCGTGTAAACCTATGAAATAGCGAATTTGGATTATTCACCATAGTTTCTTAGGGTTCACTGTAAATGCTGTAATAAATAAAATTATCATAAATTAAAAATCGACTTAGAAAAATAGGACGAACCTTAAATTTTGTACACGATCGGTCGACCCTAACCCTTAGTGGTCGATCGCAAGCAGTCGACCGATAGGGTGTAGCAGTCAATCGGTTATAATTTGAAATGTGTATCCTGAACCTTGGCCTAAGGCCTAGGTTTGTAATAGAAATAGAAATACGTGTTAATTTTTGTGTGAGCCTATTAGAGCTATTTGTATGTATGTTAAGAGCTATAGGGAAGCTAGTTCCCTATAAGATGATGCTAGGACGTTGCAGTGTTGGGTAAATGTTCTTTACCCAATGAGGGGTCGATTATCTGACTGGGGGTGATTTTTATCGCAAATGGCACTCACATGAGGTTCTACGGTGGACCCGCGGCATTGATGATTATGCCTGATGAAGTGTGGCCTGGTACAACGAGATTCCTAGTACGCACGGATATTGATGCGACGTGGTACAGTTCAAATGTTGGTTCTCGAAGCGTGCAATAAGAGGCATTTACTACGGTCGAGGGGCGGACATGGATGCAGACGATAAGATACACCGACGAGTCAGCATTATGGGTTCCCCCTCGATGCATAGTTAGGGTTATGGGAAAAGCGTTCCCCAGTAGCCTAGTGGTCGTGGTAGTAGTAGGAATTTATTTCCAAAATAGACATTTCCATGGTTAGTAGCCAAGGGTACGGTGTTTCCACATTTAGTAGATTAGCGGCGATGTCTTACATATTGAGCAGCTCTAGGAGCGGTAGCCGATCGTTAGTCATTAAGGTTCGATCCTTATAGTAGCCTACACATTGTAGTCATATAGGTGTGTGAGTTGGATAGAAACCCTTAGGTAATGGACCCTAGGAACACATGGGCACTTATAATACACCCTATGTTACGTAGAGTAGAGTAAAGTTAACTGCACGTGATCACCCTATGTTAGCAGTTGATTGGGTATTGTGCATGGTGAAAAGAGCTACACGTTGGAGTTCTCATATTCTTTATTGTTCATCATGTAGCTACTTATTGTATTAAAGTCTGTCAAGCTTATATTGTACTTTGGGAACAATGTATATGGCTATTAAGTATTTTGGAGACTATTGTCTGAAATGTCTAATTTTTAATACTTATATTTTAATTCCTTCTGCCGTGAGATCTGAAAGTGTATTCAGTCTTAGAATTTACCCTTATAATCATGCTCTGTAATTTTTAAAAATCCAACAACTCGTATTCTTGGCATGACGCGAGTCCGAACATCGCACTAGGCTTTGGATCGATGTGTCGGGAAGTGAGGGTTGTTACTGGAAGGAAAACCGACTTTGGATCCTTTTCAAAATTAAATCACAACTCGATCTCCCTATGAGGGGGTAATCCTGAAACTTCCTCAAATACATCTGAAAAGTTTTGCACTATTAGGATATGCAACGACTCATCATATGAGAGATCCAAGGAGTATAAATAACTTAACATCGTAGAACTCTCAGGCTCACAATAAACATTAAGCTAGCTTTCCTTCACACAGACAACCACTACAACAATCAACTCTTTAATGGCATTTCAGAATCTCCATTAAAGGCTTTAATAGCATTTTTATGAACGATGTAAAATAACATGTTATAATGTCTTTGGTAGGTATCATAGCATCATTAAAAAAACTATCAAAAGAATGAAGATTTTATTTATTGTCATCTTATATTATTTATAGTGTTTTTTACTAAAATAATTAATATTTGTAGCATTTCTATGGCTACTATTTTCATAGCATTTTTACTTGGTTATGGTACCACCTATTATAGCATTTTTCATATGCAATACTAATCTTAAAATAGCATTTTGTTTTATTCTAGTTTATCTTTTACAACATTTTGTACTTTCTATCTTTCATGTTAAATCCTTGCAGAGTACTTTTTATAGCTGTTAGCCTTTTCTCTGGGTTAACACCCAAAATTGATTGAATCACAAATTATAAACATAAAATTTAAGAAATCAAAGGGAAATAAAAGAAAAGACAATACTTTATGGTGGTTTGACAAAATCTTTGGTCTACGTCCACTTAATTGTTTTTATTGATTAATACTCTTTAGAACACTTTATGTACAATGGAATTTCGAGTTAAAAAGAGTTAGATCTCGGGTTTCCCCTCAAATAGTCTAGAGAAGTAGAAGATGAAGAGAAAAGTCTCCTTTTGGTTGATGAAGTTTATCTATTTATAGATGAATTCCAACAGGAAAATAACTATATTTGGGTTGAACAAGCAAATACGTAGATCCGAAATTCCAGACAAAGAAAAAGTCAACATGCATGGTTCCCTAGACAATCAAACCGACCAGTTGGTGTGTAACAACCCTATTATCTACGTCGTAAAATAAATAAATTTAATTAAAATAAATTATTCAAATTTGATTTTTAATAACTATTATTTTGAAAATAATTTCTTATTTATTCAAAATCAATTTAATAAAAGAGTTTTAATAAATTGAATTAAATTAATAAATTCTTTTCGGTCAATTTATCGGAATTGAATAAATGGTTTTAATTGAATATAAAATGTTTTAAAGTGTAAATAATTGTATGTGATCGAAATAGTTGAAAAATAAAATAAAAAATATTAAATTAAAGAAAATCGTGCATTTGTTGACATATATTTTGGATAATGAATTGTAAATCAAATTATATTGGATTGAAATTTAATTATAAATAAATAAAAGAGTTATTTAAAATATAAGAAGAGAGGAATAGATTGATTTAAATTAGAGCTCAATTTAAAAGCCCAAGCCCATTTAGAATGCTTATTCCTTTTTCTTTAACCCAAATCCTAAACCCAAACACCTATCCTTTAAAAACCCGACCCCGTAGCCCTAACCCATCCAGAAAATTCCAATTCTAAATCGTGACATAAGAAATCGAAGCAACAAAAAGATTGCGTCGCTCATGTATTGTCATCGACGATTGGAGGCTAGCGAGCACCATGGGTTACGACTTGGAAGCAGGCGATGAGCGACTAGCCAACGCAAAAAGTGAAGTCGTGATGGACGGTTGAGGAGCGGACGACTTGGAGTTGTGCTGGCAACTGTAGAGGAAGGTGGATGATGTTGGGTGTCGCGAGGCTGAGCGTGAGGCTTGGGTGGTGAATAGCTTCAGGTAATGGTAGTGAAGGTGATGTAGGTGTCATGCTAATGGAATTGAAGGCGACGATGTGATGATGCTGTTGCTGGCTGACGTTGCGATAAAGCGAACAAGGTGCAAGGTAGAAGTTGTTTGGGAATTTGTTGGCTAAAGCACAAATCGAAAATGTTAGGGTAGCAATTGCTTAAGGTGAGTTTTGTACTCATACATCTATATTTGTATCCCATTGCATCTTATCTATTTATTTATTCCGATTACATTGCTTTGATTGGTTGAACTAATTGGTAATATTGAGTGAATTGTTTGAATGAAATGTTGTTTGGGATATTGGTTGAATTGGTTGTTTTTGATATTGGATATGATATTGGATGTTGGATTAGATTGCAATTTTTTTGTGTATGTTGGATTGTCCAAAATGCAATGGAGATGCTGTCCGATTGCATTTTGATTTGTATATTTTACATCTCTTAGGGCCATTCAGTTGAGAGTATTTCCTCACATTAGAACTGTTGGTAGAGATAGATCATGAAGTTTTATTTGTTGTGTGTACATTTGTGGATGATCAGAATTCGATGTAATTCGATTCGGGTCGAGCGTTAAAATTTATATTGATGATTTGTTGTTGATTTTGGAGTAAATGCTTCATAATTTATATTTTAGATGATTTATTGATTTTCCCTTTTTGAATATTTTTGAAAGCTTCGGGAAATTATTTTTGGCGTTTTAAAATTTATTTGAAGTATATTTATAAATAAATAAAAGTTGTTAAGAAATAAAAAAATCAGTTGCTGGAAATTGTTTTGGAAATAAAAGTTGTTTTAAAAATGAAATAGAGATTTTCAAGAGTAATTGAACAAATGGAATTTTTACAAGTATAAATGAGGGGTTTTTAATAATATTTATCAAAAGGGGATTTCTTTTGTAAAGTGAATATATTTAATAGAAAGGATTAAAAGGAAATTTCGAAAGTGGATTTTTGATTATAAAAATCTATTCTAAGAGTTTTAAAATATATTACCTTTTATATGTTTAATGATTTAGAATTGGTTTATTTGATTTGATTTGATAAAAAGGATTCAACAAATATTTTTGAAAGGGAATTTAAAAAAATATATAACCTATTTGGAAGATAGATTAAATTGTGAAATATATAAATGGGTTTGAGAGTTTGAGTTATAATTCCCTTTTGTACATGATCTGATTTGAAATAATTCATATTGATGTTATTGTGTTTAATTCTATATAATGAGGATATTGGATAAACGGATTAGTAATACCATCTGGTATGGAGCATTCAACAATATTTTTCTGGTTATTTTATTGACTCATATATTATAGAATATTTATTGTTTTATGGGTGTAGTTTACTAGCTTCTAATAAATGTTCGATTAATAGTGAGTGGTATGGGACGCTTAAGTAATACTTGTTTGTTTACTATGGTGAGTAGATCTCACTTATACTCTAGAGATGGGTTTGGAATTTGTGATATCGTTCATAGGGGACTCCTTAGAGTTTTGTAGTCGAGAGTTATATTACTCTCCAAAGGCTACAAGCTGGAGATATGTTGAGATTGTAGATTTATCCTCTTAGGATTAACTAGTTGAGTTATACATCACTCTTAGGGCTAGTAGTCAAGGAATTAATATGTTGTGACACTCTCATTAGGATGTGTGGAGTCGAGAGAACTTATTATTACTCTCATTAGGACTCATCTCTTCGAGAGTATATTTTGTTGTATCCTTTAAGGGCTAACTAGTTGAATATCATTATCTACTCTTAGGGCTAGTAGTCGAAGATTTTTTATGTTGATATGCTCTCATCGGGACTCGTATAGTCAAGAGCAGTTGTTGTCACTCTCATTAGGACTCGTAGAGCCGAGAGTACTATTTATCACTCTTATTAGGAATTATGTAATCGAAAGTATTTGTTTGGAATCTACATCATAAGGTTCATGCCACCTTAAAAAAACATGAATTAGACCCACCGGATATGCTACTTATACATCCTAGTTGTCCTGATTACGGGGTCGTGCCCTGGATCCACGTGGTTACCTTGTTAAGTTTGTAGGCTAAGGGTTATTTTATCATTAGAGCCATTGCCCCGATGTCACTTAAGGACCAACAGTATGTTACCAAGGGCAAGTAGGAATCATGGCCAATGCTTGGCGTAGCCTGACAACGTGTTTATGACATGCGATGGATATGAGTCATGATTCTGGGAGTAACTTAGGGATTGTAGGAAACAGGCTACGGTCATTAGCATTTCTTGGAGCAATGTTACGGTACATCAGTCTTCCAGCTGGATGATGGATGTGGATCCATTTTATATGAGATATTTGATATTACTACCTCATTAGAGACGATGTTTGTTTAACATTAGAGATTGGCTGCGTGTCCGTCTTCCATTAGAGGTACCCTAACCCAAGACAGCGGCTTGTTGTCTATCCATGACATTAAATATTTAATGTGAGCTTGTCTATCATTCTCTCATAAGAGAATATGGCTGAGAGATCTTCTTTTTATTTGATTTGTTGTTTCTGTCTCCTAAGACCATTCAATCGAGAGTTTAGCCTCTCTAAGGACTGGGAGTCGAGATTTATGACATTATACATTGAGTATTTGATTGATTTTTATGTTTATTGAGTTTGAGTTTTCTTAATATCTCTGATGGCTTAACAGTCGAAAGTTATCTCTTCCATTAGGACTATAGGTCGAAATAATTATTGGATATTGTTTCGGTATTTTTTTTGAATTGTGTTTTATATGGGATTTGTATTTCTGGCTATCTCCTAGGACTAATAATCGGAAGTCTATACTTCCATTAGGATTGAAAGTCAAGATAGTATTCCTGGACATTGATTTACGTATCTTGTATGGATTTCGTTCTATTTGGGTTCCATATTTCCTGGTTTACCTTTTACGACTTAGCAGTCATAAGTTATTTCTTCCGTTAAGGCTGTAAGCGGAGATTTGATGCCTTGGCTATTTATTTGGCATTGTACCATTCTTGATTTATATTTTAGGGCTTGACAGTCAGAAGTCTATACTTCTATTGGGACTGCAAGTGAAGATTGATATTTTGGGTTATTGACTCTTGGATTTGGTTTAATTAGGGATTTGTTCTTTTATTGTGGATTTATGGATGCACCACGTGTGGTCGCTCCTAACTAGCCTCATTCTTCGTATTACCAAACATGATTATCTTGTAACTCTATTTGGTCATATGAGTATAGAGGTGGGTTGTTATAGTTAGTATCAGAGCAGGTTTAGAACAATATATGATATATGTGACATGAGTCATTACCTTACAGTGACTTTAGAGTCCCTGTCCCCTTTGGGTGTGTGGTAGTTACCCTATATTAGAGGGATAATAAGAGTATGCGATTATTACTGGGGTAATCATCTGGGGACATACTTATTATTTTTCCTATTACATATATATATATATATATATATATTCCTTATCTCTACCTCTTCTTTGTTTTATTTCCAAAATGGAATTTGTTGAGGGTGGTAGTGAAATAAGGAGTTGTTAGTTTGACAAGTAGCATCGAAATTAATGATGGTGAATAAACCTTTGTGTGGCTTAAATGTGAATGAAGTAGTTCGGTAAGGGAAGTAATAAAAGTCCCTAATCCGAATCTCGCATTATAAATACTTCACAATCCTAGATTGTGATGAGGAGAGTTTGAGTTGATCAAAGTAGCACATTGGAAATTAATTGATAACTTTCCGCTAAAGGAGTTTGTTTATTTGTTTAGAAATGTGCTTGTGGTTGTATTAATGCTTATTTGATTTTTATGGATGGTTGACGAGTTGGATGTATATACGAATTTCGAAAATAAATATCTCTATTCAAACAAGCAAATGATTTGATAAAATATGAGTTTGATTTTATAAGGTGATTGAGAATAATTTAGTAATTTATATTGGTGTTAATTTGTCCGTCGAGTACTTTAAATTCTGGCCGATGCGGGTGTATACGTATTCGATAGGGATTCCTAAATATAGGAAGGTATTCGACGCAATGGTTTAAAAAGAATTACTATTTTGAAGAAGAAAAAAGAGTTTTTTTTAAGAAGGAAAAATCTTTTATTTTGGAAAGTAAGTAATAGTGATGAAAAAAAGAACTGTTCTTTGATAATGAGTGTATAATAAATCAAATTAAAGTAGTTACTTGTATGTTAGCATGAATAAGCAAAAGGTAAATTTTTTTTAGTATAAAAAACAAACTTTTATGTTAAGACTACTCTCTTTTGCTTTTGCTAAATAATTCAAAATTTTAATATAAGTTCATACTTCATAGAACGAATTGTTTCATAGTAAGAAATATTTGTAAGTACTGTTGAATGTAATTTTACTTTGGAAGTTTTTGAAACTTAAACTTGAAAATATTAGTTTGTGGTTTATGATTTTCGATTAGACTTAAAACCAACTATAACATGAGATTAGTAACCCACTTGATGTTTTCTACCATTTCGAGCATAACTTTTGATTCTTTGATTCGATTTTGATGATTTATTTTTCATTGGAAAGATATTTCAATAAGTAGCAGCTTTCATTTTAATCATTTTGCTAAATTTTGATGATAGAATTCGTTAATGCTTGAATTATTAAGAAAGGAACTTGCTGTCCTCAAATGTAAAACTCCATATAAACATCGCTAAACTCATTTGCTCATAACTTTTGAAAGGTGTCCGATTTTGATGATTTTGCTCATTCTTGAAAACTAAGAACCTAAGCAACAACTTTTGTCTTAAGCGTTTCACCAAATTTTGTTGTTTTTAAGACCAAAAATGAGTATATCTTAAGTGGGCCTGCATTTTTATAGGAAAATTTAAGCTTCATACTTTTTGAAATTAGCCCATAACTCGAGTTGTAATCCATATTTTTGCAATCCAAAATTTTTTTTGGAAAGCTAACTCATTATGTAACAACTTAATTTTAGAAACCATAGTTTGATTTTGTGGCTGTGACCTTTGAAAGTTTGTCGAAAAAATGAATAAACAAGTGGGTTATCTTTCTTTTACTTTAAATTGAATGCATTCTTATCCCATCTTTCATTCTATGCGACTAATGTTTAAAATTGAGTTGGGATAGGTACTTAAGAAGCTTATTTGGATTACTAATGGTGAAGATTGCTCGCTTTTGCTCCCATAAGCGAAATAGCTCACTTAAACGCTAATAAAAAGGTATGTTTTTACGCAATATCATAGTATAGTGTTATACTATCTTGTTTTTCCGTATTTTAGGATACCACATTGATTGGGATATATATATTATGATTGTATTGTGTTTTGATTTTTGGAACGCTCTCCGTATAAAGGAGACTGTTGAAATTTACCAAAAAATCCGACTTTATAATATTTTTCACAAATTATCGTATGCGAAAAATAGAAAGTTGTTGAATGAATCTATAACATATAATAAGCGAAGTTTGTGAAAGAGCTGTTAGACATTCTTGCATATGTGAATGAACATATATGTCTAAAAGTCCTATATGACAAAATGATGAGAAGAATCATGTTTATATATCCTTTTCCTCAAACCTATATTGACCCTTAGGGTCAAGAAATTTTGTGCAAGGGAGAGGACCTATATGCTTATGACTAAACACACGTGCACGCCGCCCACCTGTCTCGAACGGAACCGAACCAGGTTCGAGTCCTATTGGGTTGAGCCGTGTGTTATTTTTTCTGAATGAAAGTAGACAGTTTTCTGCTCTTTAAAATTCAAACGGAAATAACTGTTGGTTGTAACAGTCATTTTTTGAACGGACGCAACCGCTTCAAATAACTACACTGTTTGACGAATGGACACAACCCTCTGAATGGATAAGACCGTTGACTGTTAGAGGCTATAAAAGGAAAGGAATACTGATCACATTCCATATCCTTTTTACTTTCCTTCTTCCTCGATTTGTTCTCAAAAGTCTAAGCAGTTCTATATCACAGAGAAGTTCGTACACACTGCAATATCGAGCAGATCATTGTTTGTTGTATCTTGGAGACACCGAATAAAGTCTTAAGGAAATTGTTACAACAAGCCTCAGATAAAATTTCCTTCTATATCCCAGTTAGATTACTTGTTTATTTTACTACTATATATATAGTAATCTTTCTATTAAAAGTTATATTGTCTTCTACCGAATAGTAGAATGTTTATGTACCGCCGTGCTTTGCTAAGGATGTTTACTGCTGTAGTTTAACGCAACACACTTTATTGCTGTAGTTACTGCTATAGTTTGCTGTTGTAGTTCACTACAACAGAAGTTATTGTTCAAAATTATTGTTACAAATTCCAAACCATTGGAAGTTTGATTCGTAAACTTGTGTACGAAGTTTACAACTGATTAACTTTCTGTTTTGGTGTACTCGGTAAATAACAGCTTAAGACTTCAAATCTTTACTGGAACAGAGATGGTAGTAGTTGAGTTACCAGTAAAAACTACTACTCACAAAAAATTGATCCGTTTAAAGGAGATGTGATGACTTCTTAACATGGCAAAATCAAATGCCCTTTTATATCACCACATTAGGGCTGTAAAAATGCATCGAGGAGGATGAACCAATGCCCAACGATGGACAGTCTAGGGAAACACACAAAGATGTGTTTCTAAGTATTGACTCATGGAAGCATTCAGACTTCTTATGCCGAAACTACATTATGAATTGCTTAGGTAAAATGCTGTACAAAGTGTAGCAGCAACACCCGACAACAAAATCCCTATGGACTACACTTGCAAATAAATACAAGATGTAGAATGTCAGTTTGAAGAAGTTCATAGTAGATAAGTTTATGGACTACAAGATGGTGGATTCCAAATGTGTAACTACTCAAGTGAAGGAATTCCAGCTAATAATATATGATTTTGAATTGGAAGGATGTAAAGTTGGGGAGTCATTCCTTGTTGAAGCGATAATAGGAAAATTGTCCCCATCATGGAAAGACTACCGAAACGATCTAAAATACAAGAAGAAGGAGATTTCTTTAGAAGATCTCATCATCAGGTTGAAGATAGAGGCAGACAACCAAGGAGTAACAAAACCCAAAAGTGAGGAGGCATTTGTTATAGAAGGGTCAAAGAAGAAAGGACACTTCAACAACAATAAGAAGAATTTCTCCAATAAGAGAAAGGCACTAGAAAACTAACTCAAAGATAAGCAAGCCAAGAAGTTCAAAGGCGAATGTTGGGTCTGCGGAAAGATTGGGCACCCCGCTAAAGGTTGCAGGTACAAGAAGACAAATGATAAATCAGTGGCAAATATGGTGGAAAATTTAAGTTCAAACATTAAGGAGTTGAATTTTTTAGGAGTTGTATCAGAATGCAACTTAGTACAGAACTCTGCACAGTGGTGGGTAGACACAAGCACTACTCATCATGTCTGTTCTGACATATCTATGTTCTCCACTTACAAGAAATTCGATTAGGAAGAAAAACTCTACATGGGTAATTTTGCAGTTTCCATGATTGAAGGTGTTAACCATTAAACTCACTTAAGAACAAACGCATGAAAGAAGGCGCATAAAAGTGTAGAAAAAAGCTTCGCAAGAATTGAAAAGAAGGGTTTCACTATGATTAAAAGCAGTGTTTCAAAGGCATTGAAGTAGCTTTCGAAGAGGTTAGATCGGTGCCGCAAGCACCTGATGCACCTACAAGCATTGAGTGTAACGAGGGCATTCAAAGGAGTCAAAAGGGAGGCAAAGCTACCCTTTCACCTAAGTTAATCCTTTCGATGCGATTGATTCTGCATACATGAAAGATTCTTGTTTGAGTTCAAAGCACCTTTCGAAGGTATCGAATAACAAGCCCGTACACAAGAACCAAACCCTTCGAAATAGTTGGTTTCACCATTATTAATCTTCCACATAAGGACATTTTACCAGCATGTACCTTTCAAAAGCAAAGATAAGCCTTTCTAAACGGTTGAACCTTTCCGCAAGCATATAGAAAACTTCACATGAGACCAAGTGACCTTTTACAATAATCCTCTCGTCACCTACTAGTCCTTTCGAAACCATTCGAAAGCACTTCCTCACTCACTCAAATAATCACTCATCATGATTAGCACCAGACCAAAGCTACCAAAGAGAGGTTTCGAAGGAGAAGAAGGAGTTGGGAGTGGCTTCCTCTTACATCCAAATAACCTAATAGGGAACTTTAACCCTTTCGCTACTAAAAGAGGCATACCTTTCGAAGGTGTCAAAACGTTCTAGAAGTACATGAAAGTAGTATTGAGAAATGTTGGAACAATATCCGTTGTTAGTGTACTTTTAATGGAGGCAAAAGGACTAATCCAAGTGTAATAAGAGACCAGATATCCGCCTTTGAAGTTATGGAGGCAGAAGGACAAAGGCGAAAGGATGGGTGTGAAAGGTTGGGAGAAAGACCTTTCGACAGCTTCGAAAGGATGGGAGTGGAAGGGGTCAATCCTCATCTATAAATACGACCCTAGGGGTCCAAGTAGGGGACCAGATTTTGGATTCTTGAATTTCTTTCTCACTTACTAGCTAAATAAAATTCTTGTAACCATAAATCAATTTGGGGAAATTTCTCTTATTTGTAATCCAATTTAGATAAATAAAAATGAGAGGATGCATGGATCTAATATCGATTCCAAATATGAGGAAGGCCATTTCGACCATTAGCTCGACTAATGACCAATTGCACCTGATACTCACTTATTTTCCTAACCCCTATTTGACATATGCAAGGCTATGGAGTCTACTTGGATACTTTGATTTCGAAGCATATTATCATCACGTTTAAAGCTATGCAGTATTAAGTTGACGTGATGATGATAACCCAATATTGACAAGTTAATTAAACTTGCATCATTTATCCAAGATGAGATTCCATAGCACATTAAGGCTACATCTTATTTGTTATATATGTTGTACTTCGAGTCCCTTCGAGGGAATAAAGTCCCTCTTGACTCGTTCGAAAGGGGTTTCGAAGGAACTCACTATATGATTATTGAAGTCATATTTGTGAGGAGGACTCCTTCGAAAGTTGCTTGGATACTCTGAAACATATAAACCCCTTCGAAGGAACCTTCACCATGACAGTGGAATCTATGCTTTCGAAAGGGTTCCACCTTTAAAGGTGTAATGACCCTTTCCACTTATTCGAAAAGGGGTTTCGAATGAATTATTTCTTTCTTAAACTTTGTTTTGAAGTGTTGACTAGATTTTTTTATCAACAATTAACATCTTCGAAGGGGCACCTTCCGAAAACATGAAGTCCATATCGATCCATTCGAAAGGGGTTTCAAAGGGGTTAGTCATTCTCTAAGTTCTGCTTTGAGGTGTTAATAAGATTTCTTGTTAACAGAAGGCGGTGGTACCATCTTCCTCAAATTTACATCTGGAAAAAATGTAACATTAAATGAAGTGCTTCATGTTCTAGATATTCGCAAGAATCTTATCTCTGGATGGACCTGTGCTCTCAAAGAAAGGATTCCAAATAGTCTTCGAGTCAGATAAAGTCGTTCTGTCTAAGGCTGGAATTTATATAGAAAGGGGTTATTTATGCGATGGCCTATTTAAGGCAAATATAGCCGTAACCTGCAAAAGTACAATGTATTCTGAGTGTGCAATGAATAAAAATGAAGTTTCTTATTTGGTTGAGTATGAAACTCTATTATGGCACGATAGTTCAGGAAACGTAAATTTCCAAAAAATGAAAAACTTGCAAACTTAAGATTAATTCCTAAATTCCAAGTAGATAAAAATTAAAAATGTAAGACATGTGTAGAAGCAAAAATGGTGCAAAAATGGTCAAAAAACCATTTCATACTGTTGATAAAAGCACCGAACCACTAGGGATGGTTCATACTGATTTATGTGATTTTAAATTATTACCTACAAGAGGTGGAAAAAAGTATTTTATCATATTTATTGATGATTATGTATGATATTGCTATGTGTATCTTTTAAACAGTAAAGATGAAGCAGTTATATTGTTTGTAAAATACAAAGCTTAAGTAGAGAATCAACTTAATAAAAAGATCAAGATATTGAGATCTGATCGAGGTGGAGAATATAAATTGCTATTTGAACAATTATGGGTAGAAAATGTTATAATTCATCAAAGAACAACACCATATTCACCATAACAGAATGCAATTGCCGAGAGAAAGAATAGAACCTTAAAAGGTATGGTTAATGCCATATTTTTAACTTCTGGCTTACTGATGAACTTGTGGGGGGAAGCCCTAAATGTGTCTAGTCAAATATTAAACAGGGTTCCACACAGCAAAGCAAGAACAATTCCATTTGAATTATGGAAAGAACACTTACCAAGTTTTAAATACCTCAAAATGTGGGGTGCTTGGCAAAAGTTCCGGTTCCACCTTCCAAGAAGGTCAAACTTAGACAAAAAACTGTAGACTGTTACTATCTAGGACCAGCCGAAATTAGTAGTTCCTACAGATTTTTAGTCTTCAAGTCTGATATAAATGACATCAGTATAAATTCAATCATGGAGTAAAGAGATGCCTCATTCTTTAAAGATGTTTTCCCTTACAAAAGGAATGATGGGACTTATGTCCTTAAAAGGACAAGAGAAGAAAGGGATGAACCACATAAAGATGAAACTCATTGGGATAAAGGTGACACTGAACCCAGAAGAAGCATAAGGGCATGAACTTCCAAGTCATTTGTTTTGGAATTTTTAACATACATGTTAGGAAATGAACCTCAAACGTATAAAGAAGCAATGTCATCTTCTGAATCTTCCTGTTGGAAAGAAGTAATCAAAAGTGAAATTGGTTCAAGTCTAAGTAATAAAACTTGGTAAATAGATGAAATCCCACCTAGAATAAAACCAATTGGTTGTAAATGTATCTTCAAGAAGTAGATGAAACCATATGGCTCCATTGACAAATATAAAGCTAGATTGGTAGCTAAAGGATATCTTCAAAAAGAAGGTGTAGACTTCTTCGATACTTATTCATCGGTAGCACGAATAACCTCTATAAGAATGTTAATAGCAATTGCATCCTTCTGTAATCTAGAAATTCATCAAATGGATGTACATACAACATTCTTAAATGGAGATCTCGATGAGAAGATATATATAGAGCAACCTGAAGGTTTTATTTCTAAGGGAAATGAGAACAAAGTCTGTAGATTAGTAAATCATTTTACGAACTTAAACAAGCTCCAAAACAATGGCAGGCAAAATTCGATAGTGTTATGATGAAAAATAGTTTTCGTATAAATGAATGTGATAAATTTGTTTATTACAAACAAGTTGGACAATCATATGTGATGATTTGTCACTACATAGACGATATGCTAAATTTTGGTCCTGATAGTAAGGTTATAGAGACCATAAAGAAAATGTTAATCAACAATTTCGACATGAAAGACTTAGGAATAGCAGACGTTATTTTGGGAATCAAAATAATAAAAAACACCTAATGGAATTGAATTTTCTCGATTACATTATGTAAACAAAGTGATTGAAAAATTCAAAGACTATGGAATCGAAGGGGTAAAAACACCTTTTAATCCATTGGAAGTCCTGCATAAAATCACTAATGAAAGAATAATGCAACTGGAATACTCTCGTATAGTAGGATGTCTAATGTATCTCATGAATTGCACAAGACCAGATACCGCTCATGTAGTAAGTCGACTAAGCAGGTATACAAGTAACCCAAGTAAGGAACACTGGAAAGCACTAATGAGAATGTTGGGATATTTAAAGAATAACACAAACTTTTCCTTACATTATGGACAATATCCTGCCGTCTTAGAAGGATATAGCGATGCCAGCTGGATTTTAGATTTAGAGGAATAAAAATCAACAAGTAGTTATGTCTTTATCCTTGTAGGAGCAGCAGTGTCATGGAAACCTACGAAACAAACATGCATAGCTCGATCCTATATGGAATCCGAGTTTATCGCATTAGATAAAGTAAGCGAAGAAGCAAAATGGCTTCGTCAATTTTTAGAAGATATTCCATTTTGGCCCAAACCTATACCGGCCATATGCATACACTATGATAATCAAGCAGCGTTAAGTAGAGCGCAAAATTTTTATACGATGGAAATTTACGACACATTCATCGACGCCATAACACAGTAAGGTAGTCACTCTTAAATGGAACTATTTCAATTGATTATGTAAGAAAAATGATAACCTAGCAGATTCATTTACTAAAGGTTTATCAAGAGAGAAAATTGATTGTGCATCGAGGGGATTGGTTTTAAAAGCTTAAACCAACAAGAGTTACCTTATATGGAAACCTATCCTAGCGAACGGAGATCCCACAGACTAGGATCAATGGGCAAACCAGTTCCATGTAACTCAAGAAGTAATGCATATATGGACTTAGTCCTAAAAAACCATTCCTATGTTGTAAAATAAAATGTATACCTACAAGAGTATTAAAAGGTTAAAGTTATGCTTTTTAATGGTATCCATATCTTGAAAATGGCAAGTGAAGTATATGTAAGATACTCTTTATGGATGTGATCGCCTATGTGAGCGGGGTCCGCTCTATGAGAATATTAAAGGCTTAAATTCAAATATGATTTTTAAGAGCTATTATTTTTAAAATAGTTTCTTATTTATTCGAAATCAATTTAATAAAAGAATTTGTTTTAATAAATTGAATTAAATTAATAAATTCTTTTGGATAGTTTATTGGAATAGAATAAATGGTTTTAATTAAATATAAAATGTTTTAAAGTGTAAATAATTGTATATGATTGAAATAGTTGAAAAATAAAATAAACAAATATTGAATTAAAGAAAATCATGCAGTTTTGACATATAATCTAGATAATGAATTGTAAATCGAATTATATTAGATTGAATTTTGATTATAAATAAATAAAAGAATTATTTAAAATATAAGAAGAGGAGAATAGATTGATTTAAATTAGAGCTTTCCTTTCTCTTTAACCCAAATCCCAAACACCCATTCTTTCAAAACCCGACCCTGTAGCTCTAATCCATCTAGAAAATTCCAATCCTAAATTGCGTCGTAAGAAATTGAAGTAAAAAAACATCGCGTTGCTCATGTATTATCATCGACGACCGATGTCTAGCAAGCACCACAGGCCGTGACATCACAGTAGGGGACGAGCGATCTGGCCACTCGGAAGGTGAAGTCGTGATGGATGGTTGAGGGGCAGACGACCAGGAGTTGTGCTGACGACTGTTGAGGAGGGTCGGCGATGTTGGGTGGAGCGAGGCTGAGCGTGAGCATAAGGCTTGGGTTGTGACTGGCTTCAGGTAGTGGCGGTGAAGGTGATGTAGGTGTTGTGCTAGTAGTGGAGCTGAAGGCGACAATGTGGCGATGCGATTGCTGGCTAATGTTGGCGATAAAGCAAACAAGGTGCAAGGCAGAAATTGTTAGGGTATTTGTTGGCTAAAGCACAAATCGAAAATGTTTGGGTAGCAATCACTTAAGGTAAGTTTTATACTCACACATCTATATTTATATTCCATTGCGTCTTATATATTTATTTATCCTAATTATGTTGCATTGATCGGTTGAACTAATTGGTAAAGTTGAGTGAATTGTTTGGATGAAATGTTGTTTGGGATATTGGTAGAATTGGTTGTTTTTTATATTGGATATGATATTGAATATTGGTTTAGATTGTATGTTTTCTTGTGTATGTCGGACTGTCCATAATGCAAAAGAGATGCTATCCGATTGCATTTTGATTTTGTATAATCTACATCTCATAGGGCCATTCGGTTGAGAGTATTTCCTCTCATTAGAACTATTGGTCGAGATGGATCCTGAAGTTTTATTTGTTGTGTGTGCATTTGTAGATGACCGAAATTCGAGTCATTTGATTCAGGTCGAGCAATAAAATTTATATTGATGATTTGTTGTTGATTTTGGAGTAAATGCTCCATAATTTATACTTTAGACGATTTATTGATTTTCCCCTTTTTAAAATATTTTTGAAAACTTCGAAAAAGTATTTTTGGTATTTTAAAATTTATTTGAAATATATTTATAAAAAATAAAAGTGGTTGAGAAATAAATAAAATCAGTTGTTGGAAATTGTTTTGGAGATAATAGTTGTTTGCAAAATGAAAAAGAGATTTTCAAGAGTAATTGAACTTATGGAATTTTTATAAGTATAAATGAGGGGTTTTTAATAATATTTATCAAAAGGGGATTTTTTTTATAAGTGAATATTTAATAGAAAGGATTAAAGGAAATTTCAAAAGTGGATTTTTGATTATAAAAATCTATTCTAAGAGTTTTAAAATATATTCCCCTATTTATAAGTTTAATGATTCGGAACTGGTTATTTGATTTGATTTGATAAAAAGGACTCAACAAGTATTTTTGAAAAGAAATTTTAACATATATATAACCTATTTGAAGATAGATTAAATTGTGAAATGTTTAAATGGGATTTAGAGTTTTGAGTTATAATTCCCTTTTGTAAATGATTTGATTTGAAATGACTCGTATTGATGTTATTGTGTATAATTCTATATAATGAGAATATTGGATAAACGGATTAGTAATACTATCTAGTATGGGGCAGTCAGTAATATCCGGTTATTCTATTGACTCATATATTATGGAATATTTGTTGTTTTTCGAGTGTAGTTTACTAGCTTCTAACAAACATTTGAGTAATACCGAGTGGTATAGGACGCTCAAGTAATACTGAGTGGTATAGGATGCTCAAGTAATACTTGTTTGTTTATTATTAGTGGGTAGATGTCACTTATACTCTAGAGATGGGTTAGGAATTTGTGATATCGTTCAGCGACGACTACTTACAGTTTTGTAGTCAAGAGTTATATTACTCTCCAAGGGCTATAAGCATGAGATATGTTGAGATTGCAGATTTATTCTCTTAGGACTAACTAGCCGAGTTATATTACATCACTCTTAGGGCTAGTAGTCGAGGAATTTATATATTGTGACACTCTCATTAGGACATGTGGAGTCGAGAGAACTTATTATTACTACTCTCGTTAGGACTCGTCTCGTCGAGAGTATATTTTGTTGTATCCTCTAAGGGCTAGCTAGTCGAGTATTGTTATCTACTCTTAAGGCTAGTAGTCAAGGATTTTTTTATGTTGAAATGCTCTCATCAGGACTCGTATAGTCGAGAGCAGTTGTTGTCACTCTCATCAGAACTCGTAGAGCCGAGAGTACTAGTTACCACTCTGATTAAGACTTATTTAATTAAGTGTACTTGTTGGGAATCTATGTCATAGGGTATACGCTACTATGGAGAGCCCATGAATTAGACGCATCAAATAGGCTAGTTATCCATCCTAGCAGTCCTGATTGCGGGGTCGTGCCCTGGATCCATGATATCACCTTGTTGAGTTTATAGGCTATGGGTTATTCTCTCATTAAAGCCATTACCCTGACGTCACTTAAGGACCAACAGTCTGTTACCAAAAGCAAGTAGGAATCGTGGCCAATGTTCGGTGTAGCCCGATAGCCATGCGATGGATAGGTGTGTCTCGATTCTGGGAGTAACTTAGGGATTGTAGAAAACTGACTATGGTCATTAGCATTTCCTAGAGCGGTGCTGCGGTACATCAGTCTCCCATTTGGATGACTTAGGTAGATCCATTTATATGAGATATTTGATATTATCACCTCATTGAGACGATGTTTGTTTGACATTAGAGGCTGGCTGCGTGTCTGTCAGTCATTGGAGATACCCCAACTCAAGACAGCCACGTGTTGTCTATCCATGATATTAGAGACTTGCTATGGGCTTGTCTGTCATTCTCTCATAAGAGAATATGGCTGAGAGATCTCCTTTTTATCTGATTTGTTGTTTCTATCTCCTATGACCATTCAGTCGAGAGTTTCGCCTCTCTAAGGACTGGGGGTCAAGTATATGGGGTTATGCCTTGGATTTAGGTATAGTTTGAACCATTTATTATTTACATAATACTCGGGTCAGTTCAAGACTTTTCAGGTATAAGAACATTAGCCATTTTGGATGATTGGGTTTTAGAGGAGGCAATATATATTTATTATATCATATTTTGATATTATGACCATGTATATTTTCTATTTTAGTGTCTCCTTGTATTTATTCTGATGTGATAGCTAAAAATTGTGTATAAAGAAATTGACTTGTTATTTATTGTTGTATTGATAAATATACCATTTGGTATCAGTTTGTATTATATTTTCTACTGCAATCTGTGACTCTGTGTTCATTTGTATATGTTGTATATTTTTCTGTCTTGGTAAACCCACATGTTTATTATTTTATGCTGATATCAAATATGTATATTGCTGATATAATTTAAGGTGAGATACGACCATGTTAGCCTAATGGAATATTCACGTGTGGTTGCTCCTAACCAGCCACATTCTTCGTATTACTAGACAGGATTATCTAGTAATTCTCTTTGGTAGTATGGGTGTAGAGGTGGGCCGTTACACGGTACCTACTAGTTTTTTGTGCCAACTCTTCAAGTTTTCATCATGGTCGAAATCCCTAAGTCCAAACACACACAAATCGAGGCAACCAAATCGATCGGTATCGATTGATATCGGTTGGTATCGATCGATTTTAGTTAGAAAATCTAGGCCAACTTTGTAGAGTTCCTTCATATTGTCACTCTTGATAGTTTCTAAGCTTCTAAATCCATTAATTCATCATTTTGCAACCTAGTTTCTCTAAACTGAGTAAATTCGAAGATTGTAGTAAATTTGCCTTAAACACTTGCCCTCTACAAAGCATGCTTTTGTGGTTAAAAAGCGTACTTTGGTCAATAATACGTATCAAGACTAGAAAACTGGAATCAGCTGCTATCTACTAGACTATCATGGAGAATCATCCAGTTCCCTTTTATTCACCTACAAATCAAAGTTCACTCTAGACCCATTATGGCTAAGGACTCAAATCCATACCTAAATGTTAATCATAAATCATTTACATCCCCCGTTCCTTTGGGATTTATTATATCATAAATCATATACCATGCTATCACGCAATATAATCATGTTGGTGCACGACCCACAATAGGAGCATCACTTATAAGTCATCTAGTATCCTCGCATTGTATTATAAGTAAAACCAATGGATAAAGGCAATAATATTCATTAACCATTCAATTAATCATTATCAAACATTTCAAATTAGGAGGTATTCATATCTTGAAGTTCAGTTTAACCTATCCGGGTTAAGTAGTCGCAAATCTATATTGGGCCCATATGCTCGCTCTCCGACTATATGGCTCAAAGTTTAAAGCAAGCCCATCCACTCACTCTCCAGTAATGGGACTTACTATCATATATAGATCCGTCCACTCATTCTCTGGTGAAAGGATATTTCAAAGTTTGTCACCCCATCTCTCCGATCAAGGGAACCATAATCTATTAGCTTATCTATCAAATATAAGGGGTGACTAAGTTCCATTAGCATCTTAAAGCAATGTCAAAGTCAAATGTCATATTCGAATGATTTCATATCTAAATATTAATCAATAGATCATTCATAAAATTTAAATCAAAATGCATCAAGTAGTAATCTAAGAAAATAGTCTAATCAAGGATTACTCTTGGGCTTTAACTCAAGCATGCCAATGGGACCGATCGAGGTCACACACATGTGTATGTAGCCCGCCAGCAATCTTTTATAGTTTATTCAAAGAAAAAATGAAATGCAAAAAAATAAAACTGATCCCAATCCATCACGATTATGTGATAACCATGCCCGGTCTAGATCCTTGGCTTCGACCAGGTATATTTTCCATAATTGGTCATCGTTACTACTGCACATTATGGTTCGCGCTATTGTTATCCGATTCCTCACATTTTGTTGCAATTAGTTACTCCAAACCAGTTCTTCTATCAAATCTCACAAGTGTTTGCACTCGTTTGTCTCATGTCCATCCAGCTCATGGAATAGATAGAACTTCCCAAACATTCTTTCCCATTCTATGAGCTCTTGCTTAGGAGGTTTCATGTATGGAATCTACCCCATAATATCAAAGATAAATCCTCTCAGGGGTTTCAGTCAAGTCAGTATAAGAGGCAAACTTGGGTTCCCACTTTGGGCGCTTCGAAGCTCTAAAGCCATCATCATTCTTTCTTTTTCCTTTATCGTTTCCAGATCATGTCTTGGATGGTCCTCCATCCTCCACGTCATTCACTTCATCATTCTCGGTTTCTACGACTTCTTAATGCAATTATCATTCAACCAAATAATATAAATCCACGAGATCAATTAGCCGATCCCTTTCTACTGCCTTCTTAAACTCTGTCTTACTAGAAACTCTAACATCCAAAGCCATATAAACTATTGACGGGTCTGGTTTCTAAACTGTAGCCACCGCTGTATTAAATCTAGTCAGGTTACTCTACAAAGATTCATTCTCTCTTTGCTTTACATTTGACAGTGACATTACATTCCTAGTTCGAATAATATAAACTCTGAATTGGCTCATAAATCTCTCAACTAATCTGATTCACGTGAAATGGATCCATTATCAAGTTGGCGAAAACATGGTAGCTAAGTTAATCAAGAACTGTGGGAAGCAACACCCCATCACTTCCTTCAAGGCTCCTAACATTCCTATGTGTTGGATGTATCTCACCAATGAACTGTATGATTAATTCTTTCACCATACAATTTTATGCATGTAGCTTGAAGTTGATAGATTTAGGGGTATGCCCTCGGGGCAAGTCTGTAGTTTATTGTAAATTATTGACTCTGTAATCAATTCTCGTTCGTAATAAACATCCTTTTCTTTTTGTTATATATTTGTTATAATGTGTTATAAATAAGTAAATGCTTAATTAAAATATATTTAACAGAAAATCCATAAATGTTGTGTTTGTGATAGTAATTACAAATAGTTATGATCATGGGTATTGCATCACGATAAAATAAAACACATCATTCTAAATATTCCTAGTCGAGATGCATTGAGATTGAATATCGATACATCCGTTGAGACTAGAGTACGTAATGCTCTTCAAATGTTGGGCAGTGTATTACTCATATCGGCTGGAGGTACCAAGGGGTTACGTACTGATTATTATTGGATAACTATATAATGACTCACTCGATACTTTTTTGTTGGTTAATATAACCGAGGTCAAATAGAAAATACTGACGTGGCTAATTTACACAGTTCTTTTGACCTTTAATATGAAAACTTCGCTTTGATTATAGTCAAATTATGGCATAACATCCATCGAGTGACTATAGTTGGGTCGAATAGAAGTATTGGAAGTGAAATATTGTTCAAGAGAGGATTTGTCTCCTTAGTTATATATGGTTAATATCCCAATCAGTAGAAGTCAACTCAAAGTCAAAATCTCTGGCTAGAGTAGTTCGGTTGATAATAATGGTTATTACTAAACTACAAATTTTGTGGTTGGACTATAGAGTTGAATATGGATGATATTGGAATTTTGACCATTACCAAATTCCACAAGTCCAAAGTGATATAGTTTTGACAAAGAGTATTGGTGTAAATAAATGTCACTAATTGGTAACGCTTAATAAAGTAAAATAGGATTTTACCGAAACCAAATAAGCGATAAATTTGATCATAATGTCACACTACCTGCTAAGTGGCATGTGAACTTTAATATTTGAAATGTTCAATATTGATCGCTGACCCAGTTTACACCTAAGAGTCATACAACCGAAACGTTGAATATTCCTTTTACCACCTAATTTAATTAATTTATAAATTGTTATAAATTTATTAAATTAATTAATATTTATGAAATGTTAATTATAAAATTTTATTTGACGTATAATGAACAATATAAAATAGTGTGTTTATAATAATTATAAATATACCGATCGATATATGATATCGGTATGCAGTTAAATAAGATTTAAAGTTACATTAAATATTATTCGGACTTGGACCAGATTTTAGGCCTATATGGGCATGATATTTTTGGCTATAGGAGGGTTGATTTGGGCGGCCATATGATGGAAATTAGAGAGGATTTTGAACGATTGAAAGAGTGGAAATAGTAAGAGAGAGATATGAGAATAAGATCCACTTTTCACTCTCTTGACCTCCTATTTAAATGCCATCTCTTTACATCATTTTTTAAATACTTTTGCTCTCCTTCCTCTCCGACATTTTTGGCCAGCAAACCCCTACTCCAAGTCCTAAAAATCCCAGTACAAGTTACATCAAAACACTTCGATTCAATCATCGGTGATAAGGCAGTTCGAGAGCTAGCAACCTCTGATTTATGAACGGATTCAAGGGAATCAATTAAACATTCAATATGCACATAAGGGCTTTGGTGAAAGGTAATTCTTTATTTTATTTAATTATATCGTACACACACACACACATATATATATTATTTATATAATAAGATGGTATATTATATTATGAATCTTGTATACCGAAATGCTATAACAAATTTGTTGGTTGTGTATATAATTATATCTATATAAAATAAAATAAAATAAAATAAAATTTTTGTATGCTTTCTTATTAGATGCTTATGGACTACAAATAAAATAAAAAAGATTTATATATATATATCAATAGTATTATTAAATTATTTAATTAATTAAAATCCATGTTTAAAAAATTAATATTATATATCATATGTTTGAAATTTTTGAAAAATTTATTCATGCATAAAATGCATTCGACATAAATAAAATAAATCCCATTTCGAATAATTATATCAAATATTTATTTAACCTGAAATTGTTAATGTAATTTAAATATTTGTGTGTTTATATATATATTTATTATAAATAATAAAGATTTTTATAAAAAGTTTCATAATATATATTATACGCGTCACTTTTGAAAACAAATGTTTTTATATATTTTTTGAATTTAAATTACAAAGTGATCAAAATGCAAAATCGAAAAGAAAATTGCAAAAATTTATATGTATGGCCAAGAGAAAAATTTGTAGAAATATAATTAAATAAAAATTAATTTTATTATTTATATTAATATATATATATATATATCTAATTATATATATATGTTTGTATTGTATAAATTAATTTAAAATAAAATAATGCATTATTTTGTTAAATTATTCATGGCTATCATATTAAATTAAATGTATATGTATACGTTAAAAATTTATTTTATAAATTAATTTAATGATTTAATGATTTATTTATATATTTACATACACACAGATATATATATATATATATATATACAAACATAATTTTAAATTGTTTATATATAAATTGTTTATAACTAACATTTAATATATATATGCATGTAAATATGAATTATATATTTACTTATATATATTAATACGATGCAAACATATACAAATTATGATAGCAAATTGAATACAAGAAGGGCTAACATGTGTGGTGTAAATTCCAGCATCTGTACATGGGCCCGTCGAACCATAAACACATTATTCTGTTGCATGCACACGCACACGCACACGCACACGCACACATATATGTGTATATGACACACACACACATATATATATAAATATATATAATACATAATATATAATATAAAACTTTGTTTATAAATTCAAATAAAATATTGATTTTGTTTAATAGAAAATTTAGAAAAGTTCTAAATAAATTAGACTATATAGGCCCATTAAAGATCTAATAATGTATTTTTTTTTGAAATTTACCCAATTGCTCTACTATGGGATAGCCCGGTTCCAACAATGGTATCGGAGCCTGATAGCCTATGCGGTCTAAATTAGTCATGCTAGGGTTAACTAATTAAGCTCACAACCCATATAGTAGTGTGTCTAGAAAGGTAGTGTCGAAGGATTGAGTTTGGGTAGTCAAGTACTCTACCCTACCAGGCTACCGAACTGCCCCGAACATATATGTGAGCCCAAAGATTGCCCTTAATAGAAAAGGACCAATTTCAATTGGGCTTTGGGCTAATTTTCAAAATTGTTTGAAAATTAAAAATATTGATTTTAAATTTAAAACTTAAATTTAAACTTATATATATTATAAAAGTTATAATATAATGAAAATTTTCAAAATGTTTGAAAATAAATGAAAATTAATTTCAAAATTAAATTTTATTAATAAGATTAATTAAAGAATTAAATTAATTAAATGAGTTAATTAAATAATATACATATATGCATGTATAATGTATAGTGATATATGTTATGTTGTCTTGAAATGTTTGAGATAATATAAGTATACATATATGTATATAGAATATATTTTTTAGAAATTAATAAAATTTAAATAAATTGTTTAATTAAATAAATTAATTAAAAGTTAATTAATAAATTTAAATACTATATATACACATACATACATATACAATATGTGTGTGTGATATATATGTGTTACTATAAAGGTTATAGTGCGTAAATGTTCAATAGAATATGTTAAAATTAAATAATAAATAATTAAAATTAATTAAATATGATTAATTGATATAATATTATACACAAGATTACTATATAAGCTAATTAAAATATAGAAGCTATATAATAATGAAACTTATATAATGTGAATGTTTAAACCAAAGGTGGAACATTATATAAACCCTAAATAGACTTAAGGAATAAATACATACGTAAATGTACGTATATTGAGATTCTCGATATGTCCGACACATTAATCATGAATGTATTTCATTAAAAATTCATTATTCCATAAGGCGATATCACTCTATATAATATATTGAAGATTGTTAATCTTTAATATAATGTTATCCTCCACCATATATATATATTAATAAATTACTTGCATACTCCTTAGTTGTTGAGCAAACTCATGTTAGGGATTTTATATGTAGTATTATTAATATATTGAATAGCGAGGTAAGATAACTATATGTATTTGTTGAGCAAACTCAAGGTACATATATTATACTTAGACCATCGTGATATGGTAGGTATGAGTGAATAAATTCATTTTGATTTATTGAGAAAATTCAAGGTCGAAGTGAAATTAGGACAAGGTACCACGGGTCAAGAGTTGTATATGATACAACCGATAATGAGTTACTCGTCGATTGTGGAGCTATGACTTGTTGAGCAAACTGAAGGTTGGAATTCCAAGACAGATGAGTCCTAACACCTACTAGTGAAGTCAAAAAGACTTTTATATTTCGACTTAAAGTTTGGCGAAATATAAAAGCCTAGTGGGAATTTATTAGTAAAATTAAACATAAAGTTTAATCTTAATAATATTATAAGAACATCTATTATGATATTTTCCTAATAATCTACCAATTAAAACATACAGAAAATGTCAACTTCAAAATTGTTTTCTGAAAGCAACAAGCTTATCGGACCAAACTATATCGATTGGCTAAGGGTGATTAAGATAGCATTAACTTACAAGTGCCTTTGTCTTCTATTACATGTGAACCTAAAGAACAACCCAATGATGACGTAGACCCCAAACTTAGATTTACTTATGAGAAATGGGTTTCAAACCTGGAGATCGCACAAGTTTTTGTGCGATCTGTGTTAGACAAGCCGTTGCAAAGGCTACATGAAAACATGTCTATCCATGAGATTTTTGATAGTCTCAAGGCCCTGTTTAGTGAAAAATGGAGCTCCTCAATATGTTGAGGTCGACTGAGTCTACATCCAAAGATCAAGGGGTGGCACTTGCTGTAAAGGGTGGTGTATCATCTTCGAAAGGTTCGAAGAAGCGGAAAAGAGAAGGTAAGAAGAATAAGAAAAGTAAAAAGACTGATTACAAGGGTGAATGTCACCACTGCCACAAGAAATGTCACTATAAAAAGAATTGTTAAGATTACCTAAAGATTGTTAGAGAAAGAAAGTAGAACGGGGCTGCAGCTTCATCAGGTACATTTATGATTCAAAACTGTTTTATAATCAATAAAATATTTTGGGTTTTAGATACTGGATCTAGAACTCATATATTTAATTCATTAAATGTGCTTAAGAATTGGCGTTGCGTGGAAAAAGCAGAAATGAAGCTCCAAGTTGTTTATGGATCTATCGTAGATACAATGGCAGTAGGAGATTATCATTTATTTTTGCCTAGTGGAGTAGAGTTGATATTATATAATTGCTATCTTGTAAAAGACTTTATTTGTGGAATTGTGTCTGTTTCTAGATTGTTTGAGACTGAATATATATTTCATTATGCGAATAATGTTATGAACATTAGTTTGAATGGAAATAAAGCCTAGGATGGTGTTATTAAAAATGGCATTTATGAGATCAATACTAATTACGTGTGTTTTGTGAATAGTTCTTCTAACAGTATAAATGGTAGTTTTCTTTGGCATTTTATGCTAGGTCATATTAGTGAGAAATGATTATAAAAACTGAAAACCAAAGGTTTTCTTTGATCACTTAATTCTGAATCATTTAACACGTATGAGTCATGTCTCAAAGGTAAAATGATCAAGCACTCCTTCAGTTGGAGCAATAAAAGAGTTAATGAACTCTTTGGATTAGTACATAGTGATGTATGTGGCCCGATGCCTGTAATTACCAAAGATAATAGTTGTTACTTTGTTACATTCAATGACGATTTCACGAGACTAGGATTTGTATATCTTATGAAGAACTAATCCAATGTCTATGAGAAATTTTTTGAGTATAAGAATGTAGTAGAAAACCAAACGAACCGTAAGATTAAAATTCTTTGATCTAATCAAGGAAGTGAGTACGTTAGACAAGAACTCCAACAATACTTAAAAGATAATGGGATTATCTCCGAGATTACTCCACTTTATACTCCGTAACACAATGGCGTGCCGGTGTGAAGGAATCCTATTAGATATGGTTCATTCTGTAATGAGTAATGCTGAGCTACATCTATCCTGTTGGGGATATGCCCTAGAAACTACATTGCATATGTTGAATTTGTTGCCCACTAATTCTATGTCTAATGTTGATACACGAAGATTTTGATCAATGACAATGTACTTCAACAAAAAGGAAGAGATATATGCAAAATCAGAGGAAGATCGATGAAGACCAAAAGTCTTAACATGAGTATGATTTTTATAGGTCTAAAGTCTAGATTATTTGTTAAAATCTATCCTCAAGAGATTTGCACGAACATTAAAACACATCCATAAAACTACATTTTTGTGTACACATTCACTGTGCAGATTTTTATAGTTCAGTCGACTGAACAGGCATGGCCAGTCGACTGAAACTGGCATAGAATTACAAATATACACAGTTTCAGTCGACTGAATTTCCTGTACAGTCGACTGAATGCATTCCTGAAAATTTCTCTGTATATTTTCAGTCGACTGAATTTCCTGCTCAGTCGACTGAATCTGCAACTGCGAATTTTCTCTGAATAGACACCTTCTTCCTCCCAAGAGTTGCAACCATTCTCCAATGGAAATAGAAGCATCTCTTCCCTGCACCTCTAGCAAACAAATGCAACTCTTCTACAAGTATAAATACATGTTTTTAACATTTGCAAATTACCAATTCTACTTGCTTTAATCTCTCTATTTACTTGAACATACTTTCATATTCTTTTAAGTTTTCAAAAGCAAACCAATTGCTTGAATCTCTGTTTTAACTATAACATCTCTTGATTCATAGCAATTCACATTTCCTAAATCTTCACAAACACTTTGTATACTCTCGAGGATAAGATTATAGGAAAGTTGTACTAAATTTGACTCATTAGTGTTATCAAGAACACAACAAGTCAGAAATACTTTTTGTATCCAAGTTGAAGTCCTCTTCGGTAGTTGAGGCAAGAAATCCCGTTCGGTTGTTCGGGTAAGTTGTAAACCTATTCCTCTGGGTTAAGTGAGGGTTGTTGGTTAGTTGAATTCCTAAGAGGAGCTTAGGGACTGGACGTAGGACAAGAGGTCCGAACCAGTATAAAGTCTTGGTGTCTACTTTACTTACTACTTATTACTATCTACCTAGAGCATTTTACTATTCCATATTATACGATCCTACCGCATAGACTCTTTCAATTGGTATCAAAGCAAAGCCGTCCTATAACCATAACACCGTTATTTGACATATTGATAATATGGAAAACAACACAAGCACAACATCTACCTATAACTCTACATTTGCGGAAGGACAATCTACTCAAAGACCTCCTCTATTCAATGGACTAAACTATAATTATTGGGCTACAAGGATGAGGATTTATATGCAAGCAACAAGTTTTGAAGCCTGGAATGCAACACAAGCAGAACTCGTTGTACCAACAACAGAATATTCTACATGGACGCAAGCTCAGAAGAATGAAGTTGGTGCAAATGCCAAAGCTATGAATATGCTATTTTGTGCTTTGGACAGAAATGAATTCAATCGTGTTAGCATTTGTACTACTGCACATCAAATATGGAGTACACTTAAAACCATACATGAAGGCACAAACAAGGTTAAACAAACAAAGATATCCATGCTAAAGAACCAGTTCCAAAACTTTAGAATGCGACAGAATGAATCCATCAATGACATGTACTCGAGATTTCAAGACATTCATCATGCCTTAACAGGATTAGGAGAAAAGTATACGGATTTTGATATTGTATCTAAGGTCCTAAATTCACTCACTGATGAATGGGAGAGAAAAGTCTTAGCAATCGAGGAAGCAAACGATCTATCTACAATGAAACCAGAAGAATTAATTGGAAACCTTATGTCTTATGAAGTTAACATGCAAGCTAAGAAAGATCAAACACAGGAAAGAAAAAATGTGGCTTTTCACGTAGAAAAGGAAGAATTAGAGTCTGAAAATGAGGATCTAGAATTTATTGCCAAAAATTTCAAGAAATTCTTAAAATATAGAAAAGGAAATGAAAACGGTTTTAAAAAGAATTTCTTGAACAAACCTTCATCCTCAAATATGGAATGTTTTAATTGTCACAAGAAAGGTCATATGATAAAAGACTGTCCGGAGCTAAAGAAGGAGAATCAGAAAAACTTCAACAACAAGAATAAGAAAGACAAATGTAAAAAGAAGGCATTCTCTGTAACATGGGATGATTCAGATTCATCTTCATCTGAAAGTGATAATAATAGCAACAATGAACAAGCGAATGTATGCTTTATGGCTCAAGAATCTGAGGTTAGTAATTTAACTTTCAACGATTTAATTGATGTAAACACAGAACTTTTGAGCATAATAAAAACTCTTAAAAAGAAACTCAAGGAAACTCGTGAAAATCAAAACAAAGCTGAATTTGAAAGAGATATGTTAAAAGATGAAAAGAAAATTCTAGAAGAAGAACTTGAAAAAGTTCAAGAGTCTCTTTCAAATTCGGAAACTCAATTATCACTTTTAAGTCAAGAAATTGAAACTCAAAAGACAAAGAATGATATAATTGTCTCTGAAAATCATGAGTTAAAAACTAAGATTAGACAAGTTGAGTTAGAAAATAATAGTCTTCAAGTTAGATTAGATAACATCACTAAAAATGTCTCTAATTTTAACAAAGGAAGAGAAAATTTATCTAAGATTTTAGAAAATTCTCAATCCTCCTCAAATAAACATGGATTAGGATATATAAAAGAGTTAAAAATTCCTAAAAATATAAAAACAAATTTTAAGAGGAATATTGACTCTAAACAACAAGTGTTATTAAGAGAACCTATTAGAACAAAAGAAGAAACTAAGTTTGTTAAAATTTGGGTTCCAAAGACTAATAACATTTTAATTAGAAATAAATATATTAAAACATTTATGGATAGTGTTCATAATAATAAAAACTATATTTATAAAAAGGATATTGAACCAAATTGGGTTTGGTTTCCTAAGTTCTAACTTTTTAGGACCCTATTGAAAGGTGGGTACCAAAAATTTTATATTTATTTTCAGGTCCCACACAAAAAGAAGAAATGGATATTAGACAATGGTTGATCAAAACACATGACCGGTGACAAAGATATGCTTACAAACATCACATACTTTGATGGTGGCTCGGTTACCTTCGGAGACAACTCAAAAGGCTATATCATTGGCAAAGGAGATGAAAGATAAGTGCATACATTCAGGGGGAGAAGATTAGTAAATACATCTCTAAAACACATTAGTATTGTCATCAATCAAAAAGGGGGAGAATGTTGATACACGAAGATTTTGATCAATGACAATGTACTTCAACAAAAAGGAAGAGATATATGCAAAATCAGAGGAAGATCGATGAAGACCAAAAGTATAAACATGAGTATGATTTTTATAGGTCTAAAGTCTAGATTATTTGTTAAAATCTATCCTCAAGAGATTTGCATGAACATTAAAACACATCCGTAAAACTACATTTTTGTGTACACATTCACTGTGCAGATTTTTATAGTTCAGTCGACTGAACAGGCATGGCCAGTCGACTGAAACTGGCATAGAATTACAAATATACACAGTTTCAGTCGACTGAATTTCCTGTACAGTTGACTGAATGCATTCCTGAAAATTTCTCTGTATATTTTCAATCGACTGAATTTCCTGCTCAGTCGACTGAATCTGCAACTGCGAATTTTCTCTGAATAGACACCTTCTTCCTCCCAAGAGTTGCAACCATTCTCCAATGGAAATAGAAGCATCTCTTCCCTGCACCTTTAGCAAACAAATGCAACTCTTCTACAAGTATAAATACATGTTTTTAACATTTGCAAATTACCAATTCTACTTGCTTTAATCTCTCTATTTACTTGAACATACTTTCAGATTCTTTTAAGTTTTCAAAAGCAAACCAATTGCTTGAATCTCTGTTTTAACTATAACATCTCTTGATTCATAGCAATTCACATTTCCTAAATCTTCACAAACACTTTGTATACTCTCGAGGATAAGATTATAGGAAAGTTGTACTAAATTTGACTCATTAGTGTTATCAAGAACACAACAAGTCAGAAATACTTTTTGTATCCAAGTTGAAGTCCTCTTCGGTAGTTGAGGCAAGAAATCCTGTTCGGTTGTTCGGGTAAGTTGTAAACCTATTCCTCCGGGTTAAGTGAGGGTTGTTGGTTAGTTGAATTCCTAAGAGGAGCTTAGGGACTGGACATAGGACAAGAAGTCCGAACCAGTATAAAGTCTTCGTGTCTACTTTACTTACTACTTATTACTATCTACCTAGAGCATTTTACTATTCCATATTATACGATCCTACCGCATAGACTCTTTCATCTAAAACACCATATGAGATGTGGTATGGTAAGAAACCCTAACTCAAGTATTTGAAGGTGTGGGATTGTCCAACCTATATTAAGAAGTTGGTCTGAATAAACTATAGGCAAGATCGAAACTGTGTAAATTTATAATATCCCAAAAACTCAATGGGATATATATTATACAATACCAAGAATCAGAAGGTTATTCTTTATTGGCATGCTGTCTTTTTGGAAAAGGCATTTATGTCAAAGGAAATTAGTAGTGAGGTTATAGTCTTGGATGAGATCCAAAAATTTAAGATTGAGACCGAACCAGTGGGAGAAGCGAGTTCACCCGTATACGAAAATACGCAACCTATTGGATGGTCTATTAGGTAATCTCGCACACCAGAGAGATATTACTGTTTTCTTGTGGATGGTGAAAAGGAGGACCATGTCTTAGATTATGACACTTCTCTATCTTTCCAACAAGCATTGCAAAGTAAAGACTCTGCACTCTGGCTTGAAGCAATGAAATCTGGGATGGATTCCACGTACTAAAACTAAGTATGGACTTTGTTGAACGTACTTAAAGGGATAAAATCTATCAGCTGCAAATGGATTTTTAAGAATAAGCTAAATGTAGATGGACAAGTAGAGACTTATAAGGCTAGGCTAGTTGCAAAAGGATTTCGTCAAATTAAAGGTGTTGATTATGACGAGACCTTTTAACCCGTGCCATGCTTAAGTCCATTTGGATTATGCTAGCCAACTGCATTCTATGACTACGAAATATGGAAAATAAATGTAAAGATGGCATTGCTAAATGGTAATTTAGAAGAGACTGTTTATATTTAATTAAAATGTATTTAACAAAAATTCTATGAATGGTTTGTTTGTGATAGTAATTACAAATAGTTGTAATCATGGGTATTGAATCACGATAAAATAAAACACATCATGTTAAATATTCCTAGTCAAGATGCATCGAGACTGGATATCGATGTATTCGTTGAGACTAGGGTATGTAACGCTCTCTAAATGTTAGGCATTGTACTACTTATGACTACTGGGGCACCAAGAAGTTATGTACTGATAGTTATTAGATAACTATAGAATGAATCACTCGATGGTTTTCTGTTGGTTAATATAACTAAGGTCAAATAGAAAATATCAATATGACTGATTTACATAGTCCTCTTAACTTGACAATACTGTCGATTTTCAATATAAAAGCTCTAAATTGTAGTCAAATCATGGCATGACGTCCATCGAGTGACTATAGTTGGGTCGAAAGGAAGTATTGGAAGTAAAACACTATTCAAGAGAGGATTCATCTCCTCAGTTATATGGGGTTAGTATCACAGTCAACTCAAAGTCAAAATCTCTGGCTAAAGTAGTTTGGTTAATAATAATTGTTATTATTGAACTAATTACTTTGTTTTTGAACAATAGAGTTGAATATGGATGATAATGGAATTTTGACCACTACTAAATTCCACTAGTCCAAAGTGATATAATTTTGACGAAGAGAATTTGTGTAAATAAATGTCAATAATGTGTAACGCTTAATAAAGTAAAATAGGATTTTACTGAAACAAGTAAGCGATAAATTTGGTCATAATGTCATAGCACCTGCTAAGTGACGTGTGAACATTAATATTTGAATTATTCAATTTTGATCGCGAACCAAGTTTACATCTAAGAGTCACACAACCGAAACGTTGAATATTCCTTTTATCACCTCATTTAATTAATTTATAATTGTCATAAATTAATTAATATTTATGAGATATTAATTATAAATTTTTATTTGTTGTATATTAAACAATATTAAAAGGTGTGTTTATAATAGTCATAAATATACCGATCGATGTACGATATCAGTATGTGGTTAAATAAGATTTAAAATTACATTGATTATTGTTTGGACTTGGACTAGGTTTGAGGCTCATATAGGCATGATATTTTTAGGTGTAGAAGGCTTGATTTGGGTGGCCATATGATGACAATTAGAGAGGATTTTGAATGATTAAAAGAGTGGAAATAGTAAGAGAGAGATATGAGGATGAGATCCACTTTTCACTCTCTTGACTTCCTATTCAAATGCCACCTCTTTACATTTGTTTTTAATACCTTTTCTCTCCTTCCTATCTAAAATTTTTGGCCAGAAAACCCCTTCTACAAGTCCCAAAAATCTAAGTACGAAATTGCATCAAAACACTTTGATTCGATCGTCAGTGATAAGGTAGTTCAGGAGCTAGCCACTTCTGATTTGTGAACGGATTCAAGGGATCAATTCAGCATTTCAACATGTACGCAAGGGTTTAGTGGAAGATAATTCTCTATTTGATTTAGTTATATCATATTTACATAAATATTATTTATATAGTAGAATGCTTGATTGTATTACGAATCTTGTATGTCGAAATGCTGTCATAAATTTGTTAGTTGTTATATTATTATATCTATATAATAAAAAATTCCTATGATTGCTTATTAGATGCTAACTACGTGCAAATAAAGTAGAAAAAGGTTTCTTTATATATATATATACACTTATAAGTAATATTATTAAATGATAGAATTAATTAAAATCCATGTTTAAAAGATTCATATTATATATCATATGTTTGAAAAAAAGTCATCCATAAAATGCGTTTGGCAGCAAGTAAAATATATATTTTATTTTGAATAAATGTATTAAATATTTATTTAATCTAAAATCATTTATGTAATTTAAATATTTGTATGTGTGTGTGTGTGTATATATATATATTACAGATAATAAATTTTGTGTAAAAATATTATGTAATACATATTATACATAACACTTTCAAAAATAATATTTTTATACATATTTTTTAATTTTACATGGATTTTAAATTTTTAAAAGATTTATAATGCAAACCTGAAAAGAAAATTAATTATTTTATATGTATAACTGAGAGCAAAATTTATAGAAATGTAATTTAAAATTTCAATTTAATTATCTATATCAGTATATATATATATATCTAATTATATATATTTAAATATATTGTATAAATTAATCAAAAATAAAATAAAATATTATTTTGTTAAATTATTCATAGCTTTTATGTAAAATTATATATATATATATTAAAATAATTAATTTATAAATTAATTATATATTTTATACATACATATATATCTATATATATAAACAAAATTTTAAATGTTTTATATATAAATTATTTATAACTAACATTTAATATATATATATTATAATGCAAACATATACATATTTAGACAGCAAATCGAATACAAAAGGGTCTAACATGTCAATTATGGTGTAAATCCCAACATCTATACACGGGCATGTCCAACCATGTACACATTATTCTATTGGAGGTGCACGCACGCACATGTGTATATGATACACATGGATATATATAATATAATACAAAATATATAATATAAAACTTTGTTTATAAGTTAAAAAAATACTGATTTTATTTAATAGAAAATTTAGAAAAGTTCTAACTAAATTAGACTACATAGGCCTATTAAAGATCCCATAATGGAAAAAATATTGAAAATTACCCAATTACTCTGCTGCGGGCTGACCTAGTTCCAATAGAAGTAAGTGGATTCCTAACATATTGGATGTTTATGGATAAAGGGTGGTTCTGATACACATCCTCCAAACTTCGATTTGGGGATCCACCTCGAAGCAGTGTCGCATTGTTTCCGCTGTATGATCTTCCCGATTCAGTTGAAATCTCTAATGCTTTGCATGCTTTTGATCCAAAACTTCCTCATGTCCCCCGTTCCTGCGGGGACCTTCTACTTCTAATCCATGCATTTGTACGTTTGCATACCGACCTTGGTTCCTAGTCTAAAAATCATCTTTATAACGTACTTCTCCTTGTCTATGACCTAGATCGATCGTGCCCTCCTGTCCAAATTGATCGATGCGACCGACCTTGTAATGGACTGCCTTTCATAATACCTTGAATCAACATCTAGTGCAACGTCTAACTTCTGGATACCATAAAAGACAGTCCATCGGGGTAAAATAAAATAAAAAACCAAACATCATACCAAGGCATAGGGATAGAATCTCATAGTGGAATGATAATATATAATACTGAATATACATGAGCATAACATGATAAGCAATATATAAGAGACCGTACTAATGAAAGTAACAAATAAATAAATATCCATACAAAAAGTCAGAATATCATGTCCAATACAAAAGGTCTCATATATAAATGGCATATCTTCCATGTACTACTATAATATCAAGTATATCCAAAGTATCATCTTTGCCTTCAAAGTGCTCCAACTGTCCTGAAAGCGTATCCCCAAAAGCACTTGACTCCCAAACTACTCAATCTAGTATCCGAGAGTTATCATGACTTAAATAAACATGGACAAAATGCGGGTTAGACATAAAATCTAGTACTGTGTAGTTAAAGCCCCACTAAAGCCTCGTAGAATCCCCACTATAGCGCATAATGCTCTTCAACCGCTATGCTATTTCAGTTTAACACTATTAAATAGTAGTCTGCTTTAAGCCTTGCTATTTTCTGCTACACCTACTAAATTAAGGCTTTTTAGCACCTGATTTAGCAACATTAATATACAAAGTTTGATTGACTAGTTCTCTTGTAAACAAAATCAACAAAGTTAGGGTAAAGACCTAATTTTAAGGTATAATTGCTCAATATAAGTCAGAAATCTATTGTAGTCACCAAATATAGTCTCCATAAATCAATATATTCTTCGGTTTTATTATATAAGATTAAACATTATTTCTTTCCAACACAAATGATATGAGAATGGGAATAAATTAACTTTAAATATTTGGTTTTTTTATCTAATAAAGCTTTTTGCACCTCCGCTATTTTCACTAGATCCTCGCTTTATCCCTGCGATAACATTTTGGACTTCCACCGCTATGAAACTGCAAAGCGCTTTAACTGCACAGGTCTAGTGCGAGGGGAACTAACTCAAAATTATTGTATATTGAAACCATATACAAATAAATAGGAAACTACTAAAGTACAACTGGTCCTCTCCATAAACATGGCTTAGGGATAATCCAGACTGCCCATAAACAAGTAAAGTAAACCCAAACCAAAGGCAGGGAATCATACCATAACCTGCTCTTCTCCTGTAATCAATGAGTCAACACAACTAATATAATGTGACTGAAACGTAACAACATACTATGATAAAGGTAACCCAATGTACCAATGTAGGAGTAATTTAAATATCCCAATACAAGTCTAACACACAATGTTCAATTATAGTAATCAACCAACTAATATAACACGTACAATCATGATGATAAGGGACACACGGAGAATAAGTTGATACTCATCATTGCCGATGGGTGGATCCCTCTACGGACACTAATCAATTCAGTGATCCCTATCGAACCATTTGAAACACAAAACCAATATAACGATATAACAATGCTACTAACATAACATCTCTACAGCCAAAACTGAAATATAGATATTTATAACCGATATCCATCTCAAATTTCCATTAGCTACTAAAGAGACATATTGAGAACCACAACTAACTTATGGACTCCCCTGAAAACCAACACCTCAAAAGAAGTTGGCATGTAGGTCCTATCGCAGCACCCCATACTACAAAACAATATATGACCTACTCTAGACTGGCATTCCAGTCCCTCTCTGCCCTTACTCTGGGACCACATATGCAGGTCGTGCGTCTCAATGCTACAATGGATTCTTTTACTAGCATACTTTCCTTTCGATTATCTATATCGATATACCGGAACCGTATGTAAACACTAAACTCCATGTACACTCCTCCCACATAGGTATACGCACTGAAGTATTATCGTTCCCGTGTGGATAGTGATTCGTTCTTGAAGTGCTTTGCACTACCTAGTTGCCTCAAGTCAAGCAGACAAACCAATATACATAAATCGCCTAAACCGTGCATCTATAATTATATATATAAATCACTTGAACAACATATTTTTATAACTGTATAATATATTCCATCCACTATTTAGTAACCCCAAGTTAGGCATACTGAATTATACATATGCTTAAATTACGTATCGATAAATCGCTTTAAATTGCTTTTAGATACCAAAGAGACATATCGAGAGCCACAACTAATTTATGGACTCCACTAAAAGCCAACACCTTAAAAGAAATTGGCATGTAGGTCCTGTTGTAGCACCCAAGAGTACTATGGAACAATATATGACCTACTCTAGACTGGCGTCCTAGTCTCTCTCTGCTCTTGCTTTAGAACCACGTCTACATGTCGTGCACCTCAATTGTATAATGGATTCCTTGCACAATCGGTAGCCCCAACCCCGACATACTGCAACTATATATAAATGCTTTGAACGCATATCAATGAATATATATATATATATAATATGTCGTGCATCTCCTAGTAGACCTAAGTTGGACATACTAAAACTATATATAAATATTGACATATATACTCACATAAACTGTATGCAGGTATGTATATACAACCAGTCAAACTATACGGAGCTAATAAACACATATCGTGCACATTTACATACACGAAGGAAATACACAACCAAAGTTACAAATCTATCATCTCAATATCAATAAAAATTCACACATACAATCATATAAACGATTCAACAAAAATGCATCATACTTAAGTAACTAACCAAACAATTTTATATCTTCTTCATATTATTTTATAAAAGTCTTACACTTATTGCATAAAATAACGCACTTGCCTATCAATCATACTATAACTTATTTTCTCTTAATTCTTCTATTTAAATTGAGTTTAGCTATCAATAAGACCTCAAACTATATAATTTCTATACATATGTGTACACATATATCTCAAACCATTTCCTAGGGTCTAAAGTTAATAAGTCACGTTATTACAATATTCAGGATTTTATAACCTTAATCAAACCCTATTAAATAACACGATACTTCTTTGTAATTTCTAACTTCTCTAATCACATTTATTGAAATTCACTAGTTGGTTAATTATTGATTTACACTACAATAAACATATATCAAGGTTAGATAAACTTCAAGCTATTTTAATACAAGTTTAACCTGCCTAAATCATTATTTTAGTCTTACAGCTTATTTTAAGGTCATACTTCTAATTTCCGATTAGTACAAAAATATGTAATAATATTTCTATCACTAATATAGCTGTAAATTAGAGTTCTAATTAATTTATAACCACGTTATAAATTAATATCAACTCAATCTAATTATATCCAATACGAATAAAACATAGTATATATATATATATATATATAGGATCTCAATCAATTATCCCATATATCAGTAATAAAATATATAATAATATTTCTATCACTAATATAACTACAAATTAGATTTTAATTAATTCATAAACATGTTACAAATTAATATCAACTCTATCTAACTCTATTCAATACGAATACAACACACAATATATACACATACACACACAGACGCGAACACACATGAGATCTTAATCAATTACCCCAAATATCCACTCAAATCAATCCAATCAAAAAGGAAAGTAATTACTTATATATATATATTATTTTACCTCAACTAGGTAATAATTTTCAATATATATAATTATGAGTAGTTATACTAAAATATAAATTCAGAGCTATAATTCTGCTTACCTAAGTGTAAATTCCTAAGAGCCCAAATTCAGTCCAACTCTATACCATGCCATAGATAATCTCACTATGAGTGCAAGGCGAAGATCACGTCTTGATTGGACCTCGTATGCAAGAGATAAGAATTAAATATGTAATGAGATTGATCAATATAATTAATTTAATTGCTAATTAATTACCTTACTTACTTTTTTTTGAGAAAAATGATTGTGTAGTGCGAGACTACACAGCCGATTAGATATTAAAATAGATATAATATAGATCCGGTCAACAAGCTTAACCGATAGCTGACATATAGAGGAGAACTAAGGAATGCAAAGATATATACAACACTACATCGACAGACTTAAAAATAAAAAGAAGGGAAACATAGCAAAGTACCACATCCCAGACTCAAGACCATGCATGCAGAAAATCCAACCAAAGAAACCAAAAGCACTGCACAGACAAAATGATGGAAACCGAAACAAGGGCATCACCATGGACGAATACTAACACTGCCTACCGAGGGGCCAACCCTCCCATAACCAGGAGCTGCAGAACTACCTACTGATTCAATGTCAGAATCCGCAGGAGCAATGCTCAGTCGCATAAGAGACATGGTTCTTTTACCCTTCCACGAGTAGAAAAGATAAGAAATCTTAAAGCAAATACCGAGATTGGAGTGCGAAACGTTCTTGAAATAGCACAAATTCGTCTCTAGCCATATCGCCCAGCTAAAAGCAGCGATGAAGCAGTCAAGGTCCGGGTCGGGAGAAGAATATTGCCAGTGTTCAAAAAAGGAGGAGAAATCTGGGATAAAGCCAAGCAGGAATGCATTAGTAGACACACAAACGTAGTAAGTGAAGTCACAATCGAAGAATAGGTGCCAGATGGACTCATTATTAGCGGAGCATAGGACACGAAAAGGATAAATCTTGTTTCCTTTATGAATGAGCCTGTCTTTATGTTAACGTTGTCAAGATAGGAATCCACATAAAGAAACGAGCATGGGGGCGGGGAGGATTTTGCATTTCCAGAGTCTAAGGAAAGAGAACAATCTACCCGAATGGTAAGGGCAAAGTATCACGAAGAAACCGAGAAAGTTTGCCAGGGGTCAGATCCCAAAAGAAGCTGTCAGGGGAAGTGGATAGGTGGATGGACTGAAGGATGTGTAGAATTTGGAAAAGTTGGGTGAGAGCAGAGCTAGAGATGACAAGGTCAAAGGAGAAGCACTTGAACCCAAGAGAGATGGCTTCGAAAACAAATGCGGATTTGTTGGAGACCACCGAATAGAGATCAGGAAATGAATTGGACAAGGGAGAGCTATTGAACCAAGATCATGTCAGAAAGAGCAGGAATGCCCATTCCCAATATGGACTTGAAAAAAATGGAAAACTCATAGGATTGAAAAGAGGACAATTGCCCAGAAAGGAGAAAGGGAATTGGTGGGAGAGGAGAGGAGGATATGAAAGGGATTGGATTCGTAATGTTTAAATAGGATCCAAGACTTTCAGAGGGGAGTATCAAAGGAGAGACAACGCCAAATCCATCTGAAAAGAAGAGCAATGTTGAAAAAGAACAAGTCTGGAATACTAAGACCACCTTGAGACACATCTTTGCAAACAATAGACCAACAAACTAAATTTTTAGCTTGGGAGCCATGCCAATGGAAAGACCGATGGAGTTTGTCAGTAGCTGAAATAAACCATCTAGGAATACGATGAAATGAAATCCAATAAGTAGGGATAGCCGAAAAGACAAATTTGATCAAAATCAATCGACCAGCCATGAAGAGGGATGAGGCTTTCCAGGTAGCTAAGCACGAGGAAACTTTGAATATAAGCAGGAGCCAGTCAGAGCGAATCAATTTCGAAGGACGAATAGGGATCCCAAGGTAAGAGATTGGGAAATGCTCAATTCTGCAGTTGATAGTTTGGAAATTCGGGGCCCAAGGTGGTCAGCTCCACCAAGAATAGTGATTATGCTCTTGGAGAAGATAATGGAAAGGCCCGATATAAGTTCAAAAACATACAGCAGAACCTTATGGCAGTGGATATGATCCAGGTCCGTCGAGGAGAATAGAATCGTATAATCCGCAAATTCAATATTGGATAAGGAAACATCCAAGTTTGGAAGACTGATCCCAGCAACCAGATTGTGAGAAATAGCCAATTTATTCGTACGATCAAAAACATCAGCCACCAAAATGAAGAGCAGAGGAGAGAGGAGGTCACCTTGATGCAAGCCACGGGAAAATTTAGTGAGACCACACTCACCCCATTGATAAAGACAGTGGACATACTGGAGGTAAGAATGTGGCGAATCCGATCGATTCAGCGAACTAAAATCCCCGGTGGAACATTAGGTCAAAGATGAAGTGCCAACTAACAGGGTCGCAAGCCTTGTAAAATTTAGCTTCTAGAGCACATCAGGGGTAAAGGTCAAATGGTAGTGGGAGACTACCTCCTGGGTAGCGGCCACACAGTCAAGGGTATTATGACCAAGAATAAAAGCAGATTGTTCCTCCCCTACGAACTGAGAAATCAAACTTTGAAGGCGGATAGTTAGCACCTTAGTAATGAGCTTGAAAGTGGTATTAACGAGACTAATAGGGCGGAAATCTGATAGATGATTGGCATCAGCTCTCTTAGGAAGCAGAATCACATTAGCATAGTTAGCTCTAGCAATAGTGGATGGCTTGGAGTAAAATTCATAGAAAAGAGCTAAGATATCACCACAAATAATGGGCCAGAAGCGCTTGAAGAAAAATGGACCGAAACCATCTGGACTAGGGGATTTGTCATCATCCATCTCATGGAGGGAAACCAGTATTTTGGCTTTAGTAAAGTGGATAATAAGGTGAATTGGGGAAGGATTTGGGAAAAGCACATCCCAAGCGATAGGTGGCGGAGGTGGAGGAGCAAAACCAAGGAGCTGCCGAAAGTGCAAGGTAAAAAGCCTGTTAAGGTCCGAACGATCCAGGAAGGAATGACCATCATGCTGGATTTCAAAAATGAGGTTGGCTCTCTTTCTACCATTGGCGAAAACGGTGAAAATAAATGGTATTTCTATCACCATTGGTCAACCACTTAGAATTAGATCATCGCTTCCATCCAATTTCTTCTTGCTTGAGAAGTCTGTCCAACTCGGATTCAAGAGAACGGAGAAGAGTGGAATCTGAAGTAGAGAGGGGGTAGGATTCCTCTTTGATGTTGAGGTCAAGAATGGCATTTTGGGTTGAGGCGATTTTGGATCTAAGGGATCCCCAAATAGATCTGGACCCAGGACGGAGAAGCTTGTAAAGAGATCTGAGTTTAGCAACCATTGTGGCAAAGGCAGATGGCTGAGAGGGAGTGCTAAACCAAGCAGTTTGAATGAAGTTTTCAAAGACAGGCTCCAAAAGCCAAAGTCTCTCGAATCTGAAGGAAGATTTGGTGGGGGGGCGACTAACACCAGAGTCCAAGAGGATAGGGCAATGATCGAAAAGGATAGAAGGAAGGCCATGGACAAACGATAGTGAATGAGCATCTTCCCAGGCTGAATTGAAAAGGAAGCGATCAATTTTGACTAAGGTGGGAGAAGAATGATGATTGTTCCTGGTGAAAAGATGATTGGATATAGGAGGGTCGAACAGGGCACAAGAATTGATGAAGTCATTAAAGGCTACAGAATCAGGACCATGTGACCCAACCAAATTACGCTCAGAATTATCATGAGTGATAATAAAGTCTCACCCGAGGACCCAAGGACCAAAGGAGAATCTATCAACTTCAGAGCAATTAGACCATAGAGTGAGTCTATCCTGACTATTATGGGGACCATAAATATTTGAAAAGAAATACGTGACACCTGAAGGAATGAATTTCAAACCAACATGAAGGGCCGACGGATGCTTAATGATTTGGGAGAGAGACCACAGAGACTCATTCCAGGCAGTCAAAATACCCCCACTGGAACCACATGCATTAATGAAGGCCCACCCCGAGAGCTTAGGGCCTCCAAGGTGATGGAGCAAAAGGAGAGGGGGGATCAACTAATTTGGATTCTTGGATGAAAATGATATCGAGGTGTAAATGGGATAAACTGTGATGGATAGAGCCACGTTTTATGGGGTCCCCTAAGCCCCTCACATTCTAGGTGAGAATCTTCATGTGGAAAAGGATAAACGCTCCTTTTCCAATGCTTGCATGGCCGAATAATGATCGGGCAATAAATCAATTCCCATGCAATGTGAAATGTTCTTGTTAAAAGCGGCGTTAACAGAAGTAAAAATAGCAAGTTGAAAAACACTACCAAAGGCAGGGGCGTGGATCCACCAGTACAAGGCAGAAATTGAGCACTACGTCTGACAGAAGTGGAAGAGAAAGCAGGGAGAGGCTGCTGCTAGGGGGATTCAAGGGAAATCTTAACAGGAGGAGAAGCTTCTCGGTTAAAATTCGTTGGGGGGTTAAGCAGGGGGAGGTTGGGCAGAGGAGAGGTGGGACAAACATGGAGGTTGGGAGCGGATATATCTACATTATCCATCGGGTCCCAACTAGGTTCAGGAGCAACGGGCCAATGGTCCCAACCTCTAGGGCCAATCACTTCAAAAGATAAATCATTCAAGGAAAGAGGGTCATGAGTCCCAGGAGAAGCTACAAGTGCATTGTCAGAATTAGGGGAATATAGAACTGAGGGAGGGAGATAGAGAGGCTTATAGAGGTTCTGCCAATTGCTAGTAAAATCATCCCCGAGCATGAGGTCGGTAGGGTCTAGGACCGAATGCACATGAGCCCAATGCTCCACAGAAGTCTTGTAATCGAAATTATTCACCTCAGTAATAAACGAACATGGAAGAGCGACATCTTTATCAAGGCTCATCTGGGCAAACACGAACCGGTGGTCTGCAAGCGTCCTGTTACAAGTGACGAAGTCCACAAAGAGGCCAAAGGGGCGGAGCAAAGCAGAAAGAGTGATATGCAAAGAGCGAACATTCTCTGGCACCCCTCTTAATGCAGACCCATAAAGGAGGCTAGAACTCCCTGATGTAAGCGTCCGACGTTGGAGTCCACTGAGCAATGTAGAGCGTCCCACTTGGCTTAACAATAAAACGACTTTTGGAAGCCTGGGTCAGGAGGTCTGTGGAAGGGAAGCGGATGAGGAAACTTCGGTCAGAGCAAAGGGAAATCTCCCAGACATCGGTATAGAAAGTAGCAACCAGAGAGAGACGAACCGATTCCATGTTCCAAAACCCTGCAATGATGGAGGCAGTGGCTAAATTGGAGAGAAGGGAGGGGACGACCATGGTCTTGGAAGAAGAGGAACTGAAAGGATAAGGAATTGATGGGAGGAGTTTGCATGGATCAGGGAAATAAGAAAGAAGGGCATAAGAGAGAGAGGGTGGGGCCGGGGGAATGGTGGAGATCTCGGTCTGGGATTTGGGAGAGGAAGAGTCAACCTTAGGGAGTGGGAAAGAATGAAAAGGAGCTTTTTGTCCCACCTTTTTATGTTTACAGAATGAGGCCGAATGACCAAAGAACCCACATTTGAAGCACACGCGTCCATTCCTGCATGACTTGGCTACGAGGCCCAATGCAGCACATTTCAAACAAAGGTTCTTCTTTTTCAAAAAATCAACTGAAAGAGAGATGGATTTGAAGTTAGGAAGAAGCCCACGTTTCATCGCAGGAGAGAGTTTGACGGAAGGGGGCAGGAGGGTTGAGACGCAGGAACAGACTTTACAACTTCCGCAAAGGATCTGCCACGCATAGCAGGCTGGGTTGGTATAGGCAGGAGGGGCGGAAGAGAGCAAATGTTGTTCGAAGGCTCTGATAGGAGTGCCTCATCCAGCATAGGATCTGGGAGCAACGACAATGGCTAAGACGAGGGAGGAAGGAGAGAGGATGGAGGGGGTGGGTGGAGAAGGGAGGGGCGGAGGGGTCAGGAGAGGAAGACATGGATCCCCTTTCTTATACACTATGCACTTATGATTTATATTACCTTCCTTACTTAATCATATTTCTCCCCCATCCTCCTGTACATGCATACTCATGTACATGCACATGTACATAAGAACCCAAAGACGTGCACGTTCTCCTCCTTATTTTTCTGTCTACACTCAACGAAACGACGAACGATCTTCGCCAATGCATCGCACTTCGTGCGCTTTTTGCAATCACCACCATTATATGAAGCGAAATGCGACCTGCAATCCCCCAATTCGGCCACAAATGTCGCAATTCATCAATGGCATATGAGCTCAAGCGACTAGTACAGTGGGGTGCTCGACACGGAGAGAAGCTTAATGATGCATTTTGTTTCACCCAACTCATACTGAACCATCCCAAAGTGGAACCCTGGTTGTCAACCAGAGAATGTTGACTTCGTCCATCACCACTATACGTCCAACGACACATAATGATTTGAAGCTCTCGCCGTCCCGAGCCCAATGGATCTAACCTTGACCTTTATCGATGCCCGAAGATCTGGATTTAAATTGGAGAACGGGAGCAGCTTTTATTTACCGATGAGGATAAGAAAAACAAAAAGGGGAGAAGGACAAGTAAGGAGAAAATACCAAGGTGAGGAATATATCTATATAATATATATATATATATCTATATAATATATATATATATATTTCATTTAATTTCTCAAATAAATCGCCATTCATTTTGAGCTCGTATGATCACATAGTCCATCAGATCACTATGAAACACGTCGGTATAAATTTTCAGTTCCAATGGTATAAATTTTGTCGCCTTCCGAGATGATACACTAGGATGATAATTTCATGCATTTCGAGATCATTTTGGTATCGTATCGCCCGATTCCAAAAATTCTTCAACCATGTGTCTCAATATAAAGTTTTCATCCCGGAAACACAAGCCGTCAGTCAAGATCTCACTGGACCCGACTATGCACGTTGTTACCACCAATTCTCACTTCAATCTTGTCGAAACCAAGTTGAATAGAAGAGAAAGATGTACAAGAGATGATAGCATCAACAAATCCTTTTGAAGGAGTCGAAGGAATGCTACAGCCAAAAGTCATATGTGTCACAAGCTTTCGAAGGGGTCAAAAGGATCGAAAGCACCCTTTCGCTTCAGTTGCTTTCTTTCAAAACAGATGCTTCCACCTGTATGAAGACATTTCGAATAAGTTAAGGAATACCTTTCAAGGCAGCAAATAACAGCCACTCACATGCACGCCAAACCTTACAAAACCGAAGGTTTCACCTTCATTCAAATTACTCAGAAAGATGTTTGGTTAGAGCAACCCTTCGAAAGCTTGATTAAACCATTCGAACCGGTCTAAACCTTTCACAAATAAGAAGGGTTCCGCATCAATCCACAAATACGTTTTTGGAGGTTACCTTCCGCATTGAAACACACAATATTTTAATACCTTCGAAATCCTAAAGATATACCTATTGACAGAGTCGAAAGCTCAAGCCCCATCTTACTTGCAACAACAAAGCAACACAGGGTGGAAAAGCTCACCTACCCCTTTCGATGAAGAAGAAATCACTCAAGTCCATTCAGATGCAATGTATAAAAATGCCCAAATGTTGATGACAGCGAAAGGTTTACAAGGCCGCCTTTCGACAAGGTCGAAAGCACTGAGTCGAAAGGTGCCGACCCGCACTTATAAATAAGACCCTAGGGGTCTGGTTTTAGGGATCCGAATTGATTCACTCCATTCTTGTATTTTCTTAAATTTGTAAACCCTAATTTTGAAATCAAATTGGAGACTTGATTCATTTGTACAACATTAGCTTAATGAAAGCAAGATGATGATACTTATGAATATGCAGCCATTTTGAAATTCTTATTGGATTCACTTATGATTTTCTTGCGTCGACGTGGTCGAAGGGTTATCTTTTCAATAAGTCGAAACCCTTAGCTCAACCAATGCTCTTTAGATCTTGGCTCTTAACCTAAAGAAAGCAAAAGGTCATCTTTCGAGCGAGTCGAAACCTTTAACTCAACCTGTTTAGTTAGATTTAAAGGACAAAACCAAAGCCATCAAAGAGGCTAGCTTTCGACGAAGTCGGAACCTATCCGTTTAAACCATATCCATGAATCATTAGGGCCAACCTTTAGGACATCACAACCGTTTCGGAAGGAGGGTTTCAAAAGAGTAACTAAATCAACCAAGCAAGTTAGAAAGACTTAAGAGAAAGGGATATAGGAGTTTCTACTAAGTCGAAAGGTTGAATAAAGAGAAGTTTTACTGTGACGATCTATTCGAAAGGTAGATTGAAGGGAGTAATAAGGTTATAACTGCCTCTACCTAACAAAAAGTGGGTTGCGAAGGAGACTCCTACACTTTAAACTCTACTTTGGGGTGTTGACAAGTTTTCTTGTTAACATTTCTGGCGCTAGAAGGAGGGGTCGAACTTCCGGTCTTGTTGAACTTCCAACTCCACTTCCCTCTAACCAATTCTATCCCAAGATTACCTACTTTAGACCTTACTCGTTATGATTAGCAAAGTCAAAAGATCCAAACAAGGATCCCCGGAGCCACATCCAATTGGATTCTCCCATGGAACAGTTAATGATTCAAATCTACATGAAGAACAACTGTTAAGAATGAAGGCCTTAAGGATCATAAGGAAACAAAGTTGAATCCTATGATCCAAATAAATGGAGTTTAAACCGTTTTCATATTGGCCCCACCCCTATCTTTGCCTTAGGAGAAACGAAAAATGAAAGTGATAACTTGTTTGATCATATGAGGAAAACAATTCAATTCTACACCAAAGGCACAATCTTTAAAGATGGAATGATGGCTGATTAAAACGCCTTTGCACACAAATGGCATCAAGTAACGAATAGGACACTGCCTACATAAGAACTTCAAAGGGTTTTAAAAAGAAAGCCGATCATTGAGGGTGAAGCTCCAAAACCAAGTAATAAAAAATTTAGAAACCATCCCTAAAAGACAAGCTTCAAGTCGGGACTCCCTAAGGAATGCAATTTGACAACATCAATTGAGAATGTTTACCTGCTAACCAAAAAAGAGCTCAACTATTGGCCATCAGAGAAGAAAAAACATAAATATGAAAGGAATCTGGGAGGATCCTATTGTCACTACCACATGATGAATGGACATGAAACAACTCAATGTAGAGCATTGGAAGGAATAGTGATCAGTTTCTTCAGGCAAGGCAAAATCAATGAATTTGTAAAGAGACCTAATTCGATTAAATAAAGAATTACTTCACTAAGAATGATCCACATGGTCGGGAGTAGAATTCTCCTTGCACTTGGACATTACTTTAAACGATCAAAGCCTTTGTCCGTGCCGGGTTGGCCAGGTCAAAGCACCTCCTGGAGGGAGGTTAGAGTAAGCCTTTATCCATGCCATACTATGGCCAGGTTAAAGCATCGACAAGTCCTTGACCGCGCCACGCTATGGACAGGTCAAGGTGCCTCCTAGAGGGAGGACGGAGTAAGCGAAAAGACCTTGACCGCACCACGCTATGGCATGATCGCTAATTTAGTGTAGTTGAAGTCTAGGTTCAATTCAGCGAAAAAAACCCCGCCAATAGATGATTCAGGAGCCGTGTGCACTGCCTAGGACTCAGCCGAAGCCGTGTCATTGGTCCACTGGTCCCACTAGACCGCTGCACCAGTCACGGCCTGGGTTGAGTCCCAGGTCGTGCTCGTTTCGCTCCCTGATCACTCCGTTCTCCCGTCTGCTTGCTCGTTTGTTTCCTTTTTGATATTTTCTTGTTTTTGATGTCCTATTTCGTGCCGTTTTGTGATGATTTCAATGTTATTTTTGGATTTTGAATTATGAATTTATTTGGAATGGTTATGCCATATAGTCCATAACACAACATCAAATTTCTATCGCATGTTTTCAACAAGGATTTTCAAAGAGAATGGATTTTCAAGTTGAACCACTTCTACTTAATCTTGTAAGAAGAAAGTTATGTTATTTATAAAGGATATTTGAAAGAGTAAATACATATACTTATTAATAATAAGAATTATTTTGAAATGTAAATAAATTTATTTCTAATTAGGGTCTAAATAATTATATGGTTTTGGATAAGAGTAAATATGGATTTTATAAAATACAAGGACTTGTATATATTTTCAGAACATGATTTATTAAATAAATATTCTATACGGAACTTTGAGATAAATATACATATATAAGTGCATTTTTGGAATAATTCGAATTTATGTAATATCTCATCAAATAGTGAATATTTATACAAAGTTGAATAAAAGTTATGGATTTTAAATAAAGGAACTTGAAGGTAATATTTTATATAAAGTAATTTTAGAAAACCATTATATATATATACACACATTAAGATTACATTCAATTACTTTCAAACCTTGAACTCTTATAATAATTTCTATCATCCGGTAATCTTGTGCGGCTTTTGTTTTTTTAATAAAAGATTTAAGAACCTTAATTCTATAATTTGGGTAATACTAACATTCGACTTAGTGTTACCGATTGGTTTAAATGCTCTCAAGTAACACTTCATCAAATATTGTACAACTCATTGAATAAAATGTTTGAGTGGTACTTACTAGCCTTTTAGCGAATATTCGAATTTCATTGTGTAGTATGGGATGCCTTGGTTAAATTCGTGTGATTGTTATTAGGAAATATTTAACACTTTAGAGTTGTATTCTCTTTCGCTGTGCGGCGTAAGGCTGCTAGATCCTTAAGAGAATATAATTAAGGTTTTCTAGTAGTATTCAGAACGAGTGAAATTTACTAGCTTCTAGTACATACTTGAATTTCACCAGACGGTATGGGATGTTTTGGTTAAGTTCTAGTGATTATTGAAAGCGATAGTATTTGACACTTTAGAGTATATTTCCTTTTAGGGTTCGGCCGAGGGCCTCCTTAAAAGATATACTTATGGATTTCTTTAAATTCTTTTGTGTCGTGCTATGTATTCTATGAACATTTGGATCGGTATGGACAACCTCTGGTGATTGGCTAGGGTTGCTTCATGGGATGGACGATCCTTAGTATCAGATCGGCACGAGTGATACTAGTTTGTTTCCACGGTATGGACGATCATTATGATCGGTATGAACGATCAAGGCGATCAATATAGACTGTTTTGGTTTTCTAACGTTTCATGATCTAAATGTTCTTGAGTTTTGTGATATGTTCCAAGTTAAACTAATTTTGAACCTAGTTTACATCTATAGTACCATATACCTTGTGTTATACCTTGTTCTCAGCCTATTGGATATTTAGAGATAGTCTGACTCGGGTGTTATTTTAATGCTTGGGTCATGCCAAGACTTCTCAGGTTACAGGACAGGTAGACTTATGGATGGTTAGGCTAGTAGGGAGATAAACCACTTTGACTTTTAGTTTATCTCTTGTAGGATTTTTATGTATTTATATGAAATGTATATTTCAGTTAGAGATTTGTAACAGTTGCATATTATGTGAGTTTAGTGTTTTATTTTATAGACTCATAATATGTATTGTATATGAGATCTATTATTCCGCTGTGATCTGTGACTATTATTTTACATGATATACCGTTTTTGTAGACTCACAATATGTATTGTATATTAGATCTATTATTCTGCTGTGATCTGTGACTACTATTTTATATGATATACTGTTCTGATTTTGAGAATCCGATATGTTTATCAATTTGAACTTAGACTGTACACGTCAAATTTTATTTCAGAGATTCAGTGAAAAGATAAGTATGACATGTCAATGTTAAAGTCATGTTCACATTTGGTCATCCTTAACAAGCCGTATTCTCCATATTATTAGACGACGTTATTTATAACGTTCTTTAATAATATGGGTATCGCGGTGGGGTTGCATAACATGTATGTTGCGATGTAAATCCTAATATCTATATACATGCATGTTATTCCTCGCACATGTTACCATGTTCCACATGCACATGCATACATATATGTATATGATACATATGTGTATATCTATATGTATTAATATATATATATATATATAAATTAAATAAAACTATATAATTTATAAATTTAAATAAAACAAGAGATTTTATTTAAATAAAAATTAAAAATGTTCTAAATAAATTAGACTTTATAGGCCTAATAAAGATCCAATAAGGGATTGTTTTTTGTAATTCACTCATAACTTGCGCTACGGGCTAGCTCAGCTCCAACAATAGTATTAGAGCCCAATAGCATATGTAGTCTAAATTAGTCATGTTAGAGTTAACTAATTAAAGCCTACCCATAGAGTAAGATGTCTAAGGTTGGGTTTGGGTAATCAAGTACTCTGCCCTACCAGGCTACTAGCCTCACCTGAAATGATGAGGTAAGCCCAAAATATTATCCTTAATAGAAAAGACCCAATTTGAATTGTGCCTTGAGCTAATTTCAAATTTTTTTTGAAATTAAAAATAAAAGTTTTAAATTTAAAATTTAAATTTAAAATGAGAAAAATATTATAAATGTTATAATATAAATTGTCAAATTGTTTTGAAAAGTGAAATATAAGATTTTTAAATTTAAAAGTTAAATTTAAAATATAATGTATACATATTATAAATGTTATAATATAGCGAAAATTTTCAAAATATTTGAAAATTAATATAAATTAAATTCGAAATTTATAAAATTATTAATAAGATTAATAAAATTTATTAATTAAATAAGTTAATTAATTAATAAATATATACATATATCGTATATTATGATATATGTTATGTTGTTTTAAAATGTTAAATTAACATAAGTATACATGTATGTATATAAATGAACTTTGAAATTAATATAAATTTAATTAAAATTGTTTAATTAAATAAATTAATTAAAAGGTTAATTGATTAACACAACACCAGAATTGCAATTTCCCAGCACTTATAACCGTTACAAATGAAATTTGCAACGATTATACCCGTGAGGACATAAAAAATAAATTAGTTGGATTCATTTTAAATCAACAAATCAATACCAAGAAAATTTGTACATACATGATGGCAAATAGAAAACATTATGCATACCATAGCTTATTCTATACAATAGACATTTTCATTATTTCAACAATTTTCCAACATTCAAAAGGCAAACACTTTTTGGCTTTTATATCGTGTTCTTCTTATGCCTAGAGGAAGCTAAGAGAACGGCTAAATCAATTACAAACATGAGCAGCATACCCACGAGCAATGCATATGTTTCTTTAGATGACTTTTCGTTCTCTTCAAAGAAGAGAATTCCCCAAAATGCGGCTAATAAGCAGCAATGCCTAAACGAATGTTCGTATTAAGAATTTTTTATACATTAATGTAATTACTGAAATGCCATAAGAAGAAGGTTGAAATAATATCAAGAACAATTTTCTTGGCTCTGTTTAGTAAACAAGAAAAAACAAACTGTGGTTATATACATATATACACTAACCTGAACAACATCAGCTATAGCATATCCAACAGCTTGACCACCCATAAATTGCATTCCATTCCCAAAACCATAGCAGCATATTCAGCAGCTTGAGTTGCACTTTCTGGTAGGGCACTTTTCAATTCCATAGATGAAAGATACAAATTTCCACAAGTTTTTATGGTTATTAAGGTGGTTACCAAGCGAATCTAATTAGGGCAAGTACTCTAAGATACACACACACATGCATAGAGCAACACTGTATGTTATACACACACACGTATACATACACAAAGACACACACAATAGATATATAACAACATAAATTTCAGTTTAGAAACTTAAATAGTTATAGTAAATAAAACTTCCAAATTCAAAAAGTTAATTAAGTAATTTCATAATTATCTGTTATCCGTACAAATAATTGCATTACGAACTAAGTATCTCAATAAATTAGAATTCAGTAACAAAATTAATCATCGAAATATTCTCACACCATCATAAAACTCCAAATTAAATATTTTCCCCAAATTAAACAGAAATCTCAAATAATCAGTAGTTACCAAAAAATAAACAGTTTTACAAATAGTTAAACTTAAGAGACCTACCAATAAAAGATTGATGCTTATCGGTCTGAACTCGTTGATGGAAATAAAGAATGTTTGAACCTTGTCTTAATAATATTAGCCAACTCTGACAACTTTAAAAATACACACTCCAATGAGATATTATAGTTCAAAATCTATTAGTTGTGCAAGGAAATAGCTTTAATGATTTCTAAATAATACAAAATATGTACCCTTAATTTAAGAACTTGAATATACACAAAGACACACCAGGATTGATTAAATGGTGCTTTTAATTATCAAACTATTTTGTTTTTATTTTCATCCTTTGATAAGTAATACTAAACCTCCATTTATAGAAACTATTATGATGCAGTCTTGTGTAAGATAAGTTCACTAATTGTTGCAAATTTTGTTTTTATTTTTTTCTTGAATTCCATTGTTGTTATTACTATCGTTGTCACTATGATGATTAGTAGGGTATCTTCTTGTGAAATAAATGCAAAAACCGATATCGTATTATTTTTATTGTGTTATGAACATTAATTTGTTCCCATATTAATTCAATGCAATGATGTTTACCTATATGTTCCCATATTATATACCATTTAAGAGACCGCATCAGTATGCTTAAATATTTATTTAAATAATTAATTAAGTTATTTGACTAACAGGGAAAAAATGAATATTAGGTTTGTATTTGATTATCTAATTATCTATCCTAGTAAACATTCATTATAATGTGGAGTTTCATCATTGCCACTTTAAAATTTCCTCCATCTACCTTATTATACCTTATCTAGGAGGTACATGACATTAACATCATTGCTTACTTTATTTTATTCTTTTCATATATATGATAAATACTAACATAATATTTTAAAAAGATATATCCAATCATATATTAATGCACGACAAGCTTAGAGATGAAAATAAACTCAACATTGACTTACATGAACCTTTAATGTCAATTTTCCATTTACACCGATGGTTGCAAAAAAAAGGTATAAATAAATACCATCAAACTCATTTTTCATGTCGATACCTTTTTCTTCAGCCAATTGCATTGTGATGTAAACTTTATCAAGCTTTTGTGCCACTTTACTTGAGTATGATGATTAACTACAAATTACATGGAACATACAAATTTAATTGTTATATTATAATATATAATGAATGGTAAATTTAACAGGGAAATAAATCATAAACCATAAGCATAGTACAATAATATATTTCCTTAAATTAAGAATAATGGACGATTTGTGTTGAGAATGAATGAGGAAAAGGAAATTTTTGGTGAGAGATTGATTTTTTATAATAGAGTTGGATTGATCGATGTTAGATTTGTTTATTTAAAATCCAATGAGATTTGAAACTTGAAAAGTATAATTTATAAATCATTATCATACATAAATATATCCAAAAACAAATTTCATTCTCATTCATTTCTTTTTTTCTTAAGCATGTCACAATCTTTCTTAAGCACGTCATATATAAGATAATAATGTCCTAAATTTCAACTGCAATTTTTACTTAGTGAAACATGCAAACATTATAGGAATTTGATATCTCAAGAGAAGTTAAATAAAAACTATATTGGCAATGGTAGACTAATTTGATCCAAAATAATATTTTTAATATTTAGTTCCTAACAATGCTAATAATAAAATAATACCTCTTTTTATGATAATGAATGAAACAAAATACACAGATGCCAATTAGTTAAATACAAATATAAAATCAAAATCAAAGAACTCAAATAATAGCTTTTAATATTAGTGATGTGAATAGCTAGTTCATCTAATCTCTATTTCACTGTATCTTATCTTCTCGCAAGTTGTAATGATGGAATACAAGGTATGAATTTTTATATAACTATTTTTTTGTACAGAATTTACAAAAGAACACTTAAATCAAAGAAGATATAATTGGACAATCTAAGTGGTCCAAGTTCTGTTCCTTCTAACATCAGCTAATAAATGGAGGTATTAAATATATATAAATTTTATACTCATGATGAGCACGGTACATAAAGGAGTCTTTATTTGTTATTCATTGTACCATCCAGTACAAATTACTCACATACTACACAACCACTTTAAGACATTTACTATAGATGTTACTTTAAATAAGGAAAAAAATGATTCACATGGAATGGTAACGTAAGTTATGTAACAAAGCTCATAAATGGAGGTCTCTTTAAATACTATTTAAATGATAAGAACGGCTGATCATGTCTAAGCATGCAACACAACAATAAGCTTAAAATCTTTAAATTAATTAGTGTTGGAATTCTTAATATAAGTGTAAATGAAATACACTTGTCCCACATCGCCAAAACTTCAAACAAAGCTATAGTATATTAATAGTTTTCAAATGAAGATGTTGGGGCCTAGGGGCACCCAAATGTATGCTTCATTGTGAGGAGGGAGATCATGCATCTCCACCACACACGTGCGCGCGCCGCCGCCGCCACCGTCCGTCCGACTGAACCGGGCTTGGGTCTAATATGATCCTAATTTTACTGCAAAACTGGGCTGGGATTATTAAACAGTTGCAGGCTATATGAACAGACATGACTGTTCATAAGCGGACGAGGATTAACTGAGGAGGTGCGACTTTTGAAGCGGGCGTGGGTTTTTGGCGAACAGACGCAGCCGGAAGCGGGTGCGACCCGTTAGACGCGAATGGGTGCAGCGTATGGCAACAGCAGGAGCGAACGGGTGCGGCCCGTTATTGAACAGCAGCAATTAAAGGTAACAGGTGCAACCTTTTAGGCAGACGCGACTGTTCGAAGGGGTGCGGACGAAATTATAAATAGAAGAGAATACTGATCACATTCTCATACTATTCCAATCTAATTTCTTCTGCTTCTTCCTTCTCTACTGCTCTAAATAATATATCACAGAGTTGACATACTCTTTACAATCTCGTGCAGATTACGTCTGTTGTATCTTGGGAGACTTTAAATAAAGTCTTAAGGAAATTGTCACGACAAGCCTCAGACGGAATTTCCCTCTTCAACCGGTTAGATTTATATATATATATATATATATATATATTTCTTTCTGTGGTATACTATTTCATTAAATAGTATAATGGTTGATTTAGCACTATAGTGATTATCACTATAGTTGTTAATTTGTTGTTGTAATTTAATTACGACATATCTATTATTTAAATTAACTAATACAGACTTCTAGAGTAGTAGAAATCTGTTTGATAAACTTGCGAGACGAGTTTATAATTGATTATTCTCCGTTTTGGTGTACTAGACGTATAACATCTTAAGACTTTCCTGTTTAACTAAAACAGAGATGGCAATAGTTGAACTATCAACAAAAGCTGAGGTAGAAAATCAGTTAAATAAAAAGATCAAGATATTGAGATCTGATCGAGGTGGAGAATATGAATCACCATTTGAACAGTTCTGTGCCGAAAATGGTATAATTCATCAAACAACAGCTCCATATTCACCACAACAAAATGGTGTAGCCGAGAGGAAGAACAGAACGTTGAAAGACATGATTAATGCCATGCTTTTAACATCTGGTCTACCGACGAACTTGTGGGGTGAAGCCTTAAATATGTCTAATCACATATTAAACAAAGTTCCTCACAATAAAACAGGAACAATTCCATATGAGTTATGGAAAGGACACAAACCAAGTTTTAAATACCTCAAAGTGTGGGGGTGCTTGGCAAAAGTTCCAGTTCCGCCTCTCAAGAAAGTCAAACTTGGACCAAAAACAATAGATTGTTACTATTTAGGGCCAGCCCAAAATAGCAGTGCCTACAGATTTTTGGTATTCAAGTCTGATATAACTGATATTCATGTAAATACAATCATGGAATCTAGAGATGCCTCATTCTTAGAAGACGTGTTTCCGCACAAAAGGAATGAAGGGAATAATGTCCCTAAAAGGACAAGAGAAGAATCAAGCAATTCACATGAAGATGAAACTCATCATGAGATTGAGGAAGTTGAACCAAGAAGAAGCGTAAGAGCTAGGACATCCAAGACATTTGGTTCAGATTTTTTCACATATGTGTTAGAACATGAACCTCAAACGTACAAGGAAGCAATGTCATCTTCTGAATCTTCATGTTGGAAAGAAGCAATCCAGGAAAGGAACACTGGAAAGCACTAATGAGAGTGCTTGGATATTTAAAAAATACCACAAATTATTCCTTACATTATGGAAAATATCCTGCCGTCTTAGAAGGATATAGTGATGCAAACTGGATTGCTGATTCAGAGGAATCTAAATCAACGAGTGGTTATGTCTTTTCCTTAGCAGGGGTAGCAGTGTCATGGAAATCTACTAAACAAACATGCATAGCTCGATCCACTATGGAATCGAAGATCATCGCTTTAGATAAAGCAGGCGAAGAAGCAGAATGGCTTCGTCACTTTTTAGAAGATATTCCATTTTGGCCAAAACCTGTACTGGCCATATGCATACACTGTGATAACCAAGCTGCGCTAAGCAGAGCGCACAACTTTGTGTATAATGGAAAGTCACGACATATTCGTCGACGCCATAACACAGTTAGACAGTTACTCTTAAATGGAACTATTTCCATAGATTATGTGAGAACAAATGATAACCTAGCGGATCCATTTACTAAAGGTTTATCAAGAGAGAAAATTGACTGCGCATCGAGGGGAATGGGTTTAAAAGCATAAACCACTAAGAGTTATTTTATACGGAAACCTATCCTAGCGACTGGAGATCCCATGGACTAGGATCAATAGGTAAACCAGTTCTGAATAACTCAAGACGTAATGCATTTGCTTGGACATGGTCCAACTCCATTCCTATGGTGCACAATATAAATGCATGCCTACAGAAGTATTTAAAGGTTAAACCTATGTTTTTTAATGATGACCATATCTTGGAAATAACAAGTGGAGTATATGTAGGATACTCTTAATGGTTGCGATCACCTATGTTAGTGTGAGCTGGGTCGGCTCTTTGAGAATATTAAAAGGCTTTTATTCTCTAAAACACTCGCAGAACCAAAAATTGTTCAGGACCAAAATGAACACAACCAAGAGATTGGATGAGAAGGGAATCAATGCTTCGTAAAGCTTATTGTCTGGATATACAACAAAGGCTGACGGTTCAAGATGAAATAATTCACCGATTAGCCAAGTAGATCCGATAAGTTTTAACTAGGGAAAGTTCAAAGTGAAATATCTACTTATCCACGATAAAGCATTATTCCATATGTACTCTGTGATATTTCGCTTTGTGTGGGGGAAAAGTATATTATCATTTATGTGGGGGATTGTTGGAATTTTTAATATAAGTGTAAATGAAATACACTTGTCCCACATCGCCAAAACTTCAAACAAAGCTATAGTATATTAATAGTTTTCAAATGAAGATGTTGGGGCCTTGGGGCACCCAAATGTATGCTTCGTTGTGAGGAGGGAGATCATGCATCTCCACCACACATGCGCGCGCACGCCGCCGCCACCATCCGTCCGACCGAACCGGGCCGGGCTCGGGTTTTGGTTTGGGTCTAATATGATCCTAATTTTACTGCAAAACTGGGCCGGGATTTTTAAACAGTTGCAGGCTATATGAATAGACACGACTGTTCATAAGCGGACGAGGATTAACTGAGGAGGTGCGACTTCTGAAGCGGGCGCGGGTTTTTGGCGAACAGACGCAGCCGGAAGCGGGTGCGACCTGTTAGACGCGAACGGGTGCAGCGTATGGCAGCAGCAGGAGCGAACGGGTGCGGCCCGTTATTGAACAGCAGCAATGAAAGGTAACAGGTGCAACCTTTCAGGCAGACGCGACTGTTCGAAGGGGTGCGGACGAAATTATAAATAGAAGAGAATACTGATCACATTCCCATACTATTCCAATCTAATTTCTTCTGCTTCTTCCTTCTCTACTGCTCTAAATAATATATCACAGAGTTGACATACTCTTTACAATCTCATGCAGATTACGTCCGTTGTATCTTGGGAGACTTTAAATAAAGTCTTAAGGAAATTGTCACGACAAGCCTTAGACGGAATTTCCCTCTTCAACCAGTTAGATTTATATATATATATTTTTTATTTTTCTTTCTGCGGTATACTATTTCTTTAAATAGTATAACGGTTTATTTAGCACTATAGTGATTATTACTATAGTTGTTAATTTGTTGTTGTAATTTAATTACGACATATCTATTATTTAAATTAACTAATATAGACTTCTAGAGTAGTGGAAATCTGTTTGATAAACTTGTGAGACGAGTTTATAATTGATTATTCTCTGTTTTGGTATACTAGACGTATAACATCTTAAGACTTTCCGGTTTTAACTAAAACAGAGATGGAAATAGTTGAACTATCAACAAAAGCTGAGGTAGAAAATCAGTTAAATAAAAAGATCAAGATATTGAGATCTGATCGAGGTGGAGAATATGAATCACCATTTGAACAGTTCTGTGCCGAAAATGGTATAATTCATCAAACAACAGCTCCATATTCAGCACAACAAAATGGTGTAGCCGAGAGGAAGAATAGAACGTTGAAAGACATGATTAATGCCATGCTTTTAACATCTGGTCTACCGACGAACTTGTTGGGGGAAGCCTTAAATATGTCTAATCACATATTAAACAAAGTTCCTCACAATAAAACAGGAACAATCCCATATGAGTTATGGAAAGGACACAAACCAAGTTTTAAATACCTCAAAGTGTGGGGGTGCTTGGCAAAAGTTCTAGTTCCGCCTCCCAAGAAAGTCAAACTTGGATCAAAAACAATAGATTGTTACTATCTAGGGCCAGCCTGAAATAGCAGTGCCTACAGATTTTTGGTATTCAAGTCTGATATAACTGATATTCATGTAAATACAATGATGGAAGCTAGAGATGCCTCATTCTTTGAAGACGTGTTTCCGCACAAAAGGAATGAAGGGAATAATGTCCCTAAAAGGACAAGAGAAGAATCAAGCAATTCACATGAAGATGAAAATCATCATGAGATTGAGGAAGTTGAACCAAGAAGAAGCGTAAGGGCTAGGACTTCCAAGACATTTGGTTCGGATTTTTTCACATATGTGTTAGAACATGAACCTCAAAGGTACAAGGAAGCAATGTCATCTTCTGAATCTTCATGTTGGAAAGAAGCAATCCAGGAAAGGAACACTAGAAAGCACTAATGAGAGTGCTGGATATTTAAAAAATACCACAAATTATTCCTTACATTATGGAAAATATCCTGCCGTCTTAGAAGGATATAGTGATGCAAACTGGATTGCTGATTCGGAGGAATCTAAATCAACGAGTGGTTATGTCTTTACCTTAGCAGGGGCAGCAGTGTCATGGAAATCTACTAAACAAACATGCATAGCTCGATCCACTATGGAATCGGAGTTCATCGCTTTAGATAAAGCAGGCGAAGAAGCAGAATGGCTTCGTCACTTTTTTGAAGATATTCCATTTTGGCCAAAACCTGTACTAGCCATATGCATACACTGTGATAACCAAGCTGCGCTAAGCAGAGCGCACAATTTTGTGTATAATGGAAAGTCACGACATATTCGTCGACGCCATAACACAGTTAGGCAGTTACTCTCAAATGGAACTATTTCCATAGATTATGTGGGAACAAATGATAACCTAGCGGATCCATTTGCTAAAGGTTTATCAAGAGAGAAAATTGACTGCGTATCGAGGGGAATGGGTTTAAAAGCCTAAACCACCAAGAGTTATCTTATACGGAAACCTATCCTAACGACCTGAGATCCCACAGACTAGGATCAATAGGCAAACCAGTTCTGAGTAACTCAAGACGTAATGCATTTGCTTGGACATGGTCCAACTCCATTCCTATGGTGCAAAATATAAATGCATGCCTACAGAAGTATTTAAAGGTTAAAACTATGTTTTTTAATGATGACCATATCTTGGAAATAACAAGTGGGGTATATGTAGGATACTCTTAATGGTTGCGATCACCTATGTTAGTGTGAGCTGGGTCGGCTCTATGAGAATATTAAAAGGCTTTTATTCTCTAAAACACTCGTAGAACCAAAAATTGTTCAGGACCAAAATGAACACAACCAAGAGATTGGATGAGAAGGGAATCAATGCTTCGTAAAGCTTATTGTCTGGATATACAATAAAGGCCGACGGTTCAAGATGAAATAATTCACCGATTAGCCTAGTAGATCCGATAAGTTTTAACTAGGGAAATTTCAAAGTGAAATATCTACTTATCCACGATAAAGCATTATTCCATATGTACTCTGTGATATTTCGCTTTGTGTGGGGGAAAAGTATATTATCATTTATGTGGGGGATTGTTGGAATTCTTAATATAAGTGTAAATGAAATACACTTGTCCCACATCGCCAAAACTTCAAACAAAGCTATAGTATATTAATAGTTTTCAAATGAAGATGTTGGGGCCTAGGGGCACCCAAATCTATGCTTCGTTGTGAGGAGGGAGATCATGCATCTCCACCACACACGCGCGCGCGCCGCCGCCGCCGTCCGTCCGACCGAACCGGGCCGGGCCGTGCTCTGGTTTGGGTTTGGGTCTAATATGATCCTAATTTTACTGCAAAACTGGGACATGATTTTTAAACAGTTGCAGGCTATATGAACAGACACGACTGTTCATAAGCAGACGAGGATTAACTGAGGAGGTGCGACTTCTGAAGCGGGCGCGGGTTTTTGGCGAACAGACGCAGTCGGAAGTAGGGCTGTAAATTTTGTTCGACTGTCCGATGTCCGTTCGCGTCCGTGGCCGAAATACGTCCGTCCGAGTTCGTTCGATTTTCATTTAGGACATGAATTAGGACAGCAAAATTTGTACGAAAAAAAACCTTGTCCGACCGATGTTCGTTCGAATTCGTCTGAATTCGTTCGAATTTCTTATAAGTCGGTATATCCATTATGTTCTTCAAAATATTTATGACAACTGTTCGGTTGGTTGATTAATTAAAGATCATTAAAATGCTTATTCTTCAGTATATATACTAACAAAAATAAAATAATTGGTAGAAACTATATTAAAAATATAAAATATGAAGTAAATAGCAATGTTCGTCCGTGTCCGTCCGAGTCCGTGATCGAAAAACGTCCGTCCGTGTCCGTCCGATTTTATTTAGGACATGATTTAGGACAACAAAATTTGTCCGATCATAAATCTCGTCCGGTTCGTGTTCGGTCTGATTTCATTTAGGACAGAAACTGAACACACCTCCGTCTGGTCCGGTCCGACCGATTTACACCCCTAGCCGGAAGCGGGTGCGACCCGTTAGACGCGAACGGGTGCGGCGTATGGCAGCAGTAGGAGCGAACGGGTGCGGCCCGTTATTGAACAGCAGCAATGAAAGGTAACAGGTGTAACCTTTCAGGCAGACGTGACTGTTCGAAGGGGTGCGGACGAAATTATAAATAGAAGAGAATACTGATCACATTCTCATAATATTCCAATCTAATTTCTTCTGCTTCTTCCTTCTCTACTGCTCTAAATAATATATCACAGAGTTGACATACTCTTTACAATCTCGTGCAGATTACGTCTGTTGTATCTTGGAAGACTTTAAATAAAGTCTTAAGGAAATTGTCACGACAAGCCTCAGACGGAATTTCCCTCTTCTACCGGTTAGATTTATATATATATATATATATATTCTTTCTGCGGTATACTATTTCATTAAATAGTACAACAGTTGATTTAGCACTATAGTGATTATTACTATAGTTGTTAATTTGTTGTTGTAATTTAATTATGACATATCTATTATTTAAATTAACTAATACAGACTTCTAAAGTAGTAGAAATCTGTTTGATAAACTTGTGAGACGAGTTTATAATTGATTATTCTCTGTTTTGGTATACTAGACGTATAACATCTTAAGACTTTCCTGTTTTAACTAAAACAGAGATGGCAATAGTTGAACTATCAACAAAAGCCGAGGTAGAAAATCAGTTAAATAAAAAGATCAAGATATTGAGATCTGATCGAGGTGGAGAATATGAATCACCATTTGAACAGTTCTGTGCCGAAAATGGTATAATTCATCAAACAACAGCTCAATATTCACCACAACAAAATGGTGTAGCAGAGAGGAAGAACAGAACGTTGAAAGACATGATTAATGCCATGCTTTTAACATCTGGTCTACCGACGAACTTGTGGGGGGAAGCCTTAAATATGTCTAATCACATATTAAACAAAGTTCCTCATAATAAAACAGGAACAATTCCATATGAGTTATGGAAAGGACACAAACCAAGTTTTAAATACCTCAAAGTGTGGGGGTGCTTGGCAAAAGTTCCAGTTCCGCCTCCCAAGAAAGTCAAACTTGGACCAAAAACAGTAGATGGTTAAAATCTAGGGCTAGCCCAAAATAGCAGTGCCTACAGATTTTTGGTATTCAAGTCTGATATAACTGATATTCATGTAAATACAATCATGGAATCTAGAGATGCCTCATTCTTAGAAGACGTGTTTCCGCACAAAAGGAATGAAGGGAATAATGTCCCTAAAAGGACAAGAGAAGAATCAAGCAATTCACATGAAGACGAAACTCATCATGAGATTGAGTAAGTTGAACCAAGAAGAAGCGTAAGGGCTAGGACTTCCAAGACATTTGGTTCGGATTTTTTCACATATGTGTTAGAACATGAACCTCAAACGTACAAGGAAGCAATGTCATCTTCTGAATCTTCATGTTGGAAAGAAGCAATCCAGGAAAGGAACACTGGAAAGCACTAATGAGAGTGCTTGGATATTTAAAAAATACCACAAATTATTCCTTACATTATGGAAAATATCTTGCCGTCTTAGAAGGATATAGTGATGCAAACTGGATTGCTGATTCAGAGGAATCTAAATCAACGAGTGGTTATGTCTTTACCTTAGTAGGGGCAGCAGTGTCATGGAAATCTACTAAACAAACATGCATAGCTCGATCCACTATGGAATCGGAGTTCATCGCTTTAGATAAAGCAGGCGAAGAAGCATAATGGCTTCGTCACTTTTTAGAAGATATTCCATTTTGGACTAAACCTGTACTGGCAGTATGCATACACTGTGATAACCAAGCTGCGCTAAGCAGAGCGCACAACTTTGTGTGTAATGGAAAGTCATGACATATTCGTCGACGCCATAACACAGTTAGGTAGTTACTCTCAAATGGAACTATTTCCATAGATTATGTGAGAACAAATGATAACCTAGCGGATCCATTTACTAAAGGTTTATCAAGAGAGAAAATTGACTGCGCATCGAGGGGAATGGGTTTAAAAGCCTAAACCACCAAGAGTTATCTTATACGAAAACCTATCCTAGCGACCTAAGATCCCACGGACTAGGATCAATAGGCAAACCAGTTCTGAATAACTCAAGACGTAATGCATTTGCTTGGACATGGTCCAACTCCATTCCTATGGTGCACAATATAAATGCATGCCTACAGAATTATTTAAAGGTTAAGACTATGTTTTTTAATGATGACCATATCTTGGAAATAACAAGTGGGGTATATGTAGGATACTCTTAATGGTTGCGATCACCTATGTTAGTGTGAGCTGGGTCGGCTCTATGAGAATATTAAAAGGCTTTTATTCTCTAAAACACTCGCAGAACCAAAAATTGTTCAGGACCAAAATGAACACAACCAAGAGATTGGATGAGAAGGGAATCAATGCTTCGTAAAGCTTATTGTCTGGATATACAATAAAGGCCGACGGTTCAAGATGAAATAATTCACCGATTAGCCAAGTAGATCCGATAAGTTTTAACTAGGGAAAGTTCAAAGTGAAATATCTACTTATCCACAATAAAGCATTATTCCATATGTACTTTGTGATATTTCGCTTTGTGTGGGGGAAAAGTATATTATCATTTATGTGGGGGATTGTTGGAATTCTTAATATAAGTGTAAATGAAATACACTTGTCCCACATCGCCAAAACTTCAAACAAAGCTATAGTATATTAATAGTTTTCAAATAAAGATGCTGGGGCCTAGGGGCACCCAAATATATGCTTCGTTGTGAGGAGAGAGATCATGCATCTCCACCACACACGCGCGCGCGCCGCCGCCGCCGTCCATCCGACCGAACCGGGCCGGGCCGGGCTCGGGTTTGGGTTTAGGTCTAATATGATCCTAATTTTACTGCAAAACTAGACCGGGATTTTTAAACAGTTGCAGGCTATATGAACAGACATGACTATTCATAAGCGGACGAGGATTAACTGAGGAGGTGCGACCCGTTAGACGCGAACGGGTGCGGCGTATGGCAGCAGCAGGAGCGAACGGGTGCGGCCCGTTATTGAACTGCAGCAATGAAAGGTAACAGGTGCAACCTTTCAGGCAGACGCGACTGTTCGAAGGGGTGCGGACGAAATTATAAATAGAAGAGAATACTGATCACATTCTCATACTATTCCAATCTAATTTCTTCTGCTTCTTCCTTCTCTACTGCTCTAAATAATATATCACAAAGTTGACATACTCTTTACAATCTCGTGCAGATTACGTCTGTTGTATCTTGGGAGACTTTAAATAAAGTCTTAAGGAAATTGTCACGACAAGCCTCAGACGGAATTTCCCTCTTCAACCGGTTAGATTTATATATATATATATTTTTTCTTTCTACGGTATACTATTTCATTAAATAGTATAACGGTTGATTTAGCACTATAGTGATTATTACTATAGTTGTTAATTTGTTGTTGTAATTTAATTACGACATATCTGTTATTTAAATTAACTAATACAGACTTCTAGAGTTGTAGAAATCTGTTTGATAAACTTGTGAGACGAGTTTATAATTGATTATTCTCTGTTTTGGTATACTAGACGTATAACATCTTCAGACTTTCCTATTTTAACTAAAACAGAGATGGAAATAGTTGAACTATCAACAAAAGCTGAGGTAGAAAATCAGTTAAATAAAAAGATCAAGATATTGAGATCTGATCGAGGTGGAGAATATGAATCACCATTTGAACAGTTCTGTGCCGAAAATGGTATAATTCATCAAACAATAGCTCCATATTCACCACAACAAAATGGTGTAGCCGAGAGGAAGAACATAACGTTGAAAGACATGATTAATGCCATGCTTTTAACATCTGGTCTACCGACGAACTTGTGGGGGGAAGCCTTAAATATGTCTAATCACATATTAAACAAAGTTCCTCACAATAAAACAAGAACAATTCCATATGAGTTATGGAAAGGACACAAACCAAGTTTTAAATACCTCAAAGTGTGGGGGTGCTTGGCAAAAGTTCCAGTTCCGCCTCCCAAGAAAGTCAAACTTGGACCAAAAACAGTAGATTGTTACTATCTAGGGCCAGCCCAAAATAGCAGTGCCTACAGATTTTTGGTATTCAAGTCCGATATAACTGATATTCATGTAAATACAATCATGGGATCTAGAGATGCCTCATTCTTTGAAGACGTGTTTCCGCACAAAAGGAATGAAGGGAATAATGTCCCTAAAAGGACAAGAGAAGAATCAAGCAATTCACATGAAGATGAAACTCATCATGAGATTGAGGAAGTTGAACCAAGAAGAAGCGTAAGGGCTAGGACTTCCAAGACATTTGGTTCGGATTTTTTCACATATGTGTTAGAACATGAACCTCAAACGTACAAGGAAGCAATGTCATCTTCTGAATCTTCATGTTGGAAAGAAGCAATCCAGGAAAGGAACACTGGAAAGCACTAATGAGAGTGCTTGGATATTTAAAAAATACCACAAATTATTCCTTACATTATGGAAAATATTCTGCCGTCTTAGAAGGATATAGTGATGCAAACTGGATTGCTGATTCAGAGGAATCTAAATCAACGAGTGGTTATGTCTTTACCTTAGCAGGGGCAGCAGTGTCATGGAAATCTACTAAACAAACATGCATAGCTCGATCCACTATGGAATCGGAGTTCATCGCTTTAGATAAAGCAGGCGAAGAAGCATAATGGCTTCGTCACTTTTTAGAAGATATTCCATTTTGGCCTAAACCTGTACTGGCCATATGCATACACTGTGATAACCAAGCTGCGCTAAGCAGAGCACACAACTTTGTGTATAATGGAAAGTCACGACATATTCGTCGACGCCATAACACAGTTAGGCAGTTACTCTCAAATGGAACTATTTCCATAGATTATGTGAGAACAAATGATAACCTAGCGGATCCATTTACTAAAGGTTTATCAAGAGAGAAAATTGACTGCGCATCGAGGGGAATGAGTTTAAAAGCCTAAACCACCAAGAGTTATCTTATACGGAAACCTATCCTAGCGACTGGAGATCCCACGGACTAGGATCAATAGGCAAACCAGTTCTGAATAACTCAAGACGTAATGCATTTGCTTGGACATAGTCCAACTCCATTCCTATGGTGCAGAATATAAATGAATGCCTACAGATGTATTTAAAGGTTAAAACTATGTTTTTTAATGATGACCATATCTTGGAAATAACAAGTGGGGTATATGTAGGATACTCTTAATGGTTGCGATCACCTATGTTAGTGTGAGCTGGGTCGGCTCTTTGAGAATATTAAAAGGCTTTTATTCTCTAAAACACTCGCAGAACCAAAAATTGTTCAGGACCATAATGAACACAACCAAGAGATTGGATGAGAAGGGAATCAATGCTTCGTAAAGCTTATTGTCTAGATATACAATAAAGGCCGACGGTTCAAGATGAAATAATTCACCGATTATCCAAGTAGATCCGATAAGTTTTAACTAGGGAAAGTTCAAAGTGAAATATCTACTTATCCACGATAAAGCATTATTCCATATGTACTCTATGATATTTCGCTTTGTGTGGGGGAAAAGTATATTATCATTTATGTGGGGGATTGTTGGAATTCTTAATATAAGTGTAAATGAAATACACTTGTCCCACATCGCCAAAACTTCAAACAAAGCTATAGTATATTAATAGTTTTCAAATGAAGATGTTGGGGCCTAGGGGCACCCAAATCTATGCTTCGTTGTGAGGAGGGAGATCATGCATCTCCACCACACATGCGCGCGTGCGCCGCCGACGCCGTCCGTCCGACCGAACCAGGCTCGAGTTTGGGTCTAATATGATCCTAACTTTACTGCAAAACTGGGCCGGGATTTTTAAACAGTTGCAGGCTATATGAACAGACAAGACTGTTCATAAGCGGACGAGGATTAACTGAGGAGGTGCGACTTCTGAAGCGGGCGTGGGTTTTTGGCGAACAGACGCAGCCGGAAGCGGGTGCGACCCGTTAGACGCGAACGAGTGCGGCGTATGGCAGCAGCAGGAGCGAACGGGTGCGGCCCGTTATTGAACAGCAGCAATGAAAGGTAACAGGTGAAACCTTTCAGGCAGACGCGACTGTTCGAAGGGGTGCAAACGAAATTATAAATAGAAGAGAATACTGATCACATTCTCATACTATTCCAATCTAATTTCTTCTGCTTCTTCCTTCTCTACTGCTCTAAATAATATATCACAGAGTTGAAATACTCTTTACAATCTCGTGCAGATTACGTCTGTTGTACCTTGGGAGACTTTAAATAAAGTCTTAAGGAAATTATCACGACAAGCCTCAGACGGAATTTCCCTCTTCAACCGGTTAGACGCGAATGGGTGCGGCGTATGGCAGCAGCAGGAGCGAACGGGTGCGGCCCGTTATTGAACTGCAGCAATGAAAGGTAACAGGTGCAACCTTTCAGGCAGACGCGACTGTTCGAAGGGGTGCGGACGAAATTATAAATAGAAGAGAATACTGATCACATTCTCATACTATTCCAATCTAATTTCTTCTGCTTCTTCCTTCTCTACTTCTCTAAATAATATATCACCAAGTTGACATACTCTTTACAATCTCGTGCAGATTACGTCTGTTGTATCTTGGGAGACTTTAAATAAAGTCTTAAGGAAATTGTCACGACAAGCCTCAGACGGAATTTCCCTCTTCAGCCGGTTAGATTTATATATATATATATATATATATATTTTCTTTCTACGGTATACTATTTCATTAAATAGTATAACGGTTGATTTAACACTATAGTGATTATTACTATAGTTGTTAATTTGTTGTTGTAATTTAATTACGACATATCTGTCATTTAAATTAACTAATACAGACTTCTAGAGTAGTAGAAATCTGTTTGATAAACTTGTGAGACGAGTTTATAATTGATTATTCTCTGTTTTGGTATACTAGACGTATAACATCTTAAGACTTTCCTATTTTAACTAAAACAGAGATGGCAATAGTTGAACTATCAACAAAAGCTGAGGTAGAAAATCAGTTAAATAAAAAGATCAAGATAATGAGATCTGATCGAGGTGGAGAATATGAATCACCATTTGAACAGTTCTGTGCCGAAAATGGTATAATTCATCAAACAACAGCTCCATATTCACCACAACATAAATGCATGCCTACAGAAGTATTTAAAGGTTAAAACTATGTTTTTTAATGATGACCATATCTTGGAAATAACAAGTGGAGTATATGTAGGATACTCTTAATGGTTGCGTTCACCTATGTTAGTGTAAGCTGGGTCGGCTCTATGAGAATATTAAAAGGCTTTTATTCTCTAAAACACTCGCAGAACCAAAAATTGTTCAGGACCAAAATGAACACAACCTAGAGATTGGATGAGAAAGGAATCAATGCTTCGTAAAGCTTATTGTTTGGATATACAATAAAGGCCGACGGTTCAAGATGAAATAATTCACCGATTAGCCAAGTAGATCCGATAAGTTTTAACTAGGGAAAGTTCAAAGTGAAATATCTACTTATCCACGATAAAGCATTATTCCATATGTACTCTGTGATATTTCGCTTTGTGTGGGGGAAAAGTATATTATCATTTATGTGGGGGATTGTTGGAATTCTTAATATAAGTGTAAATGAAATACACTTGTCCCACATCGCCAAAACTTCAGACAAAGCTATAGTATATTAATAGTTTTCAAATGAAGATGTTGGGGCCTAGGGGCACCCAAATGTATGCTTCGTTGTGAGGAGGGAGATCATACATCTCCACCACACACGCGCGCGTGCGCCGCCACCGCCGTTCTTCCGACCGAACCGGGTCGGGCTCGGGTATGGGTTTGGGTCTAATATGATCCTAATTTTACTACAAAACTGGGCTGGGATTTTTATACAGTTACATGCTATATGAACAGACACGACTGTTCATAAGCGGACGCGGATTAACTGAGGAGGTGCGATTTCTGAAGTGGGCGCGGGTTTTTGGCGAACAGACGCAGCCGAAAGCGGGTGCGACCCGTTAGACGCGAATGGGTGCGGCGTATGGCAGCAACAGGAGCGAACGGATGTGGCCCGTTATTGAACAGCAGCAATGAAAGGTAACAGGTGCAACTTTTCAGGAAGACGCGACTGTTCGAAGGGTTAAGGATGAAATTATAAATAGAAGAGAATACTGATCACATTCTCATACTATTCCAATCTAATTTCTTCTGCTTCTTCCTTCTCTACTGCTCTAAATAATATATCACAGAGTTGACATACTCTTTACAATCTCGTGCAGATTACGTCTGTTGTATCTTGGGAGACTTTAAATAAAGTCTTAAGGAAATTTTCACGACAAGCCTCAGACGGAATTTCCCTCTTCAACCGGTTAGATTTATATTTTTTTCTTTCTGCGGTATACTATTTCATTAAATAGTATAACGATTGATTTAGCACTATAGTGATTATTACTATAGTTGTTAATTTGTTGTTGTAATTTAATTACGACATATCTATTATTTAAATTAACTAATACAGACTTCTAGAGTAGTAGAAATCTGTTTGATAAACTTGTGAGACGAGTTTATAATTGATTATTCTCTGTTTTGGTATACTAGACGTATAACAATTAGAAAACAACAGGAACAAATAAATGACAAACTAAATTGTACTTATCCAACAGTAGGAACATGTTTTAAGCTAGTCTAAATGAGTATTCTTATGAAATAATATTTAATAAACTTGCCAATAGAAAACTAATTCAGAAATTTCAAATATGTGTTGTGCAATAACAAAAAAACATAACTTTCCTTATTAAAATCAAATCGTAAGGTTTTCCAACGAAAAATCATTTTTAAGAACAACATACGTTTAAAATCCATAATCCCAATCTGTCATCAAGAAGAGGAATCAAAGCAGATGCCAAAAAGTGAAATCATTGAGTTAATTTCAAAGAAAAAGGGAAAGAGGGAAAGAGACAGTCAATGGTGATTTGAATTGCATAGGTATATTGATTAATTTTATTTTGTTAGAAATTGAAAGCATTTGGGAAACAGTGGGTGAAGTGAGATTGTAAACTTGAGTACACGGATTCAAAATTTGAAATTTTTTGTAAATGTAAAAAAGCTACATGCATTCGAAATTTGAAAAATATTATATCCGATAATGACTGAAAACTTGAGTAATATTAGATACAAAGTAAAACGACAGTACTAAAAACAATGCAATCATCATGCGTGATGCAAGTATACATGCAACATTAAATTCATTTATTGTTGTTGGTTTTGGTACTACAGGTTAAAGATGCATGGAAAATGGCACTTACTATAGTTATTTTTGTTGGTAGCTCAAAATAATGGTAAATGGTGAACTTATTATATATATAATTTTTTAACTTTTCCTTGATTAACATGGGTTGGTTGTCTATATCAACAACCTAAGGAAGTACAACATGTTTTTAAGTCCTCATAAGCTTTAATGGTGCCATCTCTATGATACGCTAGTAGCAGTAGCTGTGTAGTACACATATATGCTAGGCCATTAGAGTAAAACAACATCAAGTATCAATAATAAACAAGGCATATAAAACTATAGCCAACATTCTAAGATCTCTTGTTCATTTTCTTATTGTTTTTCAATATTATATTTTTGATATCTTATATAATAATAATAATAATAATTTGTAAATGAGATGGTTTCAATGAACTACTACTATATTTCATGAGATTATCAGTTTTCAACCAATAATGAGTATAAGTAACTTACATGTATCAATCATTATTCATGCATAGTTTTCATCCGTAGTATGACAAAATGCGACACATATCAATAAGAATAAAACAAAGGATTTTTTTCTACCATAGTTAATGTATATCCTCTTCAGGATACATTCACTATATCCTATCTTTGTGATCATGAGAAGAAGCAAAAACACTTAACGGTGCAAACATGCAAAACAAACAAGTATTCCAAAACAAACTTGTTTTATCGTGAGTTCTGTAGCCACTATAGACTAAGTATGATCTTCTGTATAAGACTATATTCCCAAAAAGGAAGGTATGGATCCCTGAACATCAAGTATAAAAGATTATTAATGAGTTTATGTATTGGAAGAGATTATGTGTCTGATATTGGAAGAATACTTGAAGTGAACATGATAAACACTACTATTGCTTTGAAACGCAGCTTATGGTAAAACAATAAAACTGAAAATCACATGGTTTAATTACTATAATCCACGGATTAGCAAGGAATTTTTATAAAAGAAAGCTCACAAACCAATGGATTAATGTTTAATTAACTAGAAATAAACCTGAATTGGTAAGACACTAAGACATAGGCTGAAATTCATTAATTATAACATAAAAAATGGAGTGTAATCTTGAATCTATGCATAAAGTATATATGCTAGCTATTATCAGGCCCGGCCCTTTACCAAAGCAGCTAAAGCTGCCGCTTAGGGCCCCAAAAAAATTAGGGCATCATCTTCCCAAATGTTATACATGGTGAAAAAAAAATTTCGCGAATCGCGATACAGAAAAAGGAAAAAAACGAACAACGGAAGAACCGAATAAGCACCAGAAACCGACAATGGGTGACGCCTTGCGATTTACGACTGGCGACGGGCCGGTAGGTGTAGGCGGTGCTCCTCCTCCTCTTCGGCAATCGACATCATCTCCAATTTCAAACAATCGACAGTGAAACTTGAAAAGAAAAGGTAATACTTTTGTGTGTTCTAAATTTCTAATTTTTAGTCAGTTGAAGGTATCCTTTTGTAATTTGACATAACTGTGTTCTAATTTTAGGTTGATTGAATCCTAGGTAATTGTACAAGGTTGATTGAATCCTAGGTAATTTTTAGTCAGTTGAAGGTATCCTATTGTAATCCTATCATTTGTCAATGTTGATAATTGTACAAAGTTTTGGATCCTATGTTCAAACTCTATCATTGTTGATAATTATACAATTATGTTAAGGAATATTCAGTCCTTGCCTCCTTGGTATACTCAAATTATGTTCTAATTTAATCCTTATTGTATATTCAATCAAGTTTGGTATAGTCAAATTGTTATTTGACATAACTGTATAAATATAATAATGATTTATTTGATAATAGTTAATGGACTCTTTAACGGTTAGTTAATGTAAAATTTGTTGATAAATAACTATGTTTGCATAGAAATTTATAGTTAATGTTTTTTAGTCGATTCGATTATTTAAAAAGAATTCCTACTTTAAATTATCGTTGGAAGTAGTATGAATAAAGTTATTTTTTTTCATCTTCTCATTTTTTATAAACAATAAAAAATTATTTCGATGATTTAATTAACGATAATAATATTAGTTTCTATATAAGGGTCTTGGTTTCGCAATTGGCTTTAGGTACCAAAAATCCTAGGACCGGCCCTGGCTATTATGGGTAATTTAAAAAAGAAAATATATTGAATAAACATATAATGGACTTTGAACATATGGAGAACCTTAGTGAGGAAATTGCTTTGAAAGTTAAATGGTAGCCATGCATGTTATTATTATATTGCTTTTAAAGCAGCTCATGTTTTAATAATAATGCATGCAAAGTATCATAAGAGGTAGGAACCACGTATATGCTTGTTTTCAGAATGCATTCACTTGGACTCACTTGTTTTCATAAGAGGGGATTAATTAATTCCCTAATGATTACTTGGAGGTTACACTTTCTCAAGGGTATTTTAGGTAGCCCCCTAAAAATATGAATTAGGGTTTTAAACATGTATAAATACCCTTTATGTTTCATGCAATTATCTTCTTACTTTTATGCAATATTGTAGCAACAAAATCAAAGATAAACAAAATTTTCTTTCATGGCTTCATAGCCTTGTTTTTACTTTGATGCAAAAAAAATTTATGCTTACGTTTCATGCTCTTTTTATTTCATGCTCTCTCTTTTTTAGTTTATGCTCCTTTTATTTCATGTTAGTAGCATAGATTTAATTCTTGTAATTAGTATAGTTTTATTTCATGCAAGTAGTTAGCTCTCTTTTATTTTAATAAGCTCTCATTTTCCTTGTTTTTTTAATGTTGAAACCATTGTATGTTAACATGTTTTCAAATATGAGTAGCTAAACCCCTTCAATTTAGGGTTAATGAAGCTCTCATAAAGCATATTAAATTAATATAATGATTTCATTTGTGATCTCTTTTATGTGCTTAATGATATTATGAATGATTGGTGGTTTAAGTTTCTTTTTTTTGTGAATTTTGATAGCCTATGTTGACGTCTCAAATAGGCTATGCTTAACCCCTTTTAAAAATAAACTATTTGATCATTGGCCTAAGTGATTCTGATAATGAAAGTCAAACTACAATCAAAATTTTATGGTCTATGTAACTAATTAATAGTAAATAGATCATGCTTAAAGTAGATTTTATTTTTAAATTTCATGTCATTTTCATGAGTGTTGATAAGTAGGGTTGAATGGTGTGTTAGGGTTTGATGATTTAAGTTGTGCTAATTAATAACATAAATAAATCATACTTATAATAAGCACATCTATCATTTCTATTTAATATTTTAATGCGAGATTACAAGTGAATATTGTTGTTTATTTAAATGAATGAGTGGAAGTGGATTTGCCTCTAAATTGCTCTTTAATAACATAGTTTTATTCACCTTTGCTCTAGTTTAATTTTTGCAATTTTTCTTAGTTTAAAACCACTTCCAAACTTTGGGCTAATTTGATAGTGTATAATTAGAATTTAATTCTTTCCTTGCGGATCGACCCATACTCGCATACGTACTACAATTGTACGTCATATGCTTGCAGTTTATAATAATAATATTTTATCGGCGATTTTCTAATCGATAGAAAATTCGCCGCCTAACAAGTTTTTGGCGCCGTTGCCGGGGAAAGTAATTTAATTTTAATTTTACTCTTTGAATTAATTTTCTTTAACTTTACATTTCTTTTTGTTTCTTAAGTTTAAAAAATAATATATATTTTACATTGCATTTTGTGTTATTTCTATTTCTATTCATTATTGTGCATTTATTGTGCATTTCTTTCTGTTTTTGATTGTTTCTGATCATTCACTGATATTTCTGATATTCACCGATATTATTCACGGTCACACCAAATTTGCAATTGAAAAACAGAAAAGAACTCTATTTCAATTTCTTAGCTTCAATTCTCTGTTACATTGCATTGTAATTGAAAAACAAAAATGTTTGCTACTCAAAAATTCTGTTCATTCTCTATTTCAATTGAAATTTCTTTGTGCATTTTCTATTACACAGTACATTCACAATTATAGTCATTTCTGGTTTGGTTTTTTTGAATTTCATTTTGTATTCTCATACTTCACTATTACATTTTGAATTTTTGAGAACTACTTGCTAACATCCATCTGCTTGAAACCATCTCCACTACCTACCAATTGTCACTGTCAACCAACTTCATTCTCTTCTCCAACCATAACCCCTTGCCATCAACATCCTCTGCCTGCACCTTCACCACCCCATTGCAAACAGCAAACCAACCAAACACCAACCACCACCACCCTAACTACTACATACACTACTGCAGTTTCACTTACAAGCACTGCTCCTCCTTACAAGCATCAACCACCCACCATCAACAGCCACCGCCTCCATCACTTCCCAGGTCATCATCCCACACTTCCTCAAACCCATATTCCCTCAAACCAATACTAGTTGCCATCATCAACCTCCTCTTTAACCAACATTCCCACAATCCACTTCACCTCTACGAACAAGCACTACAACCTCCACCTCACAACAGCACATCATTCAACCATCATCATCACACTTGCAACTGCTACCTGCTTGCAACTTCAGCCAACAAGTTCACTTCTCCATACTTCAGTTACAACTAAACATCACCACCTAACTACCTTTTCTCTAATTCAACTTTACTGCCACATCCCCTTCATAGGCAAGCCTAACTCATCCACTGACCATTCACCCCAGCATACCACATTAAACTTCCAGTCCATCACCTTGCTGCTCTACCTTGCATCAGCTTCAATACTCCAGCACTGCCACTCAGCAACAACTTCAAACAATAAACTCCATTTCCAACCTCTTCCTCCATCATCACCAAATCAAACTCCTGCACCTCCTCCTTGCAAATCCACACCCCTTACATCAATTGCCTGCACAACCATCAAATACACTTCTACCTATGTATAATTCTGCCACAAACACTTCCCCTACTCGAACAGATTAACCTCACCAACCATCATCCACTCCAACTTCCCTCTACAATCAAAACTCTCCACTTCCTCCAACTTCATTCACTTCAGCCACGAAAACTGTACACACACCTCATCACCTTCTCCTCCACCACACTTCAGTGCATACTATCCAAACACAACAAGTCCATCTACACTTTAAACATCCTCTGCCTGAACTTGCACTCCAACTAAAATCAAGCTACAACAAAAATCGATTCATCTGCAGCACCATCCCTCTTCCCTGTAAGCAACTATAGCACCTCCCTCATCAAAATCGCAAAACCCATCGCAAATCCAAAACCCGAACTCGAGAATCGCCCGAACCAGCGCCTACCACCTTCAACCCAAATCCCCTAATCTCCTCAACCTGCGTCTACAATTAGCAAATCGCCTCACCACTTCCTACCAAAGCACCGCAATTCGACCAAACTCACAACCATCGCCGAACCAAATTGCCTGATTTTCGAACAACCAAAGACTTCCACTCCACTAAACCCGCAGCCAAATTCACGAACCTCCTGCGTATTTGCTTTACTTAGTGTATGCAAGATCGGCGTGAACACCAATTGAGCCGAAATGAATCGCTTTTGAGATAAAATTTTGGGATTTTGAGAATTTGCGGATAATTTATTTGAGCTGATAAGGAACTTCGAGTGAGTTAATTAGGGATATAATGTGTGAAAATATTATCTTAATTGGGCCTTATTGTAATTGGGCTGACATTTTAGTTTCAGGTTTTATTTATTTTTATTTCTTAGGATAATTTTTTTTAGTTTCACTTTTGTTTAACTTTTGTTCTATTATATTGCTCTTTAAGAAAAAGTAAAAAAAAACGAAAAAGGAATTTTACTAGCTTTTAAATTTTTTAGATTCGTTTTATGTTGTTTTGTTTTGGCTTGTAAATATTTTCTTTTTAATTCCTTCTATCCAAAAAAAAATAGGGAATTTTTTTTCGTTTTAGCCTTATAAATATTCGTGTTCAATAATTTTGCAGGTTGTAATTTGCAGGAACTTAGAAGGAGAAGACTTGCTTGCTAAAAAAAACTGCTTTGCTTGCTTATAAAATAAATTGCTTCTTTAAAATAAATTGCTAATAATTCTGCACGCTCTGGCATCGTGCTCTTATCACTTGTTTTTATTTTTATTGCATTGTTGGTTGCTTGAATTAAAAATAATTTCAAAAAAATAACAATCAAATTTCATTCGTAGTTGCATTGTTAAATCATATTTAATTTCTGTTTTGCATTCATTTCATCTTATTTTTATTTTCTAAGGGCGCCACCCAAATCCACATAAGGTGGGGGATTTCATCACCCCTTCTTTTGACTACAAATTGCATTTCATAGTAGAATCTGACTAATAATAATGGTTAGACTTTGGGCTTAAGGGTGTCACAAGCTCACCTAGGGCTTAGTTGTATCTTGACAGTTGTCTTCTTTCGATAATCTAACTTCTTGGTGTCTAGGCTATGGCAGAGCAATAATCATATATAAATATTACGGTGATTCATAAATATTATAGTGATTGTTTCTTTGAAGGTATTTAAACCTTCGGCTGCATTGCTATGGTGATTTGTGGTGCATCGATAACTCCTGTCCGTTACCTGGCTAAGAACTATTTTGTTAGATTAAGACAAAGTTTGATTGTTCAATTTTGGGTTAGGAGCTACTAAGGACAGAAAATTTGTAATTAAGTCCTTGTATTCATTTAGTTGCATTAGATCATGCATATTTAAAAAAAAAAGAATTTTTTTTTACATTTTACAGCTTAGTTTTTTTTAAAAAGCCAAAAATAAATCTTTTTAATCTTTTCCTTTGGAAAAAAAATTTCAAACAAAATCAAAAATAAAAAAAACAAGCATTTTACTTGAGTTAGTTTTTTAGAAAAACAAAAATCCAAAAAAATCTTTTCAAAAAAAAACTAAAAAAAACAAAAACATACAATTTTTTTTTTAAAACTCAAAATCTAAAAAAAAAATCAGATCTCCCTTTTGAAAAATAAATTCTCTTTGGTAAATACTTTTCCATTTAAAATTTTTTTATAAAAAAACAATTTTACACTTGATTTTTAAACCTTGCTTCATTCTCTTAAACTTGATTCTCACTTCTTTATCTCCTTGACCTTTTCGCTTGTGCATGAGTACATGAACTCGTAACATAACAAAAAATCGTTTTACTCGAACAAACGATCCTCCAACGATGGCGAACGAAAATCCTCCTCGCACTCTCATGGATAGAATCTTTCTCGATAGAGTTTCTATTCCTTCTTGTATCACACTACCCACCTCAATGGGTAACTATTTTGAAATTCATTCCAATCATATAGCCACACTCCTAAGATTTTGCAATTTTGAACACGATGACCCATACATCTTCTTAACGAAATTCAAACAAGTATGTGTGACCATTAAACTCCAACAATTATGTGATGATGGAATCAAACTTTGGTTAATCCCATTTGCCGTTACCGATTATGCTGAAAAATGGTTGTACAGCTTACCGTCAAATTCGATTAAAACGTGGGAAGAATTCGTTAATTTTTTCTTAAAAAAGTTCTACCACTTGGAAAAAACAGCTAAAATACGAAACGAAATTGTCAATTTTCATCAATTTAGGGGTGAATCTTTCGAAATATATTTTGAAAGATTTAAAGGGCTTTTGATAAAATGTCCACGCCATAATTTTGAAAAACAGACTCTTTGCCAAATCTTATATGACGGACTTGAAAACAGCTCACGAACCATGCTTGAATCGATGTGTCAAGGCAATTTTCTCGCTCAACATCATGACGATGCTTGGAAAATCCTTGAAAACTTAACCAAAAAGTCATCTCACTGGGAACGTTCTAACAAAAAAATCAATTTACTCACGATCAAGCGCACACTCAATTGGACCATCGTTGGTTGCGAAGCTAAAATCGATGTAATGATCGATAAATTCGACAACGTTTTCTCATCCACCCAAATGAACCAAGCTTCCCAACAAATGGGTTATAGATGCAACAATCCGAATCACATAGCCGATCAGTGTCCTAATTCTGTTGAACATCTCAATGCTTTCAATAAGGTTAAGAACGACCTGTTTTCTCCAACGTACAATCCTAATTGGAGAAATCATCCTAACTTTGCGTGGAACCAAAATAATTCCAACATGAATTTGGTTCGTCCCAATTTTCAAGCATTTCCGAACAATGCTTCAAATCCTCCCTTTCAACGCAATCATTTCAAAAAAATTTGCGGGTCCATCTCAAAATCAATCGCAACAATCTTTTTCTCCCCAAGACGATAAACAATTGTCTTCACTTGAGAAAAGTCTTGAAACTTTGGCTAAAGAAACCACTCAAAGCCTCCAATTAAACAACAATTTGTAAAATTTGTTAACCTCGTACATGCAGAATACGAGTCAATCAATTGCTAAACTTGAAATGCAAATGAGTCCATTAGCCACGTCTATGAGTGAACGTGAACGAGGCACATTCCCAAGTCAGCCAGTTCCGAACCCCAGAAATCAAAACACGAATTCGAATCAAGCCCATGTCGTTCAAGATAGCACTGTCAACCAAATGAATGCTATCACTACAATGCATTCTGGTAAACAAATTAATAACCAAGTGGACAATCCAAACGATTTACCGAAAGCTCCTCTTGACACTTCAAAAACGATAAGAGAATCTGACCAAAATATTGAGTCAAACATCGAATCAAATTCCACTCCAAATTCTTCTTCTACTCAAGTAGACCGACCTACCGAGTATCATGTTCCATTTCCACATCGCCTTAGACCCAAGAAACATTCTAACCAAATAGAAAAGATGTTGGAAATTTTTAAACAAGTCAAAGTTAACATCCCACTTCTTGATATCGTTCAACAAGTCCCAACTTACACTATGTTTCTAAAAGACTTGTGTACTCCAAAATGACACACTCATGTACCCAAGAAAGATTTCTTAGTTGCCATACTTAGTGAAGTCTTGTCCCAATCAATTCCCATTAAATACAAAGATCCTAGATGTCCGACGATCTCATGCACGATAGGAGATAAGATGATTAATAAGTGCTTATTAGACTTGGATGCGAGTGTCAATTTGATTCCCTATTCAGTTTACCAACAACATGGCTTGGGTGAACTTAAATCAACGGAAGTAACTCTTTAATTTGTCGATCATTCGATAAAGAAATCTGTGGGAGAAATTGAGGACGTACTCATCAAAATCAGTCAATTCATATTCCCCGTCGATTTCATCATCCTTGAAACACAACCCGTGAACAATCCGATGAATCAAATTCCATTGATTTTAGGTCAACCTTTCTTGGCAACTTCAAATGCCCTAATCAATTTTCAAAATGGTTCAATGAAAAATTCTTTTGGAAACGTGACTTTGGATCTTAACATCTTCAATCTTGAAAGCCAATCGAACGAACCGTGTGACCAAACGTTGGAAGTTAGCTTCATTCAAGAAAATTTTGATAACGAAACAGTTAATCTAAACCACGAACGCGAGACCGAATACGAACAAGTGTTTCAAGATGAGTCTAACAAAATTGAAAATGCGCTTCCATTTGAACCCCTTACTGTTGAGTCAGAACTTCAACCAAATTCTTTGATTGAGCAATCCCCGATGTTGGACCTCAAACCCCTTCCCGATTACGTTAAGTACGCATACTTAGGTGACAATGAAACGTTTCCCGTCATAATCTCTTCAACATTCTCTCTTGATCAAGAAGCTTCACTTCTTTCAATTCTATCAAAAAACAAAGAAACAATTGGATGGTCAATCACTGATATAAAGGGAATTAGTCTCGCTCTTGTTCAACATCGTATCCATTTAGTTGACGATGCCAAGCCCATTTGTGATGCGCAACGAAAGATTAACCCAAAAACGAAGGACGCGGTTTGTAATGAAATTCTTAAACTTCTCGATAATGGAATCATATACCCAATCTCTGATAGTTCGTAGGTTAGCCCAATTCATGTCGTGCCTAAAAAGTTTGGACTTACCATTATCAAGAATGACTCTAACGAACTCATTCCAACTCGTACTCAAACGGGTTGGCGTGTTTGCATTGATTATCGACAATTAAAAGCTGCAACACGTAAAGATCACTTCCCACTTCCTTTTATCGACCAAATGCTTGAATGTTTAACCGGCCACAAATTCGATTGCTTTCTTGATTGTTATACCGGTTATAACCAAATTACAATCGCTTCTCAAGATCAAGAGAAAACGACTTTCACGTCCCCCTTTGGCACCTTTGTGTATCGACGTATGCCTTTTGGCCTTTGCAACGCTCCTGCTGCATGGTCAGTATCTTTTCTGACATGATCGAATGCTTTCTTGAAGTGTTTATGGACAATTTTTCCATCTTTGGAGCTCTTTTTCCGAGTGCTTATACCATCTTGAGTTGGTTCTTAATCAATGCAAGGACAAACACTTAACGTTAAATTGGGAAAAATGTCATTTCATGGTCAAACATGGCATTGTCTTTGGCCATGTCATTTCAAATAAATGCATTGAGGTAGATAAAGCGAAAGTTGAAGTAATTGCGAATCTACCCATTCCTAAATCTTTCAAGGACATTCGTTCATTTCTTGGACACACTATTTTCTATCGATGCTTTGTGAAAGACTTTAGTAAAATTGCTCGACCTCTGACGACTCTTCTTGGAAAAGATGTTCCATTTGACTTTAATTCTGACCGTGTTTCTGTTTTCGAACATCTCAAAAACAAACTCATTTGCTTACCCAATTGTGATCTTCCTTTTGAAATAATATGCGACGCTTCTAACTTCGCAGTTGGTGCTATCTTAGGAAAACACAACAAAATTCTTCATATCATCTACTATTCTAGTATGACTCTTAACGATGCTCAACTCAATTACACAACCACTGAAAAAGCACTTCCAGCGATAGTCTTTGCACTCGAAAAATTCCAACCTTATTTAATTGGCTCACACATTACTGTTTACACGGACTATTCCTCTCTTAGGTACCTTTTCGCTAAAAAAAGATGATAAGTCTTGTTTGATCCATTGGATCTTGTTACTCCAAGAATTTGACCTTACAATCAAAGACAAAAAAGGATCCGACAATGTCATCGCTGAACATTTGTCACGTCTTCCAAACGCACCATCTTCTTTACCGGTCAACGAGAACTTTTCGGATGAACAATTCCTTTCTGTTTCTACCGATCCATGGTACGCCGATATAGTGAACTATTTAGTCACTATTTAAACTCCTTCATTTTGGTCGAAACAAGATAAATTTAAATTTCTTTCCCAAGTCAAATAATCTATTGGGATGATATATACTTGTTTAAATACAGTTCTGACCGAATCATTCGACGTTGCATTTTGGATTGTGAAACCAAAAGTGTTCTTTCATTTAGTCACAACCATGCTTGTGGTGGTCACTTCGGTCCGAAGAAAACCGCGGAAAAGGTGCTTCAATGTGGTTTTTACTGGCCTATGCTTTTCAAAGATGCCTTCGAGTTTTTTAAAACTTACGATCGCTGCCAACTGTTGGGAAGAATCTCTCAACAAAATTTGATGCCTTTAAACCCCATTCTTACGACCAAAATCTTTGATGTTTGTGGTATTGACTTTATGGGACCGTTTCCCAACTCTTTCGAAAATTTGCACATTCTTCTTGTTGTTGATTACATATCTAAGCGGGTTGATGCCATTCCTTGTAAAACAAATGACCATAAATTTTATATGAAATTCATAAAGAAAACATCTTTTTGAGGTTCGGAACACCTCACACAATAATAAGTGACAATGGAGCCCATTTCTATAATCGTTCATTTGAATCTCTAATGAAGAAATACTCGATAACCCACAAGTTATCCACTCCTTATCATCCTCAAACTTGTGGCCAAGTTGAAGTTTCAAATCGCCAAATCAAACAAATTTTGGAGAAAACTGTGAATAAAAATCGAAAAGATTAGTCACAAAAATTAACATATGCGCTTTGGGCTTACAGAACTATGTATAAAACCAATTTTGTGATGTCTCCTTTTAGGCTTGTATATGGTAAAGTGTTCCATCAGCCCATCGAACTTAAACATAAAGCGTTGTGGGCAATTAAGAACATAAATTTTGATTTTAATAAAGATGGAAAAAGTAGGAAATTGCAACTCAATGAATTACATGAGATTAGGAACGATGCGTATGAAAATGAGAAAATTTACAAAGAAAGAACAAAAATATTTCATGACAAGTCAATCCTAAGGAAAGCATTTTCGCCAAATCAAAAAGTTCTTTTGTATGACCCTTGACTTCATTTGTTCCCTGGGAAATTAAAATCAAGGTGGGCAGGACCGTACATCGTACGTACTGTTTTTCCACACGGTGCCATAGAAATAGAAAACCCTAGGGATGGTTTGATTTTTAAAGTCAATGGTCATCGTTTAAAGCCTTATTTAGAGTTGGTGAGAGATCAAGAGGAGGAGCTCATGACTCTTCATGAGCCATAGTACATCTAGTAAGAAATGTTAACCCTCTCTTGTAAATATGTACATATTTTTTCCCTGTTACACTCATTATATCATGCATTGACCGTGGGGACACAGTCAAAATCAAGTGTGGAGGGAGTCTTATGTTCATTTGTGAATTTTCATGGTTTATTTTTTGAATTTTCTTTTCTAAACCAAAAAAACAAAATAATTTTTTTTAAACAAAATTTATTTTTAGCATATTGATTCACTTTTGAAGAAACGCTATGGGATAAGTATATGTTTTTGGTTATTGAATTGAAATTTTTGAAAATTTATTTGTCTCAACAAAAATAAAAATAAAGTTTGATTACAAATAACAATGGTTTAATTAGTATATAGGAAGGTTCATATGTGATAATTATGAAGTATGTCCTAAATGTAATCTTTGTTTAAAAGAGTGGTTGATTTAAAGTAAAAGGCGATACATTTTTAATCTTCTAAGTTAAGCGATGCTAAAATGATTTTGCAAAACTCTTTCTTTACAAAAAAAGAAAAAAATGGTTTATATAAAAATAAGAAACACCTACAGTCATGTGTTCACACATAAGTGTGTACACTCTCCATGCTCTGTACCCTTCTCACGTAAGCCTGAAAGACAGTGCATGATCTATATATCTAGCCTCGGTTTATCTGGGTTAGGTGTATGTAAATAAATTTAAAATAAATAATAAACACCTAGAGCCATGTGTTCATACGCAAGTGTGTACACTCGCCACACTCTGTACTCTTCTCACGTAAGCCCGAAAGACAGTGCATGATCAGTATATCTGGCCTCAGTTTACCTGAGTTAGTTGTGTAAATAATAATAATAATAATATTTTTCAAAAGAGAGAAAGCAAGAAATTGAAATCCAAGCAATATATTCACTTATTTGATTCAACTTGTTATTGAAACGAAATAAAAATACCACCTTGCAAAACATTGATAATAAACTAAAGGATCCATTTCACACTATGTTATCAACCGAAACAACTAGCCAATCTAGAGTCTAATTGTGATGTTAACTTAATTTTTGTTGGAATTTTTTATGAGTAAAAGGACTAAAATTTCTTGATAATGACAAAAACTTACATTTAACTTACTCATGTCAATTTAAAAGTAAATTCTTCATTTGTAAATATTTTCAAAAACTCACATCATGTAGTCGCATTAGAATCTGCATATCGCATTTGGATTTTGTGGGTAGTATCCGCTGAAAACCCTCACGAGACAACACTCGTCCTACTAGGGACACTTAGGTGTTTAACGGGTTGTTGCATACGCTCAATGCAATCGTGTTTCCTACGAAAATAGATTTATCTTAGCTTTAGTTTATTCGAGGATGAATAAAAAGATAAGTGTGAGGGTATTTGATGTGCACTAAAAGTGCATATTATTACTCCCATATTTAATCTACTTTTATTTAAATAAATGAGCATATTATGGTATTTTACATGTTTAAACCAAAATTTAAATTGTTTTCAAATCATCATTTATTCATCTTCATTTGGGGGGTAAAATGGTAGTTTTGTGTATGATTTAATTTGAGAAAATTTATTTGCACATTTTTATTTTTATTTGCAGAAAATGAAGTGCAAATATGAAGAGGGTTCATGGATGAATACATGCACATATGTTGAAGGCAAATGAAGAATGAAAATAAATGAATTCATGCAACATGGAGGAGCCCACAAACCCACTACCATATGGTCCATAATTAAAACACATGCACATGTTAATGGAGGCTTGAAGGCATGTTAGAGAGGATTAATTAATTCCCTAATGATTACTTGGAGGTTACACTTTCTCAAAGGTATTTTAGGTAGCCCTCTAAAATATGAATTAGGGTTTTAAGCATGTATAAATACCCTTTATGTTTCATGTAATTATCTTCCTACTTTTATGCAATATTGTAGCAACAAAATCAAAGATAAATAAAATTTTCTTTCATGGCTTCTTAGCCTTGTTTTTACTTTCATGCAATTTTTATTTATGCTTACTTTTCATGTTCTTTTTATTTCGTGCTCTCTCTTTCTTAGTTTATGCTCCTCTTGTAATTAGTATAGTTTTATTTCATGCAAGTAGTTAGCTCTCTTTTATTATAATAAGCTTTCATTTTCCTTGTTTTTTTTAATGTTGAAATCATTGTATGTTAACATGTTTTCAAATATGAGTAGCTAAACCCCTTCAATTTAGGGGTAATGAAGCTCTCATGAAACATACTAAATTAACATAATGATTTCATTTGTGATCTCTCTTATGTGCTTAATGAACTTATGAATGCTTGGCGGTTTATGTTTCTCTTTTTTGTGAATTTTGATAGCCTATGTTGACATCTCAAATAGGCTATGCTTAACTCCTTCTCAAACATAAACTATTTGATCATATGCCTTAGTGATTTTGATAATGAAAGTCAAACTAGAATCAAAATTTGATGGTCTATGTTACTAATTAATAGTAAATAGATCATGCTTAAAATAGATTTTATTATTAATTTTCAGGTCATTTTCATGAGTATTGATAAGTGGGGTTGAATGGTGTGTTAGAGTTTGATGATTTAGGTTGTGCTAATTAATAACATAAATAAATCATACTTATAATAAGCACATCTATCATTTCTACTTAATATTTTAATGCGTGATTACAAGTGAATATTGTTGTTGATTTATATGAATGATTGGAAGTGGATTTGCCTCTAAATTGCTCTTTAATATCATAGTTTTATTCACCTTTGCTCTAGTTTAATTTTTGCAATTTTTCTTAGTTTAAAACCACTTCCAAACTTTGGGCTAATTTGATTGAGTATAATTAGCATTTAATTCTTTCCCTTCGGATTGACCCATACTCGCATACGTACTACAATTGTATGCCATGCGCTTACGGTTTATAACGATAATATTTTTTCGGCTTTCTAATCGATAGAAAATTTTCCATCTAACAATTATAGTTGTTTTTTATCGTATGAAGTCTTCCCATTCAATCATTCTCTCAAAATCCCTTATGAGAGTTTATTCGAAAAATTAATGTCCAAATATTTCTAAAAATAGAAATGTACTTATTTTATGTAACCCGTAAAGCCATGAGATGTACATAAGACTGCATTTATTTAATTTGTATTATGAAAACCTTCAATTCAATTTACTTATTTGATAACAGTAGTATATGGTTTTTAATACAAAATAAAAACCTTCGAATATATTAGGTACTAAAGAAACTTTGAACATTCTTTTTGAAGAAAAATAGTTAGTATTGTGTAGTTAAGAATATATCAAGTACTAATGAAACTCTGTATATCTGATAGATTTGAAATTAAAAGTCTTATGTATTTTTGTACTCGTTTCCTAATGAAAATCTATGCATATATCATGAATAATTAAGTTTATGTATTGGGAAAAATAAAAATTATTCCAAAGAACCAAATAGTGTAGATTTATGAGATTCCTAGTTGAGAGATTGGTAGTACCTGATATATTATTCTTCCACGAGTCCATAATCTAAAGGTGCATTAACTAGTCTGGTTCATCAGGTTTAGAACTTGGTGCTATGTTAACTGGTTCAGTCTAGAATCGAAGGCCGACGCTGACGCCTGTGCTTATTGATGTGCAGGTTAGAGAAGACGAATAGCTACTCGAGCACAACATGATGAAATCATAGAAAATGATAGCTACTTTGGATCAAAAAGCATCGATGTTGAAGGCTAAGACGACGAAGAAGAGTAAGTTTAGAATAAGTAATTCATTTAAATTTGAAAAGGAAACATTGCCTCCAATTTTGATTTTCAAAAGAGAAGTTGTTCGGGGAGAACCTAGATTTGGAAGAAAAGGGAAAGCGATGAAATGCGTTAGAAAGTGTCCAAGAAGGAGCAAGGAAGAATAGAAACAAAAATTACTAATCTATCCCCCTTACTTCGCCTTATTTACATCAAAAGTGGATGTCCTTACGTATATAACCGTTACAAAAGTTAACTAATGGAAATAACTGCTAGTATTTTGTAACGATTATAACCATTGGAAATTCCAAAATTTAAGTGTTGCAAATTGGTTGATTTGATGTAGTGTACATAATATACACATATATATGATATATGTGTTATACTATAAAAGTAATAGTGTGTAATAATTATAAAATATAAATGTTATATTAAATTAATATAAATCTAATTAAAATTTTAGTTAATTATGATTAATTAAATAATATTTAATTAATATAATATATACATAATACTATTATATAAGTAATACAAAATGTAAAAGCGACTGTATAATTAAAGGTGAAACATTAAAGAAACCATAAATAGACTAATAGAATAAATACATACATAAATATACATATACCGTGATTTCTGATGTGTCCGACACTTGCAAAGCTAAGGTATTTCATAAGAAATACATTATTCCATAAGTTGATATCACTCGATATAATATATTGAAGATTATGAATCTTTAATATAAAGTTGTCCTCTATCATTTATATGTTAATAGACCATCACGAAATGATAGGTCTGAGTGAATAGTCCCACTTTACTTGTTGAGCTTTCCTTAAGGTAAAGGCGGGATTAGGACAAGGAACCATGGGTAAGGAGATATACGTGATACAACCGATAAGGAGTTATCTATCGTATATGGGAGTATGATTTGTTGAGCTTTTCTCAAGATCAGAATCGTAAGATATACGAGTCCTAACACCCATTAGTGAAGTCGAAAGACCTATGTGATTCGCTTAGGGTTTGGTGAAACATAAAAGACTAGTGGGAGCCTTATTAGAAAAGATAAAACGATAAAATTTAACCTTTCTAATATTGTAAGAATATATGCTACATAATGTTATAATAATTTAAAATGATAAATTTTGCATTTAATACGATTGATAAAACGTTTATCAATTAAGATATAAAAATGATTTGAATCAAAGATTGACAAAAAGAAATTTAACATATACTTATTAATAAATGCTTCTTGCATGTTAATATTTTAATACCCATGCAAGCACCTGATTTTACAACTACTAAATACATTCGTAATTTGGTCGCTTACATGCTTATTTGGTCGAGACCATGTATTGCATTCTATGAGTTTCGAACTCTAAAGTAATTTACGAATTTACAAAAATAGATGTGATTTAAGATATGATTGGGATGAAGAGAGTGAATAGTCACTTCTTCTTTATAAAGAAACATCGGAAACAAGAATTGAAATACTAATTGATACTTAACGTTGGAATGAGAAATATGATTTCTATTCAGAAATGTATTTTCATATAGAAAATTGTTTTCTATATGTTTATTTCTTTAAGTACAAGAAATTTGATCAAAGAACACTCCACTGTAAACTAGTTACAGTACATGAAATAAATAATTTATATTAAGTGAATGATGGACCTTCGAATTTAGTATGCTATTATAGTAATGGCGGAAATAGTGGGAGTATGCCATGTAGTACTTATTTTTTGGCAAAGCCAGCGGGCTTAACTGGACCCCTACCAGTTTTATTGCAACAACAATAAAAAATGATTCAAAACAAGCTTTGAATCAAACATGAAACAGGGAAAACAAAGAAGAAGAAAAACAAGAAGTCAATGAGCCCATCCACTAATCATGAAATCAGGGAAAAGGCAAGCTCTCCTTTTCAATTGCATGAATATTCTTTCCCTAACCTCATACCATAGAGAAGCAAAACTCTTTCTCTGGTTATCAAAAATAATTGCATTTCTTTCTCTCCAAATCACATCCATATAAATTTTAATGCAAATAACTAGTTCTCTTGACTTGAGGGTCCTCCACCTGGTAGCTTTAAAAATAATGTTCCAGTCAATTTTTGAATTTGCAGCAGCATCAAAACAACCAATATTACATCCAATTTTTTCCACCAGACCACTAAGTAATGGGCAATTAAAAAAGAGATGCTCAATAGTTTCCTCATGTTGTTCACAAAACACACACTCTGGGCTACAACAAATGCCAAACTTATTTAAAACACTTCTGGTCAGCAGGGCACTACTAACAACCTTCCACATCATCAGATTTTCTCTCGAGGCCGAATCAGTAGTCCAAACTTATTTAAAACACTTCTGGTCAGCAGGGCCATGTAGTACTTATTGATTACATCAAGTTGCAAAAATTATTTTCATAAAACATATCAGACATTACTTACGAAATAATGACTATTTTTCAGTGCCGATTAAAAAAATAGACATAGTTATATTTCAGTGTGAATATTATGAATATTTGTTATGAAATAAAACTATAATGTGATATCTGTTTTCACAACAAAAGTGATGCAATTGAAAATACTAAAGTATCTAAAATTATTTACAATTATTTTGGAATTATAGACTAAGTTGTAGTTTTGAGAAATAATTTTGTTATATGATTATGAATCATATGTTACTAGTTAATTATATTTCGAACAATTAAAGGGTATGCACCTATTAAGTGGAAGCGTTATAAGAGTCAATGAACTCTTTGGATTGATACATGCTGATGTATGCTATTAAAAGTCTATTAATACCATAATAGTTCCACATACTTCGTTATACTCACCGATGAGTTATCACAAACTTGGACATGTGTATTTGATATGCATGTATAAGTCAATGGTAAGACCATTGAATATATAACAGAAGTAAATAATGTAACATGCGATAGAAATGATTCGATTGATCGAATGGTTGAGTATATCGAAAAGAGTTCCGAACGTACCTAAAAATGAATAAAGATTCAATCTAAAAAGTCACTCCTCCATGTGAGACATAATTATGTATCAATAAGGAATAATCGAACTTTGTTGGACAAAGTATGATTAATTGTGAGTGAAGTTGAGTTAATTTCTATCTATAAGGTCCTGTACTTAAGAGTAGTACACAAGGTTAATATTATTTCATCTAATTTATATTTACAAAATCACAAAAGATAAGAGTTTATAAGAAACCCCAACACATCCTAGACTAAGAAGTTGGCATTTTGTGCAAATCGAAAGTCTGCACATAATAATTATTCATGAGGGATTTTTTATGAATCTCCGCAAAAGGAGTTTAGGAAAGACTGTTATTGGATGACATATTTATGCTTTGAACATAAGTTTTGAAAATTAAATCCAAATCAGTTATATATTTAAGGAAATTCAAAAAACATTTATGAATACCTATCTCATTTTACTGATAAACGATTGTTTTTTTCAAGAAATACCAACTTCATAGTGAAGGAATTTCTTTGAGAAATTACTAGTCGTAAAATGGAATTGGATACAATACAAGGATAAAACTGATTACATGAGATGAAATGAAATTAACAAACCCAAACGAACACATTGCATTAGAATGTCTAATAAGTATTCTTGTACATTGAAGAGAAACTATAAGTTTCTTATCAATGTCAAAAAAATATAATCCTCGGTTGTTCAATTAAACCATTAGGAGTATTGATTCTATAATATGGTATGATGTGCAAATCCGAAAGAATTTCAAGTACATTATCAAAATATGGTTTTGGGAGTCGTAACCGAAGGGATGTGATCTATCGACTATGATTGTGTCCTTAAGAGTAGACTAATAGAGTTGGAAATTAAGCAATGTTGATAAGAATAATCTCGTGAATTTCAATTATTGAAATCAACGTAATAGATTCACCATTCAGTATGCTCAACTTGGTTCGGATTTTACTCACAAAATTATCGTCTAGTATGACTTTATGTTTTAGACTATTATGTATTCACATAAAAATCAAAGTGTCTCAAAGTCAATGAGATCGATTTTTTAGTTTGTGGGTTTTTGGATATGATCCGAGAACGGATACGAAAGTGTCATTCTAAAAAGCATCAAAATTGAACAATTGTTTTGATAGATGTATCAAATAGTTTGATTATCGATCAAAATGCAGAGAAATCATGTGTTCATAAGAAAGAATGTTAAAAGGTACATAGATATTTTTAAACCATAAGTAAACAGTACATTGCTGGTTGTTAACGATGTACTTATGTTAGAATCGGTTTTTGTTGTTTTAATACTCTACGTTGGATTTGTAGATGATGTCGTTTATAGTTTTTATGAAAGATATTGGGAATGTCCCAAAACGATATGCAAGGACAGCTTATTAAAATATTTTTTATATGGAACAGGTAAAATGGATTCCTTATGTATTGACAATAGGAATTATCATACATGTTATGCTGGCTACGATATCGTAATTTTTTTATGTATTTGATACCTGAAGAAATTATCAAGTCCTAATTGATATCGCTGAATGGTAGTTTGGAGTGTTCTCGCATATTTACAAAATACTAGAGAATTGTATACAGAAACAACGAACTTTTTATGAAGGTGTGTTTGGGACTAAAAATTCACATATGATATTGAAATTTATATGTCAATAATAAAATTCAAGTTAAGAATCTTTAAGTTGGAAATGTTCCAAATCATTATTTTAGCCTTAGCTTTATTTAAAGGTAATACTTTTAATTTTTTGATTAGTACTAAAATATGTAATAATATTCCTATTGCTAATATAACTACAAATTAGAGTTCTAATTAATTTATAACCATGTTATAAATTAATATCAACTCAATCTACCTTTATTCAATATGAATAGAGCACACAATAAACACACACACACACATACATATATGGGATCTTAATCAATTATCTCGAATATCTACTCAAACCAATCCAATCAAATGTGAAAATAATTACATACACACATACATGCATACATACATACACATACATACATACATACACACACACACATAGATATATATATATATATATATAATTTTACCTCTACTAGGTAATAATTTTTAATACATAAAAGTACTGGGATTTATACTGAAATATAAATTCTGAGTTATAATTTTTCTCACCTAAGCATAAATTCCAAAGAGCTTGAATCTTGCCCAACTCAATACCATGTATAAAAGATCTCAGTATGAGTGCAGTGGCGAAGACCGCATCTCGATTGGACATCATATGCAAGAGATACGAATTAAATACGAAACAAGATTAATTAATATAATTAATTTAATTACTAATTAATTACCGTAATTACTTAATCCTTCTTCTTCCCTATCCTCTTGTACACACACACTCCTATACATGCATGCATACACAAGAACCCAAAGAGTGCACATTCTCTTCCCCATTTCTCCATCTACACTCGACGAAACAATGAATGGTCTTCGCCAACACGTTGCACTTCGTGTGCTCTTTGCATCCACCACCATCATGTGAAGCTCAACTCCCCAATCAAAATGCGACCTATATCCTCCTAATTCGGTTACAAATGTCATGAATTCATCCAAGGCATTGGAGCTCAAGCGACTAGTGCAGAGGCATGCTCGACGTGGTGAAAAGCATAATAACGCAGTTTGTTTCACCCAACTCCTCCCGAACCATCGCCAAAGTGGAACCCTAGTTGTCAACCCAATGAGACACACTGATCTGAAGCTCTCGCGATCCAAGCCCAACATATCCAACCTTGGCCTATATTAATGCCCGAAGCTCCGAATTTAAATTGGAGAGGGGAGCAGCTTTTGTTTGCTAATGAGAAGAAGAAAAACGAAAAGCAGAAAAGGAAAAGTGAGAAGAAAATAACAGGGTAAGGAATATATAAAATAATATATGTATATATGTTTCATTTAATTTTTCAAATAAATCTCATTCGTTTTGAGCTCGTACGATCATACAACACATCAGATCACTTGAAACATGTCGGCGCACATCACCTCATTTTTCTAGTCCCGATGGTATAAATTTTTCGCCATCCATGGTGACGCTCAAGGATTATAATTTCACGTATTTTGAGATTGTTTTGACCATCAAATCACCGGATTCCAAAAAAAATTCAACCGTACGTCTCAATATAAAGTTTTCATCCCAGAAACACAAGTTGTCAGTCGAGATCCCACTGGACTCGACTACGCACGTATTTTTATAAAATACATATAATAATACATAAATCGTAAAAATACCATAACTTTGTATATAGTGATATTTATACTTATTCTGATTCGCAACATCGATCTGGATTCAATGGAAGTAGTCTCGAGTCCCAATTCAATCGTATGTGGAATGTTAAATTTTTGGATTTTCAATTAATTAACGATTCAATATTAAAACTAAACATCCTATCGTTAAAAAATGCGGGTTGTTACAGATCTATAACAATCTGTACCAATCGATTATGATACAGGGAGTTGGTTCGATTTTTTTCTGTAGCTAGTCTTTGTACTTTCACTCCGTCGTTTCTATTTTCTGGTCTCTGATCTGGATTTTCAGCAACTCCAGCTACACTTTGCTGCTCCATCTGTTAGATTAATTCATTCAACATCTCTTTTTTGTCAAGATAACAGTCTTTCTTGCATTTTCATCGTCATTCATTTCATCTCCTCTAGTCATCTATATGGAAGGTGGATTCGAATGAGAGGACACCTCATGGCTGCCCCCATGCTTTGGTTAACTCCCTCCAGTAGTGGCTTCCTTTTCATCTTCAACAAATAAGATCTCAAGTTCCTTCTCGATGAAATCACCAAAAATATTAGCCTTTTTTGGGATAACACCCATAATTGATTGAATCACGAATTGTAAATAGAAATTTAAAGAAATCAAAGAAAAATAGAAGAAAACACATAATATTTTATAGTGGTTCGGAAAAATCTCCAGCCTATGTCCACTTTGTTGTTTTTATTGATTAATACTATCTAGAATACTCAATTTACAATGGAGTTTTGAGTTAAAAAGATTTAGATCTCAGATTTCCCCTCAATGGAGCATTGTATTCTCTGATTTGAGAAAATTCCAAAGCTATGGTAAATTTGCTAGAAACAAAAGCATTGGCACAATTCTATAATAAATAAAAGATGTGAAAATAGCTACTTTTTATAGCATTTTTAAAACACTATAGTTTATTTTTCATAGTGTTTTCTAATGTTATATACATTCTTGCTTTCATTTACAATTTTTTGAGCCATTTTCAGCACATACATATACATACATACATACATACATACACACACACACACACATACATACATACATACATACATACATACATACATACATACATACATACATATATATTCTATATATTTTAATAGTTCAAAATACCATAACGAAAATAACCAATACATTATATTGTATGTAATCGATCAGATTCATTAGCCAAACCATAATTTAAGTTCATAATATTTCATAAACAAGGTATTAAGCATATAAATACTTGTGACCTAAAGTAACAATGTATACAAGTGCACAAACCAAAGTGATACATAAAACTGTGCCAACCAAAACAATACATACTATCATGCTAGCCAAAACGATATATACTGTCCAAAAATAAAGATGTATTAACATTGATTATGAGTATCAGAATACAACTCTCTATGGAGGATGCGTCAAACTATGTAGAAAAATTTCAAAAATTAGAAAAAGTAACAAGAATACAATGCTGATGATAGGTAATAAGAATACCAAGCAAAAGGGGACACTATAAGCAGAAAGAATTCGGGCTTCCATATCTTTTGAACAATCCAAAATATGCATTATAGTTCTTTATGGATAAGAATTTAAAGATATCACTAGTCCACACATCATGATATAAATGAACAAAAATTTAACTAATGTATATTAACTTCGAGTGGGCATGGTTTGTTGCTGTGAATTGTGATGATTCCATATTATCATGGATATTTAATCAATGCAGTGTGAGTAAATTGTATACATATTTCTATAGAAGTTCATTTATACATATTGATTTGTCTAGATTGTAAAAGTTGCAGTGCATATTGCTTTGCAATAATATGGCTAAACATGCATCAAATAATTTATTAGAAGTTTTCTTTGCACCAATTTTTTCCAGTTAGCAAATATTTCACTTAAGATTATAACATGAATAAAATATTTTTTCCACCTACAATTGGCAAATGCTTACATATCTTCCTGTACTTCATCATCCAACCCATCTCTAAAATAAGGCCATAACGCAAAAATCCAAGTATGAAAGCGTCACAAGAAAACCCAGACCCATCCCTAGAAAATTTAACATCTTGAAAAACTATAAACAGATGTGCCAACCCCCAACCAAATCTGACATAATGAGAGAATCATCTATAAAGTGATGTACTAGGAGTAAACTATCAACAATATAACTAGCAAAAAGAAAAATGTGAAACCCTCGTATCATATATATATATATTGAAAATTGGCACACTTTATTGCAAAACCAATCATATACTTCCCTTATATGCCTCATCAAAACCATGCAACTCACTAACCTAAGTGGGTGTTGTTAACAAGAAATTTTGTTAACACCTCAAAGCACAACTTAAAGAATGATCAACCCCTTCGAAACCCTTTTTCAAATGATTTGATAGGGATCGCATGTTTGCAAAAGGTGTTCCTACTAAGATGTTAATTGTTGACGAGAAATATTATCAACATTCGAAGCAAAGTTTAAGAAAAAACTCATTCAAAATCCATTTCGAATGGGACAAAAGGGTCATTACACCTATAAAGGAGGATCCCTTTTGAAAGCATAGGTTCTACGGTCATGGTGAAGGCTCCTTCGAAAGGGGTTATAAGTTTTAGAGTATCCAAGCGCCTTTCGAAGGAGTCCTCCCAACTGATATAACTTCGATAATCATACAGTGAGTCCATTCGAAACCCCTTTCCATCGAGTTGAGAGGATCATTATTCTCTCGAAGAAACTTGATGTACAATCTACATAACAAATAAGATTTAAACTCAATATGCAATGGAATCTTATCATGGATAAATGATACAAAGTCAATTGACTTTTCAACATTGGATTATCATTATCACGTCAATTTAATGTTTCAAGTTATAACACGTGATGATAATATGATTCGAAATCAAAATATCCAAGTTGACTCCATAGCATTGCATAAGTCAAATAGGGGTTAAGAAAATAAGTGAGTATCATGTGCAATTGGTCATTAGTCGAGCTAATGGCCGAAATGATCTTCCTCATATTCAATTCGATATTGGATCCATGCATCCACTACTTTTTATTTATCTTAATTGGATTACAAGTAAGAGAATTTTCCCCCAAATTGATCCAGGTTTACAAGAATTTGATTTTGCTATGAAGTAAGAAAGAAATTTCAGAGTTCCAAAATTCGGTCCACAGCTTGGACCCCTAGGGTCGTATTTATAGATGTAGGTTGGCCCCTTCCGCTCCCATCCTTTTGAAGCTATCAAAAGGTCTCTCTCCCAACCTTTCGCACCATATTTGGTCTCTTATTACGGTTGAATTAGTCCTTTCACCTCCATTAAGTGTACATTAACAACAGATATTGTTCCAACATTCCTCAATACTACTTTCATGTACTTCTGAAACCTTGTGACACCTTCGAAAGGTATGCCTCTTTTAGTAGCAAAAGGAGCAAGGTTCCCTATCGCATTATTTCGATGTAAGCGGAAGCACTTCTTCTCCTTCGAAACCTCTCCTTGGTTGCTTTGGTCTGGTGCTAATCATGATGAGTGATTACTTGAGCGAGTGAGGAAGTGCTTTCAAATGGTTTCGAAAGGACTAGTAGGTGACAAGAAGATCATTGCGAAAGGTCACTTGGTCTCATGTGAAGTTTTATTTATGCTTGCGGAAGGATTCAACCGTTTCGAAAGGCTTATCTTTGCTTTCGAAAGGTACACGTTGGTAAAAAATCCTTGTTTGGAAGATTAACAATGGCGAAACTAACCATTTCAAATGGTTTGGTGCTTGTGCGCAAGCTTGTTATTTGATACCTTCGAGAGGTGCTTCGAACTCATTTAAGACTCCTTCATGTATGCAGAATCAATTGTGTAGAAAGGATTAACTGAGGTGGAAGGATAGCCTTGCCTCCCTTTCGACTCCTTCGAAAGCTCTTGTTTCACTCAATTCTTGTAGGCGCATTAGGTGCTTGCGGCACCAATCTAACTTCTTCAAAAGCTACTTTAACGCCTTCGAAACCATTCTTTTTAATTGTTGCGAAGCTTTCTCAACACTTTTATGGGCCTTCTTTCATGCCTTTGTTCTTAAGTGAGTTTTATAGTTAACATTTTAGCCCATTATATGAAAGAAGCTTTTGTTCTTTAAGACAAAAATCTAATAACTTTCCTTTTTCTTTATTCCATCCGAAATGACCTTATTCCCCTACAAAGTATAAAGTAGGTAACTTTTTTTATTGTTAGTTCAAAATTTATGTAAAAATATATTCAGTGATTTGCCCGTAATACGATTGAAGGCAATATTAGCATTTTTAACACTAGAATTCTTTAATTCTAAATCCGAAAATAATGGAGATAAGTAGACCATCATCTAGAGTTAACAAGTGATAAGAAATCCACAGTAGGGAATGATTGAAGATCTAAAATTCTTGTTTGACAAAAATAATAGAAGTCCCAACATCCAACTTTGGTAATAATGAAAGAAGTCTAGAAATTAAATCCTTGTTATATTAATAGATGATCGGCATATAGTTTAGATATGGCATCAATAATTGAAGTTTAAAAGCTTTCTTCTGGTGATAATAATTGTTTGGTAATAAAAGTCCAGAAATTATCATCTGGAAAAGGTCATAGAAAACCAGGAATCCACATTAGGGGATAAATAATGGAAGTTTAAAAATCCTCTTCTAAAAATAATTGATAGAAAACCAGGAATAATCGTTTAATAATAAAAGTCCAAGGATCATTATTTGAAAATAAGTTATAGAAGACTAAGAATCCTCTTTTGGGAACTTGTAATATGAGTCCAAAAATCCTTATCTGGAAATAATTGAAGATCCAAAACCCATATTTGGATATTAGTAAGATAGTCCCAGGAATTAATAGAAGATCAAAAATCCATAATAGAGGTCTTAATAATAGAGGTCCTAAAGCCTAGATTCAGGCACTAATGAATGAAGTCCAGAAATCAATGGTAAGAGACTCGAAATCCAGATTTGGGTATAAGTGGAAACCAGGAATCAATAGTAATAGACCCGAAACCCAGATTTGGGGATTAATAAATGAAGTCTAGAAATCCTCTTTTGGAAATCAGTCGAAGGATGTAGATCCTTATTTGAGCTCTTTATTTTGCACCACTCTTTGGGTTTTGATTCTCTTGAAATGTGTCATCTTTTAGGCTCCGTATATTGTCATTGTTTGGTGTGCTGCCTCTCGGGCTTGGACGTCTTAGTCCGTCGTTGTCTGGTGTGCTTGGTTAGCTTATCCACAAGTAGGACCTAAGGACTTACCCAACCTCCCTCCAGGAAGCGATCCAGCCAGGCCTTATAGGTGAGACTAAAGGCTTGTTTAGTGCTTGGCCAGGCCATAGCATGGCGGGACTGAAGGCTTGTTTGGTGCCTTTGCCAGGCCATAGCATGGCGGGACTAACGCTTACTCCGTCCCCTCCTCCGGGGTGTGCCTTGACCTGGCCATGGCGTAGCGCGATCAAGGGCTTGCAGATACTTTACCCTGGCCATAGCGTGGCATGGATAAATGATTACTCTGTCCTCCCTCCAGGACGTGCTTTGACCTAGCCATCTCGGCACGGACAAAGACTTTTGACCGTTTAAGGTAGTTTCCAAATTTAAGGAGAATTTTACTCCCAACCATATAGACTTTTCTTTAAGAAAGAGGTGCTTTATTCATTCATTGTGAGAAAATATGGTCGCAAATGTTTTGCATTCCATGTTCTAGGAACCATATTTCCATCCGGTCGACATAATTTGTAAGCTCCAGGACGAATTACTTTGCATACGATTAAGGGACCCTCCTAGTTTGGGCCTAGCGGTCCATCCGCAAGATTTCTTGTGTTTTCCACCACCCTTTGGAGTACTAAATCTCCCTCTTGAAATGATCTTGTCTTTACTTTTGAGTTGTAGTATTTCAAGATTCTCCTCTGATATTCTGCAGTCCGAATAGCTGCTTCATCTCTTAGCTCATATATTAAACCCAATGATTCTTTCTTCAATTCTTGGTTTGGATCAAATGCATTTGCGATTCTTTGATGTGAGGATACCTCAATTTCAACTGGCAATATTGCTTCACTCCCATATGTTAGTGAATAAAGGGTATGACCTGTTGCAGTTCTAGTGGATGCATGATAGGCATAGAGTACAAGTGGCAATTCTTCTACCCAATTTCCTTTGGCTTTGTTTAATCGTTTTTCAAGATAGTCTTGATAGTCTTATTTGCTACCTCAACGGCTCCATTAGCCTTTGGATGTGCCACAGAAGAAAGCTTTTGATAATCCCATTCTGATGGAAAAATCAGGAAAACTCTTCACTTTCAAATTGTGTGCCATTGTCAGATATAATCTTATAAGGGATCCCGAATCTAGTGATATTGTTTTTAATGATGAATCTAAGCAATTTCCCAATAGTCATTTTGGGGAGTGGCTCTTCTTCTACCCACATAGTAAAGTAATCAAGGACCACTACATCATATTTTGCTCCTCTTTTAGAAATTGGCTATGGTCCAATTAAGTCGATTCCCCATACATCGAAGGGCCATGGACTAGAGATCAGAGTTGTAACGACCCGGATTTTTCGTCGTTCGTTTTTGAATATTTAAATGGTTTAAATATTGGATTTGGATTTATAATTTAGTTAGTAAGATTTTAAAACTGATATTTCAACTGATTTTGTCAATTATTTTGAGATTGTCGATTTAATCGATGCGTTAAAAATAGCTTTTCGGGGGCACAGTCTTGAAATTCGATGAAACTAGTTCCATTGAATCCGTAATGGTGAATAATTATCGGATTTCAAATTTTGTTGCATTTAGAGTTACCGTTTGGTCGTACAGAATATAAACGCCTAGAAATAATTTAATCGAATTTAATTTAAATTGTCGATTTAAAAAGCTATCTTCACCATACGATCGAATTAGGACTCGAAACCTTTCCCATTGCGTTTGGAATAGGGGTATGACATTATGAATGCCTAGCGGCACACCTCGATAGGGGTTCGAAAATTTCGAGCCGCGTAATCGAGGCGATTTGAATTTAAATAATAAGCATATATTTATTTGACTTGACTTTCTTTTTCACATCAGCTGTTCTTTTTCCTCACCTCAAAACACTGTACACCCATTCAACGCGCAAGGATCACCTTATCCCCTCCTATATGAAATCGGACGCAACAGTTTGAAAAAGAAAGAAAAGCAGAACGAATTCAAAGATTCGCATACAATTCAAAAAAGAAGGAGGAACATTTAAAATCACGAATCCCCCTTTCTCCCTCTACCTTTCTTCTGTAATTCAACATCCATTCGAAATAAAATGAAGGCACGAGCTAATGATGGCATCGATTGGAAGGGGGAGGTCACAGCACAAGTTGATAGACGAGGCGAGGCTAGGGATGAGGTTAGTTGCGGTGTAGGGATTCGCATGCGAGCATAGGGTTTGGACGAGGCATCTGGCAGCGGCGGCGAGCTGTGATTGTTCAGGGGATTGGCGCACGCGTGGTTTCTTATTGAAATCAATTTGGGAAGAAGCAGCCTGCGCATGGAGTGGAGAGAGCCGCCTTCAAATTGTAGGGCTTTGCAGTTGTGGGTCGCGCGCGTATAGGTGATGGAGGCGACCTGAGTTCGATGTCATGGATGATTCATAGGGTTCGGCGATTCGACTAGGGCAGGAGGTGGTAACTTCGTCTGGACATCCGTTTATCATGGAAGAAGGTAACAAAATCAATTTTAATTAAGTTTAATAAAATTATAGTTAGAGAGTAATTAGTTTAAATTAATAAATTAGCTAATTTACTTTAATTAAAAGTGAAATCGTTAATTTATATAAATTCATAATTTGGTTATACGAGGTTTAAATCAAGCGGGGTTAGTCGTGTGGAATTCAGAGCTACGAAACCTGTGCAGAATATTTTAATTGGAACGATAAGCAAAAAAAATCAAGGTGAGTAAATCTCACTCATTTAGGATTGCTAGGTTTTAAATTTTAAATAGTTAAAATTAATTCTGGATGTTTGGTCGAATTGATTATCTATCGAATGATATTATATTATATATATACTGGTATATATACTAGTATTTGGAGTGATATTCCTACACATTATAGCGGATGAGACCCTATGAGCCCCACATAATAGCGGATGACTCTATATACCACGATATCCCCCTCGAAGTGGGATTGTTATTTTTATGTTGTATTAATATCTGTGGATGCAGGGAAACAGGTGGGAGGGATCCAACTGGATTCCTCAAAATGTTGAACTTAATCTCATATATTGTGATATATGGATTGTGTAGAATAATCTATTATAGATTATTGTAGTGATTTGAAATTATTGGATGCTATTATAGCACTGGCCTGAATTTTAGTATTTTAAATACCATAATATTATTTTTGGAATTTGAAGGAATTTAAAAGGATATTTTGAATATAAAATATTTATATCGAAGTTTGGATTATTTTAAAAGAAATTTATTTGGTTAAACAATAAATTGATTTTTGGGTTGTATTTTACTATTCATAAAAATATTTTAAATACAGAATTTTAAAATAATTTACATAAAGGATTTTTAAAAGATGGGTTTTTAAAACGATATTTCTAGAAAATGTGAAAAGAAGTTGAAATCGATATTAAAGATGGATTGGCAGAAATGAAAAGAAATTGTAAGGAATTGAATTTATAAAAGGGAATTTATAAATTAGATTATTTTAAATAAAAAAAGTGAAACCCAGAGAAGTTATATATTTATAAATGATGTTATACATAAGGAAAACCGATAATAGATGAAAATTTGGGAATATAAGATTCATAGAGTGAATTTATATTAAAAAATGGAAATAGGGTGAGAAAATAGTAGATACTATTTTTGAAAGTGAAAATGGTTAAGGGGATCGGAATGGAAGTGATGTGATGTGATTCGAGAGGAATTTATAACTGAATTGGATATTGAGGTTTTAAAAATATATTTTTAATTCTAAGAAGTTAAGTTTGTTTTAAAAAGAAAATTTTATTATTTAAAACTAGGGAATTTTAAACTAGTTAGGATTGAAATACTTCAGTAGTTAGATTTTCAAATATTAAGTATTTATTTTAGTAAATTCTAACTTTTAAAATCAGCTTTGAAAATTTATTTGTTATCTAAAAATGAGTTATGGATGTTTATAAAAACTGTTTTTGATATTTTAAATAAGTACTTGAACATTTTTTTAAAATAAATTATTATTCTTTTTAAACACTTATTTCATATATATATATATATATATATAGAGTTTTGAAGCAATTGAAATTTTTTATTTGTAAATTCTCTCGAGATTCGAAAAAGGGGCTTATAAATGGATATGATTTTGAGGAGAAGAAATTTATTAGTGATTCCGAAGACTTATGAGATAAGTTACGAAATATTCTCTTAAGTATTGATATTTGAAAAGATTTTGGAAAATAGGAATTATAATATTTTCCTAAGTATAGAAAATGGAAATTTGGGAATATTTCTAAGTGTTGAGATGTTGAAAGTATCATGTTACGGATTTAAGTATTTGAAAATTGTTTTCAAATGTTGGGAGGAATTGATATATCTTATAAAGATATTTTGAAAATAAATATTCTGGGAAAATTTATAATAAGGCCTAGTGACTGCTTATGGATGTTTTATTGATAGTTAAATAACCGACTATCAATATTGGTCAATTTCATTAATCGTTTCTAAGAGACCGGGATCAGATTAATTATCCGAAAACCACTTCGATATGGTTTGAATGTTACGAATAAATACCGTGAAGATGATGAAGACGGTGATTCGGTTTGTCCAGACCCAGGACAACTTGTATGGATGAATGCTATCAGATCATCGTCATTGGAGGACAATGAGCATTCTAAGTAGAATTTCTTCTTGAAAGGTAACGCTTAGCCTCAAGCCTCATCAACCGGGAAAGACTAAAACATGGGAGATGCAGCAAGGCTAAGTTGGTCGCACCCAATTAGGGTATGTTATCACTTTTCTAGATATCTTTGGAAACCTATATATTATGGATATGGTTGTGCATGAAAGAAGGAGTGCTCGATTGAAAGGTTGGGATCACCCGGGGTGATAATATATTCGGTCTATCCAGGTTAGGGGTAGGCCGGTCTTGTGTAGCAGTGGATCCGGGTGAGGTCCTCGGTACATTGTTATAGAGGTGTACTATGATGGGTGGTTCCCTAGTGGCCCAGTCATTTGTATAGGATCCATTCTCCAATACGAGCCTTTCGGTCTTGTTTGTAGAGCCTAGTATGCTGGAATTTAATTAATGTAACAATTTCGGCTATTTGAGTAAGTATTTGTATTTAGACACTATTATAATATCACTGGATTTTCTACAAAATGTTTTGGTTATCGTAAGGGAAAAACCCGTCGTGTTTATTTGTGACGCGGTCTTACGAGATACCTTTGTTTTTCAAAGGATTTTGATAACTCTAATAATTCAAATTGAGTGTGTTCTCTCACGCTGGTTTTCCAGACTGACTCGGGTGTTATTTTGTTATAATGCTCGAGTCAGACCGAGTATTACAGATTCAGGATATAATGCTATGGAGCTCAGGAGATGAGCTGGAGGAGTAGAGATGTATCCCCGTACTTGATTTATATTTCCTCTTTATGAGGACAAGTTAGTAAACTGTCCAGATTGATTGTTGTATATTGTACTTTGATAATATTATGTATATTAACAGCATAGTTCTTGTATTTAAAATCTGTTATTATTTATTATAATCTGTTTCGCTGCGATTGTGAGATTCTATTGTTGTTGTTCTATTTTTCTTCTATCCTTTTCTTCTTCTTTACCTTAGTTATTCGCTCTTTCGTACACTTTGGGTTGGACAAGAGTGAATTATTGTCAACTCAAGGGGTACGGGACTGCGGGCCTTTACATTTGGTATCAGAGCTAAAGGTTAAGCGAGAACCTTGGCTCTGGTGGGGATTACTCATTAGAGATAGGGTCAATAGTACCCTAGAATGAGTTTGAGTGTATTAATAGATATGAGCGCGCATTTGTTAGTGAATATAAAATTGTTTTATATTGTGTTGATTTATTGGTCAAGTGGTATATAAATTCTTGTCGAATAGTGGAATGCCATTAAATCAATAGGAGTTTCTAAACACTTGAACACGATAAACTGACACGGTATGGTTTTGAAGCGGGTAAATGAAATAATTTTACCCGAACTATATTTTGATATAAAAGAGAATAATTTTCTGAAAATTATTACAGTGATGTGTTTAGTTGTTATTATATAATCAAAATAAGATTATAAAATTGAAATGGTTATATATATGACCAAATAGAGATTGTATAAGTGTGAATTATACAAATGAGTTAAAAACTACAAATGGGTTCAAACCAGAATTTGGAAAATTTAAATCCCGGAGATTTTAGAAGTATTTTCCAAAGTTTTTGAAGATAAATAATAGTATTATTATTCTGGAGATATTTTTGAAAGAAAATTGTTTTAAATGGATCTTGAAGATGTTATAGCAGTGAACTCACTTCGGTCACTGGAAAATAACTCCGATGATGATCACGACATCATAGGTGTTCATTTTCGAGTTTCTAAGTGATGGGTTTCTACCATAGTAAACTGATATATAGAGATTTTTGGTAAAAACAAGTGTTGTTTTGAAAATTCCGAGGGAATTGTTTTGGATAAAAGCAGGTTGATTTTGGAAATCCAAGGAAGTGGTTTGTTAAACCAAAAAGAGTGTGTGTGTGTGTGTGTATATATATATATATATTTGATTTCAAAGTGATTTGAAATAAATACCGGGTGATTACAAATTCTGGAATCCTGTGGAAGATGATATTTATAAGGAGGGAAGTGTGAAAATTGAAGTTGAAATAAAATTTAAAGTGAGAAAGTTGAAATGGAATTCAACTTAAGTTAAGTTGAGTAAATTAAATTTTAGAAATTTAATTGACTGGATTTAAATTGAATTAATATAGTGTATAAATGAAGTGGGAGTTAACTTAGCAAAGTAATTAGAATATATAATGAAATTGAAAGGACTAAAAATAAATTTGTTCGGAGTGAAATTTAATTTAAGTATGAATAACTCGAGTATGGTTTTGAAATGTTGGTTAAAAGGAATTGAAATTCAAATAAAAAGGTGAATTGGATTTGAATTATTTGGAATTGAATTAAATATGTAAATGTGAATTTTAAAGTGGCTATATAACTATAAGTTATAAAATTTGAATTGGATTAGAAATAATATTGAATTGAAGTAAATATGAATTTTGAATTATGAAATATTATAAAGACATATGGCATAAACATTGAATGAAATAAAATTTGAGTGAAAATCGGGAATTGTGAATAAATAAATTGGAATAGCTTGTAAAAATTGAAATTAATTGAATAAAAATTTACTTAGGCTAAAATAAATGTATAATCTCGAGTTAAAAATAAAATGTGAATATTCGTGAGTGTAAATTGATGGAAATGAGAGAGATAAGTTGTGTAACTTATAAAATTGGAAATGGAATAGAACAACCCAAAATAAAATGGTTTGATATTTTAATGAAGGGAATAATATCCAAACTTGAATTATTAAAATGAAATTGAACTCAAGTAAATTAAATGGAGTGATTTTTGGAATAAAAATCTAATTGTGAAATGGAAAATGGAATTAACTAATTATATGGATTAGTTAGTAGATTGAATATTGGAATTGAAACTTGAGTTATAAAGAGAGTTTGACTTAATAGTAAGAAAATTAAATATATTTTGAAACGCCGTCGAATAAAATAGAAATGGTTTGAAATAGAGATGATTTAAGTTATAAATAAATTCAATTTGAGTGTAAATAAATTGAATGTAGCCTTGGATACGAATTAAATAAATTCGAGAATGAATTCGACTATGGAATTAAAATTGAAGTGGATTAAACGAATGAACTAACTAATTAATTAGTTAGTAAATGAAATGAAAGTTGGTTGAAATAAAAATAAACTTAATTTATAAGGTGGAAATAATTTAAAAATAATGGATTAACTTAAGTAAATATTTTGGATGGAAGTTTGGCTCGAATAAATTGTGAAATGGTTATTTAATAAATAGCGTGGGATGATTCCAACCTTAATAAAATAGATTTGAATATAATAAATGTGGATATTAGTGAAACGTAAATTAATTGATTGAGAATAAATTTGAAATGGAATAGAATTAAATATAAATTGATTTGGAATCAATTTAAAATAGTTATAAGCTTAAATGATTATTTTATTAAATGAATAGCGTCGAATTTGCATAGAAAAATTGTTGTTCGACGCAAACGAAAGTAAATAAAATTCTATGAGTTAATAGAAGTGAATAAAATTGATTTTTAAATCAATTTGGAATGGATATGATTTTGTTTGAAATAAAAATGAATTGAATGCAAGAAAATTTGGTTGTAAATCATTTGAATTGAATGAAATGGTATATGGATTGTTTGAAAGTAATTGAATTAGTATCAGAACCTTAAATTGCTTATAATATATGTTTGGAATGATGGAGTTATGAAGTTTATGTATTTTAACTATTTAAATAAGTGAAATGTTGATGAATTTCATATTTTGGTACTTACGGGATTTAAATTGAGTAAGTACAGGTACCTAAAGAGATTATTTGGCTAGATTTGGGTTGCGAAATTGCTTTTGAAGTGAATGCTTGCTTAATAATGCTTAAAAACGCTTAAATAAGGTACATTTTTGGATTAAATACCGCAAAATATAAATTATTAATATATATATTTTGTTTTCCGACCGTGTGGGTCAATTTATATATATTTATCTCTCTTGTCATTTTGTAAAAGGTCCTCCGTATAAGGGAGACTCTGCCAAAAAATTTCAGAAATTTAGGGTGTTCGAAAATTTTTGTTAACTAAAAAGTTTAGTTTCAAATTAAAATTGAAAAAAGAGATTTTGGAATTAGAATTGAAAACTAATTGTTTTGGTTGGAACTAAAAAATTAGAAAAGTGAAATACTGAATTTTCACTAACTGGGTTTTGGATAAGTTAATGGGTTTGGGGCATTTTCCTACCTTAGCAATTTCGGGGACGGAATTCTTTTAATGGGGGAGGAATGTAACGACTCGGATTTTTCGTCATTCGATTTTGAATATTTAAATGATTTAAATATTGGATTTGGAATTATAATTTAGTTAGTAAGATTTTAAAACTGATATTTCAACTGATTTTGTCAATTTTTTTTTGAGATAGTCGATTTAATCGACGCGCTAAAAATAGCTTTCCGGGGCACAGTCTCGGAATTCGATGAAACTAGTTCCATTGAATCCGTAATGGTGTATCATTATCGGATTTCAAATTTCGTAGCAATTGGAGTTACCGTTTGGTCGTACGGAATATAAACGCCTAGAAATAATTTAATCGAATTTAATTAAATTGTCGATTTAAAAAGCTATATTCGCCATACGATCGAATTTGGACTCGAAACCTTTCCTATTGCGTTTGAAATAGGGGTATAACATTATAAACGCTTAGCAGCACGCCTTGATAGGGGTTCGAAAATTTTGAGCCGCGTAATCGAGACGATTTGAATTTAAATAATAAGAATATATTTATTTGACTTTACTTTCTTTTTCACATCAGGTGTTCTTTTTCCTCACCTGAAAACACTGTACACCTATTCAACATACAAGGATTACCTCATCCCCTCCTATTTAAAATCACACACAACAGTTCGAAAAAGAAAGAAAAGCAGAACGAATTCAAAGCTTCGTATACAATTTGAAAAAAAAGGAGGAACATTTAAAATCACGAATCCCCCTTTCTCCCTTTACTTTTCTTCTGCAATTCGACATCCATTCGGAAAAAAATGAAGACGCAAGCGAATGATTGCATCGATTGGAAGGGGGAGGTCGCAGCACAAGTTGATAGATGAAGCGAGGCTAGGGTTGAGGCGAGTCGTTGTGTAGGGATTCGCGTGCGGGTATAGGGTTTGGACGAGGCATCTGGAAGTGGCGGCGAGCTGTGATTGTTCAGGGGATTGGCGCACGCATGGTTTCTTGTTGAAACCGATTTGGGAAGAAGCAGCCCGTGCGTGGAGTGGAGAGAGCCTCGTTAGAATTGTAGTGCCTTGCAGTTGTGGGTCGCGCGCGTATAGGTGATGGCGGCGACCTGAGTTCGATGTCATGGATGATTCAGAGGGTTCGGCGATTCGACTAAGGCAGGAGGTGGTAACTTCGTCTGGACAGCCGTTTATCATCGAAGAAGGCAACGAAATCAATTTTAATTAAGTTTAATAAAAGTATAGTTAGAGAGTAATTAGTTTAAATTAATAAATTAGCTGATTTATTTTAATTAAAAGTGAAATCGTTAATTTATATACATTCGGAATTTGGTTATACGAGGTTTAAATCAAGTGGGGTCAGTCGTGTGGAATTCGGAGCTACGGAACCTGTGGAGAATATTTTAATTGGAACGATAAGAAAAAAAAAATCAAGGCGAGTAAATCTCACTCTTTTTGGATTGCTAGGTTTTAAATTTTAAATAGTTAAAATTAATTCTAGATGTTTAATCGAATTGATTATCCATTGAATGATATTATATTATATATATAGTAGCATATATACTAGTATTTGGAGTGATATTCCCACACATTATAGCGGATGAGACCCTATGCGCCCCGCATAATAGCGGATGACCCTATATACCACGATATCCCCCTCGAAGTGGGATTGGTATTTTTATGTTGTATTAACATATGTGGATGCATGGAAACATGTAGGAGGGATCCAACTGGATTCCTCAAAATGTTGAATTTAATCTCATATATTGTGATATATCGATTGTGTAGAATAATCTATTATAGATTATTGTAGTGATTTGAAATTATTGGATGTTGTTGTAGCACTGGCCTGAATTTTGGTATTTTAAATACCATAATATTATTTTTGGAATTTGAAGGAATTTAAAAGGAGATTTTGAATATAAAAATATTTATATCGAAGTTTGGATTATTTTAAAATAAATTTATTTGGTTAAACAATAAATTGATTTTTGGGTTGTATTTAACTATTCATAAAAATATTTTAAATAGAGAATTTTAAAATAATTTATATAAAGGATTTTTAAACGATAGGTTTTTAAACCGATATTTCTGGAAAATGTGAAAAGAAGTTGAAATCGATATTAAAGATGGATTGGCGGAAATGAAAAGAAATTGTAAGGAATTGAATTTATAAAAGGTAATTTATAAATTAGATTATTTTAAATAAAAATGTGAAACACAAAGAAGTTATATATTTATAAACGATGTTATAGACAAAGAAAATCGATAACAGATGAAAATTTGGGAATATAAGATTCATAGAGTGAATTTATATTAAAATATGGAAATAGGGTGAGAAAATAGTAGATACTATTTTTGAAAGTGAAAATGGTTAAGGGGATCGAAATGGAAGTGATGTGATGTGATTCGAGAGGAATTTATAACTGAATTAGTTATTGAGGTTTTAAAAATATACTTTTAATTCTAAGAAGTTAAGTTTATTTTTAAAGGAAAATTTTATTATTTAAAACTAGGGAATTTTAAAGTAGTTAGGATTGAAATACTTCGGTAGGTAGATTTTCAAATATTAAGTATTTATTTTAGTAAATTCTAACTTTAAAAATCAGCTTCGAAAATTTATTTGTTATCTAAGAATGAGTTATGGATGTTTATAAAAAGTGTTTTTGATATTTTAAATAATTACCTGAACATTTTTTTAAAATAAATTATTATTCTTTTTAAATACATATTATATATATATAGAGTTTTGAAGTGATTAAAAAAAATTATTTGTAAATTCTCTCGAGATTCGAAAAAGGGGCTTATAAATGGATATGATTTTGAGGAGAGGAAATTTATTAGTGATTCCGAAGACTTATGAGATAAGTTACGAAATATTCTCTTAAGTATTGATATTTGAAAAGATTTTGGAAAATAGGAATTATAATATTTTCCTAAGTATAGAAAATGGAAATTTGGGAATATTTCTAAGTGTTGAGATGTTGAAAGTATCATGTTACGGATTTAAGTATTTGAAAATTGTTTTCAAATGTTGGGAGGAATTGATATATCTTATAAAGATATTTTGAACATAAATATTCTGGGAAAATTTATAATAAGGCCTAGTGACTGCTTATGGATGTTTTATTGATAGTTAAATAACCGACTATCAATATTGGTCAATTTCATTAATCGTTTCTAAGAGACCGAGATCAGATTTAATTATCCGAAAACCACTTCGATCTGGTTTGAACGTTGCGAATAAATACCGTGAAGATGATGAAGATGGTGATTCGGTTTGCCCAGACCCAGGAGAAATTGTATGGATGAATGCTATTAGATCATTGTCATTGGAGGACGATTAGCATTCTAAGTAGAATTGTTTCTTGAAAGGTAACGCTTAGCCTCAAGCCTCATCAATCAGGAATGACTAAAATAGGGGAGATGCAGCAAGGCTAAGTGGGTCGTACCCAATTAGTGTATGTTATAAATTTTCTAGATATCCTCGGAAACATAAATATTATGGATATGGTTGTGCCTGAAAGAAGGACCGCTCGATTAAAGGGGTGGGAACACCCGGGGTGATAACATATTCGGTCTATCCAGGTTAAAGGTAGGCCGGTCTTATATGGCAGAGGATCTCGACGAGGTCCTTGGTACATTATTCTAGAGGTGTACTATGATGGGCGGTTCCCTAGTGGCCCAGTCATTTGTATGGGATCCATTCTCCAATACGAGCCTTTTAGTGTTGTTTGTATAGCCCAATATGCTGGAATTTAATTAATGTAACAATTGTGGCTATTTGAATAAGTATTTGTATTTAGACACTATTATAATATCACTGGATTTTCTACAAAATGTTTTGGTTATCGTAAGGGAAAACCCATCGTGTTTATGTGTGATGCGGTCTTACGAGATACCTTTGTTTTTCAAAGGATTTTGATAACTCTAATAATTCAAATTGGGTGTGTTTTCTCACGCTGGTTTTCCAGACTGACTCAGGTGTTATTTTATTATAATGCTTGGGTCAGACTGAGTATTACAGATTCAGAATAGAATGTTATGGAGCTCAGGAGACGAGTTAGAGGAGTAGAGATGTGTCCCCGTACTTGATTTATATTTCCGCTGTATGAGGACAAGTTAGTAAACTATCCAGATTGATTATTGTATATTGTACTCTGATAATGGTATGTATATTAACAGCACAGTTCTTGTATTTAAAATCTATTATTATCTATTATAATTTGTTCCGCTGCGATTGTAAGATTCTGTTGTTGTTATTCTATTTTTTTCTATCGTTTTCTTCTTCTTTACCCTAGTTATTCGCTCTTTTGTACACTTTGGGTTGGACAAGAGTGAATTATTGTCAACTAGAGTGGTACGGGATTGCAGGCCTTTACATAAGTTAATTAGCTTGATGGTAAACGGGGAATCTTCGAGTATTTCTGGCATCTTTCACATTTCTTTACATACTCTATAGTTTGACCTATTATTTGAGGCCAATAGAAACCTTGTCTCATTATTTTCTTAGCCAACTTTATCCCATTGGAATGGTCTTCGCCAAATCCTTCATGCGATTCCACCAACAACTTCATCCTGGCTTCCAAACTCACACATCTTAAGTAAGGAAGGGCATATCCTTTCTTATAAAGAATTATCATCCATCATTGTAAAAGTCAGAGCCTATCGTCTGATTTTCCTAGCTTCCATCTTGTCAGATGGTAATATCCCATTAGTAAGATATTCTACAATAGGTGTCATCCAAGTGTTACCATAACAATTATCTGTCTTTGGATGATTGGGTTTCTCATATGGAATTTCTTCATTAATTTCTCTTTCTTTTCTTTCTTGCTTCCAGGCTTGGGATCTAGTTAAAATCAATAGTTCCTTCCCTGCTTCAGGCATTCCCTCCTCGATGCTAGGATTTGCTTGATACCCTACTGGTACGATACGAGTTTCTGGAGCTCCTCTTGAGCTAGCTAATTTTGTTAACGAATCCGCTTGAGATTTATCTTCCCTTGGGACTTGATGTATAGAAAAATCTTCAAATAAGGCTAGCTTTTTTAATACCTTCTTCACATATTGGGCTAGTTTGGCATCTTTAGTCTGATATATCTTTTTTATCTTATTCACCATTAGTTGAGAGTCGCTAAAGATTTAAATCCGTGGGATTTTAAGCTGCAAGTCCCGAGTCAATCCTGCCACCATCGATTCATATTCAGCTACGTTATTTGTTGCCGCAAACTCTAGATTCATTGCATAATGTAAGCGATGCCCATTGGGTGTGATTATGACGTACCTTGCTCCAACTCCATGATCATTTGATGCCCCATCCACAAATAATTTCCATACGGGTTTTTATCATTCTCTTTCTCTGATTGTTCCTTAACGAAGCTTGTACATTCATTGATAAAGTCTGCTAATGCCTGCCCTTTAATTGTTGCTCGTGGCTGAAATTCAATGTCATACTAGCTAAGTTCAATTCCCCATTTTACTAGTCTCCCTAATGTCTCAAGTTTACTGAAAACTTGTTTTAGTGGATAGTTGGTCAATACTCTGATTGGATGTGCTCGAAAGTACGCTCTAAGTTTCTGTGCCATCAGTATCAAGCAGTAAGCTAACTTTTCTATGATTGGATACCGAACCTTAGCATCTTCAATCGTCTGCTTACATAATAAATAGGAAGAGTTTCATTCTCCTCTCTAATCAGCACTGAACTAACCGCGTGTTCTAAAACCGCCATATACAAATATAGGCTTTCTCCATTCACGGGGTTGGATAATATGGGTGGAATTTGTAAATGATTTTTTAATTCTTGGAAGGCTTTCTTACAATCCTCTCCCTATTTAAAATTCTTTCTTTCCTTAATCACGTTGAAAAAGGGCATGCATTTATCGGTTGCCTTGGAGATGAATCTGCTTAGGACTGCAATTCTACCATTCAAGCTCATTACATCTTTGCTGGTTTTAGGTTCTGCCATGTCTTTGATAACCTGAATCTGTTCAGGACAGGCTTTGATCCTTTGTGCGCTAATGATGTAATCTAAGAATTTTCCGAAATAAACTCCAAAAGAACATTTCTAAGGATTTAGTCTCATTTGATACCTTCGTAATACTATGAACATTTCTTCAAGATCCTTAAGGTGATTCTCAGCTCCATGAGACTTTACCAGCATGTCATCCACATAAACTTCCATATTTTATCCAATCTGCTCCGTTAAACATTCTGTTGACTAATCTCTGATAAAGTAGCTTCCACATTCTTCAGGCTGAAAGGCACTGCTTTTTAACAAAAAATTTCCAATCGATAATGAAGCTTGTATGCTCTTCATCCGGTTTAAACATGGATATTTGATTATATCTTGAATAAGCATCCATTAGGGACAATAACTTATGACCATAAGTTGCATCAACTAAGCGATCTATTCTGAGTAATGGATAACAGTCTTTCAGGCATGCTTTGTTCAGATTTGTGTAGTCGACACATGTTCTCTCCATTTGCCATTTGCCTTTTTTTACCAACATTGGATTTGCTAGCCATTTTGGATAAAAAACTTCTCGTATGAATACATTTTCAAGTAGCCTTTTAACTCTTCTTTTAGATCATCAGATCGAACCTTATCAAATGTGCCTTTTCTTTTATCGAACAAAGGTCACATTTGGATCAATATTTAATGCATGGCACATAACTGATGGATCGATCTCGATCATGTCCAAATGAGTCCACGCAAATGCATCTTTGTTAGCTTTGAGGAATTGAGTTAAATCCGCTTTCAAGTTGTCCTTCATCCTACTCTTACTATCTTGGTCGAATCAGCTGGATCTATACATATTTCCTCGAGATCCTTTGTAGGCTTTATCCTTTTCGTTTCCCATCGGCAATCTAATTCTATAACGATTTCGCTTTCCTCTATTAAGTTGGCATCAGTCCTCTTTTTTTTGCTCCCAGAAGAGAAGTACCTTCCAAACACGCATTTATTTAGTTTATTAGATTTCATTTTTGCTTCAAATGTTGAATTTAAAAATCCATCATCTAAAGGCTGAAAAATAGTAGAGGAATCATAATAAGAAGAGTACTCCCTTTTATATTAATCAAGAGTGGAAAAATACATCTCGCGGGAGCTAAATTGTTCTCTCCGAATGGTACCTCAACCTCTTTTAGTTGAGAATTTCACCATTAGATACTTTGGTGAGACGGATGCATCCACGTCATCTAACATAGGGCGGCCAAAGAATGCATTTTAGTATGATGGCTTGTTGATGATCACAAAAAGAGTTTCAAAAATTCTGCAACATGGCGACACTCCCATTTGTACTAGCATCTTTACTTACCCCACCAGAGTTGACCCTTTGTTATTGAACCCAAAAGTAGGTTCAAGACTTGGCTCTAGCTTATCTTCAGGAATGCTCATTTGATCAAAGGCATGCTTGAAGATGACATAAATTGCGCTTCCAGTGTCAACCAGAATCTTGGACACTATAGAGAGTCTGATTTGAGCGGTGATCATAAGAGGGTCATTATGGGGTGACAGATTCCCTTTTTGAGTTCTTGGGGAGCAATGACAAGATTCAGCATCTGCATATTCAATCGTGGATTTTTAAGCAGGGGCTCTTCCTGGATAGAAAATACTCCTTTAGTTCTTTGATATATCTGCTTCTGGCTCCCTTACTAGTTCCTACTGGATGTGGTCCCCCATGAATCACATCAATTCTATTCAAGCGTGGACTCAGATTTAATGGATCTTCATCTTTTAATTTATTCACAGCAGTATTAAGGAACTTTCGCAGTCCATCGCAGTTCCAGGGTGCTTTCTGTTGGTCCTGGATGAATTCTTTCAAGTGTCCTTCACAAATTAACTTTTGAATGATTCCAGCCAGCACTCGACATTCATTAGTTTTATGGCCATTTGCTTTATGGTAAGCACAATAATAATCCGCCTTCCTTTGCTTTAGGGTAATTTCTAGCCTTGATGAGGTTGGGAAGTTAACTTTCTCTTTTGTCGTAGCATAGATATAAGACAATGGCTTGTTCAAAGTGATTGAATTAGTATTGGAATCCTCACACCTCGGCCTTTTGTGACCTTAGTCAAACCCAAATCTTCCACTCTCTTTCTTAGGGTTAGCTTTCTTCTTGGCATAGTACAATTCATCCATTCGAATGAATTTATCAGCTTGGAAGTAGAAGTCTTGTAAATCTTTACATCTGTTAACAAAGAGCTCTTTCCAAAATGGTGTATTTTCTATCAGTCTCGAATGCACTGTAATCAACTTATCCCTATCATTCATATCTTTGGCTTGCAGTGCCTTTGTATTGAACCTTCTAAGGTAGTCACCTAGAGATTCTCCCCGCCTTTGTTTGATGTTTGCTAGAACAGTATAATCAACTACGGGATATTTACATTTGTAGAATTGAGCGGAGAATTCATAGGAAAATTGCTTCCACGAGTAAATAGTCTTCTCTCGATATTGATGGTACCATTTTGTGGTAGCACCTTGAAGGATTACTAGGAATAGCCTACACCGCACTGCTCCAGAGGCATTATATAGATCCATTTGGCTGTCAAAAGCCATCAAATGATCATCGGGATCGGTAGTACCATGATATTTCATGGTTGGGATCTTGACATGAGATGGAATTACCGCCGACATGGTTTCATTCATAAACGGTGCTACTCGTTCATTATCATTTACTCGCTCATCCAGAGTTCTTTTTCCTTTAGCGTTTAGCATATCTTTGACAGCCTTCTCGCTACATCTTTTAAATAAGCTTCAGTGTTATGATAGCTTTTTCGATTTGGACTGTATTCCTTTGAAGTCGAGCTTCCAGATTGCTTGGGAGATTTATCCTGTAATCTTCCTTGATGATCAACTTTAATTTCATTACGTTCTTTTTTCTTTGACGATGTTAAGTCGACCTTGCTTTTACCTTCGTAGGTATGAGCTTTCAAGTTTATCCTTAGGGAGACCACTTCGTCTCTAGTTGTTGGTTTTGCAGTTTTGGAAGATTTATGAGATAGAGCTGCTTTTAGGAGCTCTTTCATTTCTAGTAATTGTTGCTCCAAATGCCTTATCTTGACTGCATTATCGTCTGGTTGTGCTGGGGTCGATGGATGTCCTTGCACAACTCCCTCCAAGTTGAAAGTTTGAGTAATATTTTCCTCCAAATTTGCTGTGTGTATTGCTTCCTCATCCATTTGACTAAGCCTTTTTTGATTTCATTTTCCTACAACAAATCAAATGTTCCATAATTAATCTATAGGGAAACAATAAGGATGGAGGTTCAGCCCCTCCTTCTAGCGCCAAAAATGTTAACAAGAAATTTTGTTAACACCTTAAAGCACAACTTAAAGAATGACCAACCCCATCGAATGCCCTTTCGAATGAGTCGATAGGGACTGCATGTTTTCAAAAGGTGTTCCTTCTAAGTTGTTAATTGTTGACAAGAAATCTGTTCAACATTCGAAGTAAAGTTTAAAAAATAACTCATTCGAAACCTATTTCAAATGGGACGATATGGTCATTACACCTTTAAAGGAGGATCCCATTCGAAAGCATAGGTTCTACGGTCATGGTGAAGGCTCCTTCGAAAGGGATTATATATTAAGTATCCAAGTGCCTTTCGAAGGAGTCCTCCCAATAGATATAACTTCGGTAATCATACAGTGAGTCCATTCGAACCCCTTTCGATCGAGTCAACAGGATCATTATTCTCTCGAAGGGACTTGATGTACAATCTACATAACAAATAAGATTTAAACTCAATATGCAATGGAATCTTATCATGGATAAATGATACAAATTCAATTGACTTGTCAATATTGGATTATCATCATCACATCAATTTAATATTTCATGTCATGAAACGTGATGATATGGTTCGAAATCAAAACATCCAAGTTGACTCCTTAGCATTGCATAAGTCAAATAGAGGTTAAGAAAATAAGTGAGTTTCATGTACAATTGGTCAATAGTCGAGCTAATGGCCGAAATGATCTTCCTTATATTCAAAATCGATATTGGATCCATGCATCCGCTCCTTTTTATTTATCTAAATTGGATTACAAGTAAGAGAATTTTCCCCCCAATTGATCTAGGGTTACAAGAATTTGATTTTGCTATGAAGTAAAAAAGAAATTTAAGAGTTCCAAAATTCGGTCCACAGCTTGGACCCTAGGGTCGTATTTATAGTTGCGGGTTGGCCCCTTCCGCTCCTATCCTTTCGAAGCTGTCGAAAGGTCTCTCCTAACCTTTCACGCCATATCTAGTCTTTTATTATGCTTGAATTAGTCCTTTCGCCTCCATCAAATGTACATTAGCACTGGATATTTTTCCAACATTCCTCAATACGACTTTTATGTACTTCTAGAACCTTTCGACACCTTCGAAAGGTATGCATCTTTTAGTAGCGAAACGGGTGAGGTTCCCTATCGCGTTATTTGGATGTAAGCAGAAGCACTCCCAGCTCCTTCTTCTCCTTTGAAAACTCTCCTTGATCGCTTTGGTCTAATGCTAATCATGATGAGTGCTTACTTGAGCGAGTGAGGAAGTGCTTTCAAATGGTTTCGAAAGGATTAGTAGGTAATGTGAGGATCATTGTGAAAGGTCACTTGGTCTCATGTGAAGTTTTCTTTATGCTTGTGGAAGGGTCCAACTATTTCGAAAGGCTTATCTTTGCTTTCAAAAGGTACATGTTGATAAAATGCCCATATGTGGAAGATTAACAGTGGCGAAACTAACCATTTTGAAGGGTTTGGTTCTTGTGTGTGAGTCTGTTATTTGATACCTTCGAAAGGTGCTTCGAACTCATTTCTGACTCCTTCATGTATGCGGAATCAACCGTGTTGAAAAAATTAACTGAGGCGAAAGGATAGCCTTGCCTCCTTTTCAACTCCTTCAAAAGCTCTTGTTTCACTCAATACTTGTAGGTGCATCAGGTGCTTGTGGCACCAATCTAACTTCTTCGAAAGCTACTTAAACGCCTTCGAAAACCTTGTTTTCAATTCTTGCGAAGCTTTTTCAACACTTTTATGGGCCTTCTTTCATGCCTTTGTTCTTAAGTGAGTTTTATGGTTAACAGATCCCTTGCCAGAGAAAAGAGTACATATAAGGTCCATATATCAACTTACAAAAGCAGGCCAAATAAAAGAAAGTACATAGTAAAGTAAAAAAAAGTCTAGCCCACTTCCTCATTTAAGTCGTCGACCCAAGATACCGCTTTCATATCTCTTTATATTTTCTCACTCCAGCTCGAATAGATCTTTATGTCCATCTTCATCCTGAAACTTTCAATTCAATGCCCCATGGACGAAGTAAAGCCACGTTTTTGGTCGTATTCTCCGTCTTTCGACCGTTTATCATTCACCAGGTATATAATCCCTTTCTATCTATTTCAACTTGTGACAACTGTCTGTTGTCTTATGCTGAAAGATACGATTACTGCGCTCTTTCCAGGAAAAATATACGGTAGCCGTCAGTGTAGCAAAAGCAAGGTTGTGGATATGATCCTTCTTTTGGAAAGTAGCTAATAGCATATTCACCTCCTCCTCCAGAGTAGATGAAATATCAGGTAACATATTTAGCTTAAGCTTCATAGAACTCCACGTGAAAGAAATATAGGAACACTTAAAAAATAGAGGAGTTTTTTGAGGAGAACAGTTGTGTAGCATGATACTACACAGCCGATTAATAATATATATAGATATAAGTAGTTCGATCAACAGGCCTGATCGATGGCGAATACAAAACAACATAATTAGAGTTAAGGTTACAAATAGCATGCCGGCACGTAAATACAGACCAGGAAGTTTCTAACATACATAATTAGTCATAGTTTATCCAGAAAAAACTACTGCAGAGAGTGATCCCAAAACATTGAAAGCAAAGACAATCAAACCCTCAGTCGAAACCAGGGTGGCCAGTCGGCGCAGCTGATGATGCACTGCCTACCGATTCATCCGATGGGGACCGTACTGATGGAAGACGAAATCTGAAGGGGGCCGAGGAGGAAGAGCCTGTCCAATAAGCAAAGATATTAGAAATTTTACTGCATATGCTAAACCGCGAGTTGGTGGGTTTGTTGAAAACGAAGGCATTTCTCTCATTCCAAATGACCCAGCTGAAGATGGCTAGAAGGATGTCAAGATGATGGTTTGGTGCACTATATTTCCAATGATCAAAAAAAATCTGTGATTGTGTGGGTTTGCCCTAGATTGTGTATGTAAACTAAAACCCATATGTAGTATGATATGTCACAGTCGAAGAAAAGGTGACGGATTGATTCGGCTTAAGTGTTACATAAGGCACAACTCTTGTCAGATGTGATGTTCAAGCGAGTGAGGCGATCTTTTGTATTGATGCGGCCATGGATGAGACACCATTGGAAGAATTTGATTCGGGGAGGGATGCGGCATTTCCAGACACGAGCAAAGGAGAACAGCCTACCAGGGTGGTTTAGGAAAGAGTAGCATTGTGATACTGAGAAGCCTTTGGAGGGAGATAGAGCCCATGTATGGTGATTCAGCGATGAAGGGTTAAGGGTTACTGATTGCAGCAGGCTGAGGGCGGATAGGAGTTCTGAGAGGGTGTCATCGGCAAAGAGGGTTGGGGGACATAAGCTGGGTAGGCCAAGGTTGACGGCTTCTGCCACTGTCAAGAGGGGGAGGTTGGAGGAGGAAAAGAGGGATGGGAAGGAACGATTTAGTGGGGAGAGGCTGTGCCAGGAGTCATACTAGAAAAGGCAGTTAGAGCCATTACATAGGTTCACCTGAAGTAGGGGTTTAATGCGGTCCACTGATGCTAGAACACCAGACCAAAAGGGGGAGGGCTTGAAGTGTGGAGCGAAATGGAGAGCACATAATGGGTCAGCATTGTAGTGGGATGCCAGGATCCAGTCTTTCCAGATGAACTGACCCGGCGAGAGGAGACGCCAGAGCCATTTTGCTAGAAGCGCCTGATTTAAAGTAATCAGATTGGTGATACCTAATCCGCCGTGGTCCTCGTGCATTCATGTAATTTTCCAGTTAACAAGGCATTTGGCTTTCCCCTCATTCTAGAGGAAAGAGCGTCTAATAGCATCAATTTTTTTTGATACCCAGCTGGGAATTTTGTGGAAAGAGAGCCAGTAGAGAGGGAGCGCCGAGAGTACAGCTTAACCAAGACCAGCCTCCCGAAGTCGATAGAGTGTTTGCTTTCCAGCCTGCAAGTCTTGATTCAATTTTGGATATAAGGGGCGTCTAGCCAGATTGATGAAGCTTGGTGGGGCGCAGGGGATGCCTAGATAGGATATTGGAAAAGTGGAAATGCTGCAGTTGAGGGAGGAGGAGATGGAGAGACCGAGATGATCAGCATTTCCAAGCATGATGACGGAGCTCTTATTAAAATTAATTGATAGGCCTGAGATGAGTTCGAAAGTGTAATGGAGGACTTTTAGGCTATGGATGTGTTCAGGAGAAGGGGAGACGAAGAGGATGGTGTCATCTGTGAATTGGAGTTATGCCCTCTGTATCACTATCACATAAAGCACAAGTGGTATCTGTAATAATTCCAAAGTGCTATAACCTATCTCTTGTATGTAGTCGATTCAAAATTGGTTAGTAAGTGATAAACGACATTCTCTTACTGTTTTTACTGCGCCATATGACTGTAGCCCAGTTTCTGTTTGCACCTTTATCTTTGATTTTATCCCAGGCTTTTTAGTAAGAGAAATCACCTCCCCCACCATTCATAATGGTTACCAAAATCCTCCTGTATAAGTACAACTTCACGAATAGCTGCTATAGTCTCTCTGGTTGCAGAATGTAGTTGAGATTTTAAAACTCCATCTTGTATTATTGTAACAACAATAGTGTAACGACCCATAATTTCGCTGCTTTGAAAATGAGAGATTTTAAATTTAAAAAGGTTTAAAACTTAAATAAATAAGTTATATAATAAATAATAATAGAGAAATTATTTATTCTTATAATTAATAATTTAAAAAGTATAAATTTGGATTTTAGAACAAATCAGCAAAAGTTAAGTTTGGCTAAAAATAAATAAATGCTTAAATAAATAGGTTTAAATATTTATTTGAAAAAATAAGTCTTATTAAAAACACCTAACAAAGATAATAAAAGTATATTAATAATCGTTTTACAAAAATATCTAAATTTTGTCCCATTTTGTCAGTTTTTCATACACTGTAAAAATAGAGATTTTGATATTATTTAAATATAATTTTAAAATATGAATAGACATGTTTTAATTTATTTAAAAGAAGAAAAAGGTTCATTTTAAAATTTGGTTTACATAAATAAATAGTTTAACTAAAACGTCAAAATGTGACCGTAAAACATTTTGTCAAAAATCAACGTTTTATCGATTAAAAGTTGTCGCGACGTTGTTGCACCTTTATTTTCTAATATATGAACATATATTCAAATAGTATAAGTATTAATTAATTCACTAATCAAGTTTACTTTTACTAAACAAGTTTAGAAAACAATTAGCAAAAGTAAACACAAAAGGACAAAACATGTCACATCAAATCCAACCAAATCTTTACTTTTCTTTACTTCAACATTAAGTGATTAAGAAATAAAGTGGTCATGTGATAAGGTGATGGTAAGTGTTGAAAAAATAAGATAAAGTAAGGATATTTTGGTAATTTTGTAAAGGGTTAGTTTTGTAATTCACCACTCCTTACTTTTCTTATAAATACCCATCCATTTTTCTCATTTTCTTTACACTTCTCGTTCTTCTTCTTCTTCATTTTTGAGCTTTCTTTTGCTCATTAATGGCTTCTCCTCTTTAAGAGAGGTAGGAGGGTTGAAAATAGTGGAGTGCTTAAGCACCAATCCGCTAATTACTCTCTAATCTCTTCTTAATTCACTTCTTCTTCTTCTCTTCTTAAAAATGGCCTTAGGCCGTGAGTTTGGAAGTTGATAGGGGAAGGACGTGAGCAATATGGAAGGGGGAGGCTATGGCCAAGAGCAAGAAGGGATGTGGGATGGTGGCCGAGCGCTTGGAAAAGGTGGAAGAGTGTTTAGGTGGTGGTTTAGTGAAGCGTTGAACTAAATGAATTTTGGTAGGAAGTTAAATGACTCGGTTAAAGGTGAGAAAATTCTCATCGCTATATGATTTAAATTGATTATCAAGTTAAATGGTTATGTTAGATAATCACTGTTTTATGTTATGGATGTTTGGTTATGTTTGTGTTATGTTTGAATAGTTGCAAGTGTTTATAGTTGTGATTATTTATCATATTAGCTTGTGTATGGACCATAATTATGTTAGTGATAAATATTAACTCGATTATGCTCATTTTGATTAAGTATCCCCTTTATTAAATAAGACCCTATTTTGGTGATATGATACACTTGTGAAAAATAAGGATCTTTTTAATTGGAACTGAAATTAAAGTGAAAATAAAAGATAATTTGAAATTAGAAGTGAAATTGGATTTGAAATAGAAAGTTAAATTGAAATTGAGATTAATAGTGAAATTGAAATCAATTTTGAAAATTGAAAGTGAGATTAAGGTTGAAATTTAAATTAGAATTGAAAATTGATTTGAAATATAGATTTTAATTTAGTTTAATTTGAAGTTAGACTTGAAATTGAATTGAAATTAGAATTTAAAATTTAATATTAAAATAATTGGAATAAAATAATATTATAATTTGGAAATATTGAAAATACATTTAAAATACTTTAAAAAGTGAAAATATTGGTTTAAAATGATTTGTAATGGTTTTATAAGTAATAAAATTTAATTTGAATAAATTATTTCAAGTACTGAAAAATAAGTTAAACTCAGGCGCGTCGTGCAACGGTAGTTCGCGATTTCGCGCCGAAAAGTTCAAATGAGTGTGTAGAGTGGAATATAGCTCAGAATTTTTCGAGATAAGAAAATTTCGGACTATTATATCCATATCTTCTAAACGAAGAAAGAAAATCAAAATTTCGTTTAGTATATTTTGAATTAAATCCAAATCATTTTTCTAGAAAAATCGTGCTAGTGCAGTTAAGTGACCATAACGGAAAATCCGTTTAAATGAACGTTTTTAATTATGGAAAAATATGGAATAAATTAGATAAATCTATTTAAATAGTTTAGAAGAGATTCGAAGTGGAAAATATGAATTTTCAAATATTAAAAAGTGGTTTAAATCAAATAAGCTTATATAGCACTTTTATGCTACGAATTCTATAACTTTTGGAATATGAGTTTAAATGTAACGATTCTTCCTAGAATCTATTATGAATGTTTTTAAAAGGAAAATTAAGTGTTTAAAAGATAATTTGGAATCATTATAATCTATTCCAAAATAAAGTTGATAGCTGAGTATGTAGAAATGATTTGTACATTTGTCCCGCTTGTGAGATCTGGGAAGATAAAACAAGGTGTTTAACTAAGGTTAGGGATGGAGCCACCAGTGCCCTGAACTTACATGGCCTTTGTTTTCTCTTCTTAGGCGAGGGGTGGAACAGATCGAAAGGAAAGCCCGGATGCACTGAAAAGATTATATTAAGCTTTTCCAAAATAAAAGAAGATTAGTATAATCCAAAATTTAAGCAATCTCCAAAGTGAATAAACTACAACTTGGATTGCATAGAGATAATCTTCTTATATTTGGTATTAAAATCCAAAGAGGGAACTCTTTCTATTCATGGAATTTAAAAGGTGATCTCACCGTTATTCCACCCATAGCACTTGTTAAATCCGGAAATTAATATTGAGTAAAATTAGAATGATTTCTATGATCCTATATACTCAATAATGTTTTCTAAGATTGATTTTATGGTTTATAGTAAAAGAGGTCTTAAATAACATTGTTTTTGACCTGCCTAAAAGTTAAGGAATTTAGATCGAGAGTTAAGTGAGGAAATTTGAAATATTATCCAAAGCAAAAGAATAAATGAACTTAGAATTACTCTAAGACAAAGGGAAGAGATTTTGAAATCATCCGAGAAGAATTAGAGTGAAAAGAGACTTAATAAATCCTGTATACTCATATTCACTTTTATCGATAATTGGATTTCGAAGGAACCGGGGTCGGATTTGGGTGATACCTATCCGAAAACCACTTCGAACCAGTTTACACGTTCGAAAAACGAAGTGTTTGAAGACAGAGATATTGAGACGAATAATAACGAGGGACTACTTGTTGATTAATTAGGGATAAACTCCCGATTCACTATATTGTAGCAGTGGTCTCTTCGTTATGAAAAATCTCAAAACCACAAGGACTTCTCGCCTAGTAATGGCCGAGGAAAGTACCTTCGGTTTCTTTCAGTCCTAGAACAAACTTGAATGGAAGAATGTCTGACCTTGCATTCCGAATCACAATGAGTGATCTCTATAAAAGTATATCGGTCGGTGGCGGAGAAGACACCTTCTCTTAGCTTAACACCCTTTCCTAAGACAGACAAGCTCAGGAAGTTATACATTTGTAGAAATCAATCGTGTGAATGTGGAATGGCAATGTGGCATTCAAAGTGAAAGAAGATGTGCTATGTAAAAAGGTAACCGTAGCCTCGAGCTTCATCAACCGGAAATGACCGAAACAGGGTTAGATGCGGCAAGGCTAAGTGGGTCATTCCCAATTAGGGTATGATCATCCCCTTCTATATATATTTCTTCCCGCTATGACGTTCGGGATGTAAATTAATGTGGTTTGTATGCTCGTGCGCCCGGTTTATAGGTCGGTAACGACCGGGGGATGACATATTCGGTACTACCTAGTTAAAGATGTAGGTCGGTCTTATGTTGGTAGAGGTGCTTTGTAATGGTTCCTCGGGACATCCATCTAGAGGTGTACCCATCGAAAGGTAGTCCCTTTACCTGGTCATTTGTATGGAAATCCATTCTCCAATAAGAATGTACAATTTTGTTTGTAGAGCCTAGTATGCTAGAATTTAATAATGGTAACAATTTCGGCTAAGATTAATAAGTTTATTTGCAAATGTTTTCAAAGAGATGTCATTAAAAATAATATTAAATGTTTTGATATAAAAGTATTTTAGTTATCGTAAAGTAAAAACCCGTCCGTGTTTATGTGTGGGCGTGGTCTTATGAGATACTCTTTATTCAAAGGATTTTATTCAAAGGCTGATATATGACACTGTCATTTATTATTGATTTTTTCTCACGCTGGTTTATCAAGCCTGATCCGGGTATTTTCAATACTCGGGTCAAATCCGAGTTGTTTCAGGTTCAGTTGAAGAAGGTTGGAGTTTCTAAAGGAGAGCCGGAGATATTCATCTACGTATGGACATATTCTATTATCCGTTGCTATTTGTTTTTATTTGAGGCTTGTTAGCAATTATAAGGACATATGTTTATAACTGTCCAAGCTGCATTTAGGTTAGACTTTAATATATGTATTTTAAAAGTTTCTGCTGTTAAGATATTTGTTCAATATTATATATTATTCCATTTGTGTGAGATTCTGTTCTGTCTATTTTTCTTTCTACCCTTAATGATCTGTCTTTTCATGCAATTTAAGCTAGACATGTGTGGTTTATTGTCGATTCAATGGGTATGGAAAGACGGGCCATTACATTTGGTATCAGAGCGGAAGGTTAAGCAAGAACCTTGGCTTTGGTAGGGTAAAGACTCATCAGAGATAGGATTAGTAATACCCTAGGATGAGTAACTCATTAGAGATAGGGTTAGTAACACCCTAGAATGAGTTGAGAGAACTATATATGAGCGCGTATTTGTTAATTTTATAAAAATAATTTTGTTTTGGTAAAGTTGGTAAATGAAATAATTTTACCTTGGATTTACATATAAAGGTGATATTATTATTTTTGGGTTTGAAATTAAGGATTGCTTTTAATTTAGCTTAGTAAAACTAAAATATGAATATCTTGTGATTAGAATTGCACGATTTAACTATAAGATATTCCATATAGAATCAATTAGTTGAAAACTAGAATTTAGAACTTTAATCATATACCCCTAGATATTTGGTTATTAAGAAATAATGATTTAATGATCATCAAAATTGATGGATTTAAAAGCTAAGTACAAATATCTTGTGAAGTAAAATTCACAATTTGACTATAAGATATTTGATGATAATATTGAAGCTAGAAGTTGTAATTAGAGAAAGTAAAAAGAAAAATGCACACTTAGAAAAATTCTTATCTATAAGATGGAAAAAGATAAGCCTAAATTGAGACTTTGGGTAGATATAATATAAAAGGGTAAGTTCTATAACTTATAAAGGAGATAAGGTAATTTGAAATTTAGACACTTTGATTAGGTTAAAATCAAAGTGAAATTTAGGAATAAGAGATATAAGAAATATCTGAATTAACGATACATTTAGGGAAACATTTGTAATTCGAAATGAAGTTAGAATAGAGTGGATAGGTTAGAAAAAGGGAAAGTTTTGAATAATATGGTTAGTAGGTTGATTATTGGATGAAAAAGGTCAATAACAAATACCATGTGAATTAAGTTTCACAATTTGCCTATAAGGTATTTAATGGATTTAAGGTTAAGAAATTTGATTTAGAAATGGATAGGTAAATAAGTTAAGTAGATAATCATAGAATTAGTAAGAAAAAGATGTACACTTAGTAAAGTTGTCTTACTAATATATGGATAAGATAAATAATATTGGCTAAATTAAGACCTTAGGTAAATAAAACTAAGGATTAAGTTTTATAACTTATTAATTTGAGATAATAGTATAATTCCACATTAGTTAAACACCCTAATTGAAGTAATAACGGTTTGAAGTTTTGGGATATGTATATATACTCTTAGGAAGTAAAGGTATATTATACAAGTTTAAGTCATATTTGTATGCTTAAGTAATAGTGGATTTAGTAGAAAGTAAATGGTTGTGAAATAAACTTGGATTAATAGAAATTTTGAAGAAATATATTAGGTAAAAGTAAATGTGAGTAAGTACATAAGTTATACGTAAATTATTTTGGCACATAAATTTTTGATCTAAGATTTGAGTATAGAACTTTGAGGTGTTTACACCAATCCGAAAAAGATTTATCACTCGATTCTTGACAACGAGCATTGATGAGAGTTTGTGATTATGTATTCAAGTTTTCTATCATAGTTGAGAGCTATGCAAGGAAAGCAAAGGGGTCTGATCTAGAAGCCTGATCAGAGTTCGCACTAGAAAATCGGGGGATCGTTAGTAGTTCAGAAGTAAAGTTGTGGATTCAAATAATAGATCGAATCAAATATCACATATAGTATGATGTTTTGGGTCTATCTACATAGTAGTTGGATAGTTATCTTAAATAATAGACACTAAGATATAGGGGTTGGACTGATGTTTTGGTAAGTACGTATATATGGACCTCAAGTATGTAGTTCATGCTCAGGTCAGGGGATGGATTATGTAGGGTGTATCTGTTATGTTGATATAGTATCAGTTTGGTTGTTTTTGGATGTATAGTCTTGTTTGGTTGTTGTATATATTACCTCAAGTGTGTAGTACGCACTCAGGTTAGGAGTTTGGGATCGATGTCTGTATTTCATGATTGGTATTTAGTAGAATTTCCTTTGCAGATATTCTTGACCTTTATAGTTCTGTATCTTTGACTTCATTTCGAGGATGAAATGCTTTTAAGTAGTGGAGAATGTAACGACCCGTAATTTCACTGCTTCGAAAATGAGAGATTTTAAATTTAAAAAGGTTTAAAACTTAAATAAATAAGTAATATAATAAATAATAATAGAGAAATTATTTATTCTTATAGTTAATAATTTAAAAAGTATAAATTTGGATTTTAGAACAAATCAGCAAAAGTTAAGTTTGGCTAAAAATAAATAAATACTTAAATAATTAAGTTTAAATATTTATTTGAAAAGATAAATCTTATTAAAAACGCCTAATAAAGATAATAAAAGTATATTAAAAGAATTAAAAGTATATTAATAATCGTTTTACAAAAATATCTAAATTTTGTCGCATTTTGTCAGTTTTACATACACAGTAAAAATAGAGATTTTGATATTATTTAAATATTTTTAAAATATGAATAGACATGTTATAATTTATTTAAAAGAAGAAAAAAGTTCATTTTAAATTTGTTTTACATAAATAAATAGTTTAACTAAAACGTTAAAATGTGACCGTAAAACATTTTGTCAAAAATCAACGTTTTGTCGATTAAAAGTTGTCGCGATGTTGTTGCACCTTTATTTTCTTATATGTGAACATATATTCAAATAGTATAAGTATTAATTAATTCACTAATCAAGTTTACTTTTATTAAACAAGTTTAGAAAACAATTAGCAAAAGTAATCACAAAAGGATAAAACATGTCACATCAAATTCAACCAAATCTTTACTTGAACATTATGTGATCATTAAGACATAAAGTGGTGATGTGATAAAGTGATGGTAAGTGTTGAAAAAATATGATAAAGTAAGGATATTTTGGTAATTTTATAAAGGGTTAGTTTTGTAATTCACCACTCCTTACTTTTCCTATAAATACCCATCCATTCTTCTCATTTTCTTCACACTTCTCATTCTTCTTCTTCATTTTTGAGCTTTCTTTTGCTCATTAATGGCTTCTCCTCTTTAAGAGAGATAGGAGGGTTGAAAATAGTGGAGTGCTTAAGCACCAATTCGCTAATTACTCTCTAACCTCTTCTTAATTCACTTCTTTTTTCTTCTCTTCTTAAAAATGGCCTTAGGCCGTGAGTTTGGGAGTTGATAGGGGGAGGACGTGAGCAATATGGAAGGGGGAGGCTATGGCCAAGAAGAAGAAGGGATGTGGGATGGTGACCGAGCGCTTGGAAAATGTGGAAGAGTGTTTAGGTGGTGGTTTAGTGAAGCGTTGAACTAAATGAATGTTGGTAGGAAGTTAAACGACTTAGTTAAAGGTGAGAAAATTCTTATTGCTATATGATTTAAATTGATTATCAAGTTAAATGGTTATGTTAGATAATCACCGTTTTATGTTATGGATTTTTGGTTAGGTTTGTGTTATGTTTGAATAGTTGCAAGTGTTTATGGTTGTGATTATTTATCATTTTGATTAGTATTCCCTTTATTAAATAAGATCCTATTTTGATGATATGATATACTTTGGAAAAATAAGTCTTTTTTTTAATTGGAACTGAAATTAAAGTGGAAATAAAAGAGAATTTGAAATTAGAAGTGAAATTGGATTTGAAATAGAAAGTTAAATTGAAATTGAGATGAATAGTGAAATTGAAATCAATTTTGAAAATTTAAAGTGACATTAAGGTTGAAATTTAAATTAGAATTGAAATTTGATTTGAAATATAAGTTTTAATTTAGTTTAATTTGAAGTTAGAATTGAAATTGAATTGAAATTGGAATTTAAAATTTAATATTAAAATAATTAGAATAAAATAATATTATAATTTGGAAATATTGAAAATACATTTTAAATACTTTAAAAAGTGAAAATATTGGTTTAAAATTATTTGTAATGGTTTTATAAGTTATAAAATTTAATGTGAATAAATTATTTCAAGTATTGAAAAATAAGTTTAAACTAGACGCGTCGTGCAACGGTAGTTCGCGATTTCACGCCGAAAAGTTCAAATGAGTGTGTAGAGTGGAATATAGCTCGGAATTCTTCGAGATAAGAAAATTTTGGACTATTATATCCATATCTTCTAAACGAAGAAAGAAAATCAAAATTTTATTAAGTATATTTTAAATTAAGTCCAAATCAATTTTCTAGAAAAATCACGCTAGTGCACTTAAGTGACCATAATGAAAAATCCGTTTAAATGAACGTTTTTAATTATGGAATAAATTTGATAAATCTATTTAAATAGTTTAGAAGAATTTGAAGTGGAAAATATGAATTTTCAAATATTAAAAAGTGGTTTAAATCAAATAAGCTTATATAGAACTTTCCGCAGCACTTTTATACTACGAATTTTATAACTTTTGGAATTTGAGTTTAAATGTAACGATTTTTCCTAGAATCTATTATGAATGTTTTAAAAGGAAAATTAAGCGTTTAAAAGATTATTTGGAATCTTTATAATCAATTCCAAAATAAAGTTGATAACTAAGTATGCGGAAACGACTAGTACATTTGTCCCGCCTATGAGATCTGGGAAGATAAAACAAGGTGTTTAACTAAGGTTAGGGATGGAGCAACCAGTGCTCTGAACTTACCTAGCCTCTATTTTCTCTTCTTAGATGAGGGGTGGAATAGATCAAAAGGATGGCCTAGATGCTCTGAATAGATTATATTAAGCTTTTCCAAAATAAAAGAAGATTAGTATTATCCAAAATTTAAGCAATCTCCAAAATGAATAAACTACAACTTGGATTGCATAGAGATAATATTCTTATATTTGGTATTAAAATCCAAAGAGGGAACTCGTCTTATTTGTGGAATTTAAAAGGCGATCTCACCGTTATTCCGCCCATAACACTTGTTGAATCCGAAAATTAATATTGAGTAAAATTAGAATGATTTCTATGATCCTATTTACTCAATAATGTTTTCTAAGATTGATTTTATTGTTTATAGTAAACGATGTCTTAAATAACATTGTTTTTGACCCACCTAAAAGTTAAGGAATTTGGATCGAGATTTAAGTGAGGAAACTTGAAATATCATCCAAAGCAAAAGAATGAATGAATTTAGAATTACTTTAAGACCAACGGAAGAGATTTTGAAATCATCCGAGAAGAATTAAAGTGAAAAGAGACTTAATAAATCATGTATACTCATATTCACTTTTTGTCGATAATTGGATTTCAAAGAAACCGGGGTCGGATTTGGGTGATTCCTATCCGAAAACCATTTTGAACCAGTTTACGCGTTCGAAAAATGAAGATGTTTGAAGACAGAGATATTGAGATGAATAATAATGAGGGACTACTTGTTGATTAATCGGGGATAAACTCCTGATTCACTATATTGTAGCAGTGGTCTCTTTGTTATGAAAAATCTTAAAACCACAAGGACTTCTCGCCTAGTAATGGCCGAGGAAAGTGCCTTCGGTTTCGTTCAGTCCCAGAACGAACTTGTATGGAAGAATGTTTGACATTGCATTTCGAATCACAATTAGTGATCTCTATAAAAGTATACCAGTCGATGGCAGAGAAGACGCCTTCTCTTAGCTTAACACCCTTTCCTGAGATATACAAGCTCAGGAAGTTATACGTTTGTAGAAATCAGTCGTGTGAATATGGAATGGCAATGTGGCATTCAAAGTGAAATAAGATGTGCTATGTAAAAAGATAATCGTAGCCTCGAGCCTCATCAACCGAAAATGACCGAAACAGGGTTAGATGCGGCAAGGCTAAGTGGGTCATTCCCAACTAGGGTATGATCATCCCCTTCTAGATATATTTCTTCCCGCTATGACGTTCGGGATGTAAATTAATGTGGTTTGTATGCTCGGGCGCCCGGTTTACAGGTCGGTAACGACCGGGGGATGACATATTCGGTACTACCTAGTTAAAGAGGTAGGCTGGTCTTGTGTTGGTAGAGGAGCTTTGTGATGGTTACTCGGTACATCCATCTAGAGGTGTACCCATCGGAAGGTAGTCCCTTTACCTGGTCATTTGTATGGAAATCCATTCTCCAATAAGAACCTTCGATTTTGTTTGTAGAGCCTAGTATGTTGGAATTTAATAATGGTAACAATTTCGGCTAAGATTAATAAGTTTATTTGCAAATGTTTTCAAAGAGATGTCATTAAAAATAATATCAAATGTTTTGATATAAAAGTGTTTTAGTTATCATAAGGTAAAAACTCATCCGTGTTTATGTGTGAGTGTGGTCTTATGAGATACTCTTTCTTCAAAGGATTTTATTCAAAGGCTGATATATGGCACTGTCATTTATTATTGTGTTTTTCTCACGCTGGTTTATCAAGCCTGATCCGGGTATTTTCAATACTCGGGTCAGATCCGAGTAGTTTCAGGTTTACTTGAAGAAGGTTGGAGTTTCCAGAGGAGAGCCGGAGATATTCATCTACGTATGGACATATTCTATTATCCGTTGCTATTTGTTTTTATTTGATGTTTGTCAGCAATTGTAAGGACAGATGTTTATAACTGTCCAAGCTGAATTTAGGTTAGACTCTGATATATGTATTTTAAAAGTTTCCGCTATAAAGATATTTGTTCAATATTATATATTATTCCATTTGTGTGAGATTATGTTCTGTCTATTTTTCTTTCTACCCTTAATGATCCGTCTTTTCGTGCAATTTGAGCTAGACATGAGTGGTTTATTGTCGATTCAAAGGGTATGGAAAGACGGGCCATTACAAGTAGTTTGATAGTCACCTAACAACTAAAATCTATGCATACCCAAAATATCAACTAGGCATTTGCAATTTATCCATGGTTCGAACCATATAGATGTAGATGCACCATCTGGCAGTACTTTGTTAAAAAACTGTTTTCCACATGTTCGTTGTTGTTAATAAGGAAACTTGTCAACACCCCAAAGTTGAATTCAAAGTGTGGATAACTATTTTGAGACCTCATTTCAAAGAGTTGAAGGTATTCGACACTTCTAAATCAAGTTGAGATGGTTATAATCCATTCTATTCTCTTTAATTTTTCCTTTCGTGTAGATTATCGTGGTAGAAACTCCTTCTTATTGGACCTTTCGATTTAGACGAAACACTGGAAATCTTTCTTATATTGCCTTTCGAACCAGTTAATCTGCCTTAATACTCTGTCGAAACCCTCCTTTCGAATCAGTTGGAGAGGCCCTAAGGTTGGCTTTAATGAGTTAAAGATATGGGTCAGATAGATTGGTTTTGACTTCTTCGGAAGCTAACCTTTCGACAACTTGAGTGTAGGAGTTAAGGTTCTAAGGTTATTGGTTGAACTAAAGGTTTCGACTCACTTTAACGGTGACTCTTTAATCAAGTCGACACAAGAAAATGAACCGAATTTAATAGAGATATCAAATAAGCCGAATATCCTAAAATTCCATAATCTTTCTTTCATTAAACACAAATAGTACAATCTGATCAAATTCCTAATCTAATTTGAAAATTAGGGTTTACAACTTTTAGAAAGTACAAGAGTAGAATGAAAGAATTCGGATCTCTTAAAACAGATCCCCAGGGATCTTATTTATAGGTGAGGGTTGGCACCTTTTGACTCGGTGCTTTTGACATGATCGAAAGTTGGCCTTGTAGACCTGTCGTCACCTTTAACACTTGCGCATCCCTCTTTATTGCATTTGAATGGATTGGAGTGCATTCGACTTCATCGAGAGGGTTTAGTATGCTTTTCCACTTTGTGCTACTGTGTTGTTGCAGGAAAGGAAAGGCAAGAGCTTTCGACTCTTTTGATAGGTTGACCTTTGAATCGAAACGTTGAAGGTTTTGCAGTGGAAGGTCTCTTTCTTAATTGTTAATGGTTTCGACCAGTTAAAAAGGGCTGTTCATGCTTTCGAAGAGGTCGTTTTGATGAAATATTCTTTAGTGGAACGTGAATGAAGGCGAAAACTTTAGCTTTAAAAGGTTTGGCGCGCATATGAGTGGTTGCACTTTGTTACCTTCGAAAGGTGTTCTTCAACTCATTCGAAACGCCTTTATGCATGCGAAGCACCTACTTCGAAAGGGAACCATTAAAGTGGAAGGATGCTTTTGACCCTTTCGACCCCTTCGTAAGCTTGTAGCACACCTGACTTTTGGCTGTAACATCCCTTCGACTCCACTGAAAGACTTTGATAATGCTATCAACTCTTGGTTATCCTTCTCTTCTATTCATTTTCGTTTCAACAAGGTTGAAGTGTAATTGGTGTAACACTTGCCACCTCCTTGCAAAGGGATGCTCTTGGCTTTCCAAGTCAACCATTTCGAAATCCATAAAGTTTCACTCCTTTTCATATTCTTGCATAAATCCTGGACGTTCATTTAAATTTGATCATACACGGTCCATCCTTCACGATGACTTTTCTTATAAATCACGTTCTTTTCTTCCCCTCTTTCATTTATCTACGATTAAAAGAAAATTCCAGCAAGAATTAAAGCTTTTAATTTCTTAAATAATTCATATTTCCAACAAACAGAAACTCAAATTCAAAGTAAGTTTTTATTATTTCTGCTTTTCAAACTAACTTTCCACGCTAAATTTCGATTTTTAAAATTTATTAGGTTTTAATTCGAATCGTTGTTTGAATTTTCTAATTTGAGTTTTTCGTTCATATGAAAGTATCCTTAGATTTCTTTCTATAGCTTTTTTTTGTTTCATTTCCCACATCAATTCTATATTCAAAATTCATCTGATTGGGTTTGTTTTTGTTTTTTGTTTCTTTTTTTAAGGTCCGAGTTTACATTTTGGGATCTTTATGATTATTGATTGTAAATCCATGTTCAAATCAATTTTGCTTTTAATTTTTTTATTTTAAATATTGGTTAAAGTTGAATTTGAGGAAGAAAGAGTTTTCATTCATAGAGAAGTTTAAGCTGTATGAATCACCATTTGGCGCTGTAATTTTATCTTTCTACCCCTTCGAAAGGGTTTGAGACGGAAAACTTTATTTTGCTTCTTCAACCTCTTTCGATGGGGTCGAAAGGAAGTCCAGCGCCTATCTATTAATTGATCTTGTCGAAAGGTTGATGTTGTTAATATGAAGTGGATTTCTTTGAAAGTGTAGCTATACTTTAGTATATTTTGATACATTTCGAAGAAGTTGCCTAATGTGCCTTACTAAATGAGTACCTAGTATATACTTTCGAAAGCATTTTTATTTTATAGGTTTCGAAACCTCTAGTACATGCTTACTTCTAATTTATTTAGGAAATGTGTGGAACTAGAGATTCATTATTTTTTATATAAATTGAATTGAGAAAAACATACTTTGTTTAAGTTGTAAATCAAATCAAATCAAACCTTTCGACTTGGTCGAAACCTACTGTATCGAATCAAGTTTGGTTGTTGGTATGCTTTTGAAACCATGTACCCCTTTCGACTTTCTTGACACATTTTGAAACTAATTTGGAATTCGATCATTATTTTATACAAATGTTGTCGAAACGTCCCAAAGCCTTTTCATTTATACCAATGTTACTCAAACTCAAACCTTTCGACCCAATTGGCATATGGGGTTTCGACAGCATTCGTATTCTCTTAATAAAAAAAAGTTAGTCGGTTTCGACAGTGTCGAAATGTTTATTTGTCTTGTTTATTAAATGTTGTTAGTGCATACTTATATTTGAATTAGTTGTGTAGGCTTTAACTACTCCTTTCAAGAATAAAGTTTTCCTTGAGCTTTTGACACTGTTGAAGGGTGTTTGTTTAATGTCCACTTCCATTTTCCCTTTCGACGCTGTCGAAAGCTCAACAAATTTTATTTTTCTAAATTAGTTCTAACATATTTTCAAGGATATGAAATTTCATGTTTTGGTTGATATTTGATTTGTTGTATAAAGTTTTCGATATCCTTGAGAAATATTAATTACACATCAAATTATAACTTCTCATTGAAATGATTTCACCTGGCAGGATCATGGGCGTGAAAAAGACTTCTCAAAAACAGAAAAAGATACAATACCGACGATGTAATCTTCTCCAAAGAAGATTGAAGAAATTTCTAAACTCTCTATAATATCCTCCCAGGATAAGGTGGACGCAATTCTAAATGACTTCGGCATTACTGGGGTAGATGTTATTCCACCAAGTGATAGTGACACCATCCAAAGCCCTCCTGATGGATATTTCGTCTATACCACTATCCATATTTGGCATGGTGGCTTCTTATCTTTCCCGGATTTCTTATCCAAATTCTTGACCTATCTGGGCATTGCTCCCATCCAGCTATCTCCAAACGTATATACGTATCTTTTATCCCTGGAACTTATGGCTCTGGAGTCAAGGATTCCATCACTAAACACTGAAGTTCTAAACTACCTGTCCAATTGGTTAAGCTCAGCAATCTTAACAATCAAATTTTTAGAGACAATCCCCCCAAAATGCTTATTTTCGAAGGGGTAAACAAATTCAGAGACGGGGAAACACAATTCTTCTTTGTCAGATGCTTTCCCAATATCAGTGGAGCCTTCTCTTCCCCTCGTAAGTTGATCACAGTCTTTATTTTTATCTAGTTACTTTCTTTTGCTAATCCATGCTTCCTTATTAGTTCCTTCTGCTAAAGATCTGATGACGAGGATAAGAGAGCTGTTGAACTATTAATTGCTGCTTCGAGTAGCATTGGGAATAGGCTTACTTTATTGAACTCCTCAAACCTTCAAAAGCACTCCCTCCTACCAGTAGGTCAAAAGGGTACTTGGTCAACCTCCCTTGGTTCAACACATTTCTCGGAGCAAACGCTTCCGATCTTTGGATAATTCGAAGAACTTCTCCCTAATGTCTCCAATTTGCCCTAATCACTTCGGTTGGTTTTAACATAATACTTGCAGTTTGTTGTTGTATTACTTTTTTAATTACTCCACTGACTTGTAATGTTTTAAATCTTCAGCAACTGCTCCTCGGGTTGAACCGATCATAAGTGATCCAGCTCTCCCAACTTCTACATCTCATGCCTCATCTTTGACTCAGGTCATTGCTAGGTCAAAGATGGCTACTAAAAGAAAACTGGGTAAAGTGGCCGTGATGGAACCATCCCTCAAGAAAGCCAAAATTGTTGAAGTTCCAGATTCTCCGCCACTAGAAGAGGGTGAGGCCGTTGATACGAGTAAAACTTCAGAGAGTCCAATGGTTGAAGCTTCTATTGATCGTCTCAAGATGACTCCTTCAAAGGAGGATCCTTGTCTCGCATTGTCGTTCATGCTCTCCTCGCGTCATTGAGAAAATGCAAAAGGACTTAGGGACTTCAACTCCCTCTAGACCCACGTCTCCCATGTCTACATGTGATTTTGAAAAGATAGTTCAATCCATCTTGAATTCATCTTTTGCCTCAATTCACCCACCTTCCTCCATTCCTGATCCGGTGGGTCATTGCCGGTCTCTTATAGAACAACAACTCCTGGTACGTTTCATATTATTTATCCTTATTATCATTGTTTCTCTCTGAATGCTGATTTGCATCATGCTTTTCCTTTTAGATTTCCAAAATCTGGCTCTCTCTGCAAGAAAACGCATTAAAATCCTCCATTGGCACATCCAAGCTTCGAGAGGAAATTTCAAACTTGAACAGCCAAGTCATCTCCTTATCTACTGGTAAAAATGAAGCTATTATGAAACTGGAGAGATTGAAAGCCTCTCTTGCTCAATTAGAGACTATTATTTCTGAGGAAAGAAAATCGCATCAACTTTTAGCTGACAAAAATCTAGCTTTGAAAATGGCTCTAAAAGAGTCCGAAGATGAAAAAGCTCAGATGGCCGCTAAACAATCCTCATGGAAAAGTTGGGAAAAAGGAAAAATTCTTTAAAGTTGGCTGTCAATGTCATCTTTGATGCCAAGTACTTCCCTCGATGACATCATTGTTAACTCCTACGAAGACGCCCTGATGCTTGCTTATGCCGACAACATAAAAAAATGCCCAGATTTGAGCTTTCCCTCTCTCGACCCTGCTCATGTTAATAAATTTATGGCTAAAGTAAAAGATATGGAGTAGGGGGTTGAAGTTCCTGAATGAGAAGAGATTGATGCCTCTAAAATCTTATCCCTCGAAGTCCCTTCCTTCGAAGTAGATTTCGATTTCGAGGATGAAGGTGACAAAGAAGAAGCCACCGAGGAAGAAGGCGATAATGATGATGAAAACAATGATAATGATGATGGTGATGAAAATAATGATGATAATGAAGATAGAGGACAAGGTTCAGGTGGCGATGGGGGTGGTCACTCCGATGTTGATGAAAAAGACGCCGATGACAATACCGGGGCTTCAGAAAAGGTCAACCTCGATCCAATCATTCATGAAGCATGCTAACCTAAACCCCTAAAGCCTTTCGACCTTCCAGAAGAGACTGCGAACAACGACGTTGGTGAACAAAGAGAGAAAAAGTTGGTCTCTCAAACTACAATTCCCGTTTCTCAAGTATGGGATTCCTCGTTTAAATGGCTTTCACTTCCAAGATAATAATAGTTTACATTTTCTATTTTAGATAAGGAGGAAATCCATTCACCCTTATAAAACCAAGCTTGAATGAAAACAAGCAGAAATTAATAGCATGTATAGAGAGCTAGATAAACAATTAAAAGAACACAATATCTTCTCAGATAAATATCATAGGGTTAATAGAAGTGCGGCAGTGTTAGCATCTTTCAAAAATCAAGAAGCTGCCCTACGACTAAGGAGGACATGCCTTCGATATAATAGCCTTTTGAAAGAGAATCGGGAGCTAATTATGCTCTTTTGGATGTTGGTTGAAGAGAGGAACATCCTGGTAGACTTCTCATACAAAGCCTATTGCAGACACCTAACTGTAGATTTTTCATACTTAGGTGATTTTAGTGGGGGTCTACTCAGGCGTTTACACAAGAGATATTTGGATGAATTTTGATCTAATCCACATCTGGGAGCCTGCTGGAACTTACCACGAGTCAAATCCATTCCCTAAGTGTTGCCTCCTAAAAAAATTAAATACTATAAGCACAAATTTGTTTTAAGTTATTCACAAAGTCAATTTTGTATGAACCGGATGAACATTCATAATTATGTAATAATATTGGTTTTTGAATTTTTTGCTCTAGTTTCCTTTTATACTTAGTTTTATTTTATTATGTTTTTACAGAATGAATGTCCCCAGATAGGCTTGTTTTTAGAGATTATTTAAGCAAGTATGTTAAACTAAGAAGAGATTATCTGAAAAGGCTTCACTTTTGAAATCTTCAAAATTAGCCAGACATTGCATCTTATAGATTTGCAAAGACTTTACATGGAACATCCTCGTCATTGTTTTGATTTTCTTAGTGAAAAAAAAGAAATGATTCTTAAGGAAATCCGGACATATCATACCAAATTGATATATGCTTCTTTTGACAATAGTTATTCTTTCAGCTAATTCCTTGTGTAAAGTTAGAAACACGGTTTCTCAAATTTAAATATGAAACAAATGTTCAAATGTACTTTTTCGTTTCATTTCTACTTAAGTTGTAATCTTTTATTGTTATAGTAAAGGAGATTGATTATTCGAGTGTTGACTTTATTTTCTTTTATTTTGTTTAAATAGGTGTTACAATTATCTACAACACCATTCTCGCTAGATTCAACATCTCGCTTTATCAGTATTAGAGATAGGTTGTTAGCAGATATTGAAAAGAGAAAGCTTCTTAGCGATCCTTTGTTTACTCGCTTTCAAAATAATGCCGAAGCTCTAGAATGGCACATAAGATATTTGCTTCAAAAGACAATTGTTAGAAATCTCAATGAGCAGATCGCAAATATAGAAGCGGACGTTAAGAGCAAGAATGAAACGATTTCCATATTGAAGTGTCAAATTAAATCGAGCCCTTCAGTTGATTTTTACCATAAGATGTACAAACTTCTGTAGCAAATAAGTGATTTGGGGATTAAGTTAAAAGATAGCCAAGCTTAGTGTGAATCGCTTGAATTCATTATGGGGAATAATATTTCAAACATCGATTCACCAGCTTCTTACATTATTCCATCTGTTGCAAAATTAACAAGCTCTACTTCCCTTGCCATCCAAAAGTTTCCTGCTATGACTAATCCTCCTCCTGGCTTAGACGAGAAGGTAGAAGGAGAATGGTGCGGGAAAGTCAAATTTGAGATGATGAAATGTTTTGATGAACAATAGAGAGTGAGGTACTCGCAGTGCATAAATGAGTATGCAGCTAAGATTTACAACTTGAATACGAAAAGTATCTTCTTTAGAAGCATATTGCTGATTTAAAAAGGGAAAAATAAAACTCTTAAAGGTGCAAACAAAGCCTTTAATCGTGCTTTAAAGACTCATATCGAATCTATCAACGATGCCGATAAGATAAGGAAAAACGAGAAGAAGCTCAAGGAAGTTCTTCGTATTGTAATTCATCACATCGTTGATCCTTTAATTGTCGAAAATCTAGATAAGGCTGCTCAAGATTTGTGAAATACATATATTGTTTCTTATAATATTGTTTCTGAATCAACCTTTTGATAATTTGTGCTATGATTTTTGTATTTGCTGGATCTTTCAATCTCTTTATTGATCTCCTTTCCCTAAAAAGCACGAAGTAAACAATACTCCTTATCGTTAGCTTGAAATCTATATAGAAGTTTATCCATATTACTTGCAGAGATAATTAACAAATCATTATGCTAACATATGTGAAAAGTAATTCTATAATTGAACACGGTTGAATATCTTGAAACCCGTCTTTGGTAATGGTGAGAGATAGCTAGGAATTCAACTTTAATTATATAGGTGGAATATCAGAAATTCGATGGCAGAAAACCATAAATTCAATCAAGGATTTAACTATAGATGTTTATAAATTCATCTTCTTGAGATGGCTAATAGAAAGTCGATAATGATCGTATAATAGAAGTCCAGAAATCATTGTCTGAAAGTTCGTAGTAGAAACCCAGTAACCCAGATTCGGGAATTACTGAATGAAATTTAAAAGTTAGAAAATCCGAAACCCAAATTCGGGTATTTGTGGATGATAATCAAAAAGCCATAATAATAATCTTCTTAATAGAGATCTTTAGCCCAGATTCGGGCATTAATAAGTGAAGTTCAGTAATTAATAGTAATAGCTCCGAAACCTAGATTCGGGTATGATAGAGACTATAGATTAAAAGATCTGAAACCCTGATTTGGGTATTAATAACTGAAGTGTCTAACTTAATAATGAAAGACCCGAAACCTAGATTCAGGTATTAATAAGTAAAGTTCAAAAATTCTTCTTTGATGATTAGTTGGAGGCTGCAGATTCTTATTTAAGCCCACTGTTCTGTACCGTTCCTCGGGTTTTGAATCTTTTGACATATGTTACCCTTTAGGCTTTGTAAGTTGTTATTGTTTGATTTGCTACTTCTCGAGCTTGGACGTCTTAGTCCATCGTTTGATATGTCGCTTCTCGAGCTTGGACATCTTAGTCCGTTGTTTGATATGTTGCTTCTTGAGCTTGGAAGTCTTAGTCTACTGTTGTCTGGCATGCTTGGTTAGCTTATCCACAAGCAAGACCCAAGGACTTACCTAACCTCCCTCTAGGAGAATCCTTGACCTGGCTATAGCGTGGCGTGATCAAGGGCTTGTTTGGTGCCTTGGCCAGGCCATAGCGTGGCGGGACCAAGGGCTTACTCCGTCTTCCCTCCAGGAAGTGCCTTGACCTAGCCAAAGCGTGATGCGATCAAGGGCTTGTTCGGTGCCTTGGCCAAGCCATAGTGTGGTGGGACCAAGGGCTTACTCCATCCTCTCTCCAGTAGGCGCCTTGACCTGGCCATAGCGTGGCACGGTCAAGGGCTTACCGATGCTTTACCTTGGTCATAGCATGGCACAGATAAAGGCTTACTCTAACCACCCTCCAGGAGGCGCTTTGACCTAGCCAACTCGGCACGGACAAAGGCTTTGACTATTTAAGGTAATGTCCAAGTGCAAGGAGAATTTTACTCCCAACCATGTAGATTTTTCTTAGTAAAGTAGTTCTTTATTGACTTCTTCTAGGATCTCTTTACAAACTCATTAATTTTTCCTTGTCTGAAAAGTTTGATTATCATTCCTTCTAGTGCTCTACATTTATTTGTTTCATGACCATTCATCATATAGTAGTGGCAATAGGATCCTCCCAGATTCCTTTCATATTTAGGTTTTTTTCTTTTGTGATGGCCAATAGTTGAGCTCTTCCTTGGTTAAAAAGTAAATATTCTTGATTAATGTTGTCAAATTGCATTGCTTAGGAAGTCTCGACTTGAAGCTTGTCTTTTGAGGGTGGTTTCTAGATCTTTTATTACTTGGTTTTAGAGTTTCGCCCTCAACGACTAGTTTTCATTTTAAAACCTGTTTGTACCAAAATTGGGCACAACACTCTTCGGAAGTCTTTGAAGAGGTAAAGTGAAGAAATAAAATGGAAAAAGAGGAATTATCTAACAAAAACTCCAAATCTCAGAGATGAAAATAATTAAAATGCAAGGAGACACAAGAATTTAGAGTGGTTCGGCGTGTTGCCTACGTCCACTATGAAGTAGTTTACTTTATTGATCTTTCTTTTATGTTTACAATTGATTTCAGCAAATTACAGCGATTAACAATAATTTGCAGCAGTGAAATTCATTGGTAGCAGCAGCAATGGAGTTCAGTTCTGGATCTGGCGGGGTCTGGGCGTTGGAGTTCTCAAAGAGGAAGAAGAACCTCTTTTCTGTTGGCTTTGGGAGTCTATTTATAGGCGCGCCCAAGCCCGCGAAGTTTTGGTCCGATCCGTGATCGATACGAACAGATTTCGTATCGATCGAGATTTCATCCAATGGAGTCGAAATTTGGCGTGGACATTCTTTAGCATGCACGTAGTTTTCTGTGAAAATTTCATAGCATTTGAACTTGTAGATTAGGAGATATGATCGATATGAATTGGTATTCTCGGTAGGCTGTTTAGTTCGACTCGCTTTTGTTTCGACTCGCTTTTCATTCGACTCGGTTCTGTTTGACTCGGTGACATGGCACTAACTTGTATTGACTGCTGTGCTTTGCTCCTCATCGATAGACACGAAGTAGACGCCTTCAGATGGATGCGAAGTCGACGAAGTGGAGCGAGTCGAAGTATGGCTTGAGGCGGAGCGAGTCGAAGTGAGCATTGATCGAGCGAGTCGAAGTGAGCACTGATTGAGCGAGTCGAAGTGTGTGTTGGTTGAGCGAGTCGAAGTGGGCATCTAATGGTTGCGAAGCGAGTCGAAGTTGTCGCTTCTGATGGTTACGAAGCGAGTCGAAGTTGTCGCTTCTGATGGTTGCGAAGCGAGTCGAAGTTGTCGCTTCTGATGGTTGCGAAGAGAGTCGAAGTTGTCGCTTCTGATGGTTGCGAAGCGAGTCGAAGGTGTCGCTTCTGATGGTTGTGAAGCGAGTCAAAGGTGTCGCTTCTGATGGTTGCGAAGCGAGTCGATGGTGTCGCTTCTAATGGTTGCGAAGCAAGTCGAAGGGAGCGAGTCGACCGGAGCGAGTCGACCGGTGATTGGTTTTCGGCCAATTTTGTATCGTTCATAACTTAAGCATACGAACTCGGATTGACTTGACATTTGGAACGTTGACTCTCATAGCTTAGGTTGTCACGTCATATTAATTTTAGCTCGATCTGGACTCAGACAAAATTCGTCGATATCCATAGTGAGCCTGTGTATAACTGATCTCTAGGATGGGCCGTCATTGGTTACTAGTCAATTCCTTGGTGGTACGGCCTTGCCAAAAGGCGGGATAACATTTGCCCCCCAAAGTACGTCTTGTGAAAACATGATGTGCTTTGAACTGCTGCAATCTTCATTCTGAATAGTTATCATCTTTTTGATGAAAGTTGTAATCTTCGACTGTTTCTCTTGATAATGTAAACCGTTGGCTGTCAACTGTTGTACCCTGTATTGTTGCAACCGATCGATGTATGCTGGTGATTAGCTGTTTGATGCATATATGTTAACCTGACTCTCGTTGACGTCCGTACATTCACGAGTCGTTGCCATTTTATTTTATATTGAATTCCGTATCAATCCTCTCCTGAACCGACGTGAAATTCATGGTAACAACGCTCGATGGTTGTTTTTGAATTTTCCTTCGTAACGATCCACTCCTGAATCGATGTGAAGGGTTGAAACATTGAAGACAATTTTTATTGAATTTGTGGATGCGAAGTGAGTATTTCGATTCGATGGAATTGGCCTCTGGAAGTCATGATTTTACGGATTCGAACTGGTTGTTCGACTCGGTCTTGGGTTCGAATTACTTTGTTCGACTCGGTCTTGGATTCGAATGACATAGGAGTCGGAGTCGAAATGCACAGGAGTCGGAGTCGAAGGGGAGACGGAGTCGAAATGATTGCTTGTTGCGCTGCACCGGAGACGGAGTCGAAGACAAGCAATACGAAGGGGAGCTTCGTAGCAACGCACTGGAGAGGGAGTCGAAACACATGTTCGAATCCACCGGGATACGAATCGTTTATTCCCTTTGTTTTCGAGTCCATATAAATACTTTGTACTTAGCCGTTTTTTCACTTTTTACCTTTCGCTTTCCTTCCTTGCCTTCGTATCGCTCAAAAACTCGAGAAGAAAGAAGAAAACAATCTTGCCTTTGAACCGATTCATCCCTTCAATTGCTCGAACTAACAGATAGATTTAGGTAATCCTTTAAGCGGACCCAACGCGTAAGCGATGAGACTCGGTTTTTAATATCAAATCAACCAGAGTTGTGATCGATCTAAAGTTCTATGGCCTCAGCTTCGTGTCGATCTGAGTAGGGGTTTCGAGAGGATGAGGCGGAGGCCTTCGTATCGATCGATGGTAGAGCTTTGCATCGAGTCGAATGCTTTGAATCTATGGATCGATACGAAGGGGCTGTGTTTGATCGATTTGAAATGATGGCCTTCGATCGAATCGAAGTGGGTGGCTTCGGAGCGAGTCGAAGTGGATGGCTCTGGATGGAGTCGAAGTGCGTAGCCTTGGGAGCGAGTCGAACTGCGTAGTCTTGGAAGCGAGTCGAACTGCGTAGTCTTGGGAGCGAGTCAAACTGGAGGCTTTGGGATCGAGTCAGAGTGTTGCGCTCCGATCGATTCGAAATCCTTAGCCCCTTGATCGAGTCGAACTTGCATTCCATCCTTTTGACCGAGTCTGACTCATACGCACACGACCATAACTTATTGATGCGAACACGGCTCTCGTGAGCAATACGAATTGAACATTAAAAATTTGAAACTCCTTGAACATTCGAACAATTGACTCCGACAAGCTTCAAACTTACATAACTGGACTCAACCGTTTTTCCGCATATCTGATTGCCTATCGAAGCTTGTCGATGGAACTGCAACTCTAACATAACTTCAACAAACTTTAACTTGGACTGATTGCTAATAACCGGATGGCATGATTGTGACGGTCAGCAATGACGGTCCTTCCGACTGAATTCCGAAGTCTCGTCGTTTACATGCTTCCTTCGATCCTGTTGATCTTCTCAAATAATATACAATATTGCACTACACAACACACTCACACACTTTACACTGGGGGATGCACGAGTGTTATTGTCAGTTTAACAATGATTTTTTATAAGCTAGCTAGTCATGGAACCTTCAAGTTCTCAGCAGCCGGAACTCCCAAGTTATGTTCCTCCAACCATAGAGATACCGGTTATTGAAGCAGAAGTTATAGAGCCAGCTCCGGACGAGTGTTTAGGTGCTCGGTTTATTTGTAATCCAAAAGATTCTGTGCCATCGGGCATCTCCGAAGATATGCTAGGACGGATTTGTTTAAGGCACGGTCTGTCGCTCGACGACGTGTTACTACCTGGGCCAAATGACAGGCCACATGATACCCCGGAGGGGTTTACTGCTTTCAACCGTCACGCTTGCACAGCAGGGACACTCCCTCCCTTCAATCAATATATAAGGGAGATGTTATCATTCCTTGGAATAGCTCCATCCCAGCTACATCCCAACGGGTATGCTTTGTTGAACAGCACCTTCATTCTATTTATGGAGATCCTCTTTCGACCGCCGAAGCCGATCGAAATCAAATATTTATTTAACGTCAAGAGCAGTGGAGATAGCCCTTCTTTCACCTTCCTGGAAGCGGTCAGAATCTGTCACATTGTAATGGGTTCCTGGGGAAGGCTAAGTTACTTCAAGACCGAATGGTTCTACGTTCGGTGCCCCTCTGGGTTTGCTAGGCGATGGTTTGATAGACGTAAGTGTCATCATTTTTCTCTTCAATCATCGAGATATTACTAACTGACTTTAGAACTGACATACTTCCCCTCTTTTATAGCCGCAATCTCTCAACCTGACGGTGCATACTTCCGAGAGCTAGTTCGGATCCTTCAACCGTTTCCGGGCGAAGAGAGGCATATCGACTTGGTTTTGTCTGACAGAAATTTGAGAACTGTCGGGCTGATAGAACGGAGGCAGAGCATACTGCTGGAAGGGACACATAGAGTGGTCCCGAAGAAATGGGTGAAGCGCAAAGCGCTCGCCGTCGTGATAGCCGAAGAAGTTGATCCAGAAAGAACACCCACCGATACCGAGCTCCCAGCTGGGCCTTCTGCCGATGTCCAGGATTCAGGAGGAAGAAGAAAAGGCAAGGCTGCTGCTCACAAACGCCCTAAATCTAAGAGATTTAAATCTGTGGTCGTGTCTTTACCTTTCCCGAGGATTAGAATTTCGGAGGCTCCTCCCCCGCAAGTAGAGAGTCCTTTTGCAGGGCTCGCTGATATTCCGATTCCGGATTTTTTGTCGTCTCAACATGATGCCAGGATGAAGGGGCTTGATAATGCTCTCGAACTGAGAGGGTCGCTTGCTATGAGTGCGGCCGACATTTTCGGTTGGTCGGGGGGTTGCACATGCATACACTTCACTACACTACATGATTCACAACTGTACATCGTCCAACTTAGGAAATTACTAACTCTTCGTTCGCTTTTTACTTTCAGGTACTATGTCTGGAAGGGGATCGACGCTCGGGAATCTTTGCTTAGCCCGAAAAGCTTCTGGTTACTATGATTCCCGTAGGAGGGATTCAGATAGAGATCGCGATCGCGAATACTCTAACCAGGAAAGGTATGGGCATGACAGAGAGTATAGACATCGATTCAGATCACGCTCTCCTTCTTCTAGACTTCCGTCTCCACCCCCTGTTTCTGTCTCACATCCGCCTGAACCTCCTCGTCACAGGCCATCTTCTCATTCTTCTAGACCTGAGACTCATCTTCAGAGAGTCGAGACTACAGCCTCCATGATTACAGAGCAGGTCTCAACTGAACCCACGGGAGAAGGGGCTCTTAAGTTGGCTCGGATGAGGAAGGATTTTTTGAATATCTGCTTTGACGGTTATGTCTTCCCACCACACTTAAAAAGAATTCCATCAGGGGTGGAAAACACGGTGCACGATTACGTTCACGACATATACACCCAGTACCGAGAGTGGGCAAAGGCTGCCGAAAAAGCTTCCAAAGTGGCCTTTGAGCGAGCCAAAGCGCTCGAGAAGATGGAGACTGAGCTCGCAAAAAGGGATTGGATTATTCAGGTAATCACCGCTGAGTCCGAGTCTTCTCGGAAATCTAAGATTGAGGCCATCAAAAAAGCTGACGAAGCGAAGGTGGAAATGGAGAGGTTGGGGCAGACACATGTCGCCCTGGTGGAGGAAATGGGCCACCGGAACACTAAAGTCACCGCCGAGCGGGATGCGACGGTCAAGGAGCTCAATGAACTCAAGGCCAAATTCGCCGACATGGCCAAGGAAAGGGATGATGCAAACAGCGCAGCCCAAGAGGAGTGCGAGCAGTCTGTTCTGCTTAAGGGTGAGCGGGATGCCGCTGTGGCTAAAGTCCACAAGGTGGAGGCTGAGGTCGAGGAGAAAGTGAAGTTGGCCGATTCCAGGCTAGAGGCTGACATCGAAGACCTTCTCGTTGTTTACAACGCTAACGTGCTGAGGCATAGGGGTCTAGCCTGGCTCGATGATTTTCCGACGCATCTCTACAACGCTTGGGGCCGGCTGGTTGAGGAAAAGAAGGAGGCACATCAGGGCGAGTCTATGGATGAATTTGAACTCGAGAATCACATTCTGACTGAAGATTAAAAGAAGATTCTCCACGAGTCAATGATTCTGCGTGAGAAGGAAAGACTTGGCGCCCAGCATTTTGAAGTGGGAGAGGGTTCTGGAGTTGACCACCATGAAGCAAGTCTTGAAGTTCTCGCGTCAACCCAGCCTGAATCTTCATCTGCGGTCGATCCCCAGGCCGTTCCTGCTTATAATCCAGATCAGCCGCAAGTGTCTTCGGCTGCAGCGCAAGTCACTGATGCCGCTCTGCCGCCTACGAGTCAAACTGAGGAAGGTATTCTGAACATTCCACATATCTTTCTTAAGTCGAAATCTTTAATTAAGTTAAGTTCTAACAGTTCTCTTATTCTTTGTCCAGTGATCGACGCTGCATCGGCCATGCCTCCTACTACTCAAGAATCATATCAAATGCAGGAGGCTATCATGACCGGAGCAATCACCGTGAGTACAGCTGCCACGCTTGACGATATGCAGGGGGGTACAATTATGTTTGATGAGCAGCTGATTGATGAACTCTTTCGTCGTCACGGCGATCCCCTCGCTGACTTGTCATCTATCATGAGTGGAACTGATCCTGCTATAAGTTCTTCAATGACGACTGCTGATGCCCCCAGCGGGGCTCGAGCAGTAACTGAAGAGGAGATGTTCGCTCAGATCGACGCTGAAATGGCAGCAGCGGCCCATGGTGGCAGTTTTGGAGGTGGGATGGCAGCACCGGGACCTGCTCCGCTCAGAATGCTCTCCTGGTGGTACTGTTTTCATCACCAGCGTGCCCATTCCACCTCCTGTACTTGATCCCGTTCCTCCGACTCCGCCCGCAGGGAGCATTCCCATCCACTCGAGTTCAAAGGAGGATGTTGATATAATGCCCTCGCCTGAAGAACAACCGCCGAAGAGCAAAGGCTCAAAGAGGAAGATTAGCGGTGGCTCTAGTGGGTCTACGCCGAGAAGGAAGCCAAGGAAGAAGAAAGATTAAACATGCTTCCCCAGTTTATTTTGACTTGCATTTTGTTGGCCGTGTATAGATGCGGGTTCGGCCCCTGCTAGTAGGAATTTTTGGAAACTTGTATACGAACTTCTGTTATAAACAATAGAAATGACACTCCTCTTTATTGGCTTCTTTTATGTCATTTTGTATTTGTCCAAGTGTTTCAATATCTGAAGTGTACTTGTGAAGTTTTAGCTTTCGAATCAAGTTTGTTTTTGTTCGCCAAGTTCGGAAACTGTGGACATGGTTTGTGCCTGGGAAGCGAGTTGAATTTTGACGTCGCATCGCTTCAGTCAATGGTTGATGCTTAAGTCTTGTCCCCCAATCTTGGTGGTGTGTTGTAAGACATCAGTCGACGATCGCTCCTTACCTGTAACATGTTGAGTCTAATGCCACCGAACAGATGTTTGAGGCAAGCGGAGGTTGAGTAATTCATCCAAGCTTGTTTGATTGTCGATGACCAAATCCGCACTCTGGGGATTTTCATTTGTTTATCGGCGGTTGGTCACGCCGGCTTGAGTTTAAATCATACGTCCATGCTCTGGGGACTTGGAGTTGTTGTTTATACTCCGGTTCGCACTCTGGGAACTCGGAGTTGATGTTTATACTCCGACTCGCACTCTGGGAGTTCAGAGTTGATGTTTATACTCCGCTTCGCACTCTGGGAACTCGGAGTTGATGTTTATACTCCAATTCGCGCTCTGGGAATTTGGAGTTGATGTTTATACTCCGCTTCGCACTCTGGGAACTCGAAGTTGATGTTTATACTCCAATTCGCGCTTTTGGAATTTGAAGTTGATGTTTATACTCCGACTCGCGCTCTGGGAGTTCGGAGTTGATGTTTATACTCCAATTTGCGCTCTGGGAATTTGGAGTTGATGTTTATACTCCGACTCGCACTCTGGGAGTTCGGAGTTGATGTTTATACTCCGCTTCGCACTCTGGGAACTCGGAGTTGATGTTTATACTCCGACTCGCGCTCTGGGAGTTCGGAGTTGATGTTTATACTCCGACCCGTACTCTGGGAGTTTGGAGTTGATGGCGGATTGTCGTGTATCAATCCTTTTTTGACTTTGATGTGATGGCTTGTCCTCGAGCTCGGGTTTCACTTCGTGAGTGATTGGTTGCATCGCAGTCACTCTCTATTTGAATAAATTCCACCGTATGGTGAAACTTAGCTCTCTGTGCATATTGATGGTTATATGAAGCATTTCAAGTAAATCACAGCTCTGGCTCGAAGAGATTGCATTTTATTGCTGAAATAAGAAAGTATGGCAGAGTTAGTTGCCTTATTACAAGTTCTAATTTCGAAATGCAGAAACAAATTGCAGAAAAGGAAAGTAAGCTAAATTGATAAAGATAGCTTGTCATGTGTAATAGGGGCGAAGGCTCTCGCTATTCCAAGCCCTTGGCAGAGTAAGACCGTCGACGGTCGATAACTTGAATGTGCCATCTCCGAGCCTTCGTTCAATAACATACGGTCCTTCCCATGTCGGGTTCATATGCGAAGGAACCAGATAGATTGTTTTTAAGACGAGATCGCCTAATTCGAAGGTTCGCGGACGGACCTTGGCGTTGTACAATCGGGCGACTCGACTTCGATACGCAGCTGCCCTCAAATCAGCTTCTTCACGCTTCTCATCTAGTAGATCGAGAGATTCAGCAAGTAATATAGCATTTGTCTTTGGATTATAGTACGTCACACGATGAGAAGGTACTTCTAGTTCAACTGGTATAACGGCTTCTGAACCGTAAGAGAGAGAGAATGGAGTGTGGCCGGTCGCAGTCTTGTGGGTTGTTCGGTAGGCCCATAAAGCCATAGGAAGTTCATCAACCCACTTGCCACCGACCTTTTCCAGTCGTTTTTTCAGAATGGATTTTATAACTTTATTAACAGCTTCGACCCGTCTATTTTCCTGAGGGTGTGCAACTGCAGAGAATTTCTTTTGGATGTGAAATCATTCGCAGAAATCTTTAAATTTAGTACTGTCGAATTGGGTTTCGTTGTCCGTAATAATGGCGTGTGGGAGACCGAATCGACAGATGATGTTATGAACCACAAAGTTGATTACTTTCTTCATTGTAATGGTAGCGAGAGCTTCAGCTTCAGCCTACTTTGTAAAGTAATCGACTGCGACGATGGCGTATTTCGCACCACCTTTTGCCAGAGGTAAAGCACCAATGATGTCGATGCCCCACATTGCAAACGGCCATGGGCTGACCATTTGCGTTATCTCAGTAGGAGGAGCTCTAGGAATTCGGGCATATTTCTGACACCTATCGCATTTCTTCGTATAATCCGACGCATCGCGATTCACGGTCGGCCAGTAATATCTGTATCGAAGTATTTTCTTGGCAAGTGCTTGCCCCCCAGTGTGATCGCCACATTCTCCCTCGTGCACCTCGTGCAATACTTGTTTAATCTCATCGTGAGCGATACACTGGAGTAGAGGAACAGAATACCCTCTTCTATACATGACCCCATCCTAAATGATGAATCGTGAGGCCTTTTGGAGAACTTGTCTTTTTTCACTCTTGCGTTCCGGCAGGATTCCGTGCTCGATGTAGTTTTTGAGTGGAGTCATCCATGAATCCTTTTCGAGGATGGTTTCACATACCCTGTCTATTTCTGCCCGGTCAATGCTTGGGGAGGATAACGCTTCTACGGGAACGAGTCCCATTTGCTGAGCTTCACCGGTGCTGGCTAGTTTTGCCAATGAATCGTCTTTTTGGTTGCGTTCTCGAGGTATACAATAAATGGCATAGTAATCAAACTGATTTAGTACTTCCTGAACTCGAGCTAAGTAAGCAGCCAGCCTTCGGTCTCTCGCTTGATATTCTCCTCGAACCTGACACGCGACTAGTTGTGAATCGCAATAAATTTCCACAGCGACAATTTTCAGATCTTTGGCAAGTTTTAGGCCAGCTAAGAGGGCTTCATATTCAGCTTCATTATTAGTCGCATAAAAATTGAAATTCACAGCATAGCATATGGATCGGCCTTCGGGGGTTTCGAGTACAACACCAGCGCCTGAACACCGGTCGTTTGATGCTCCATCAGTATATAGCTTGCAGACGTACCCGGGGGATTTACTGGTTTCGGGCAAATCCTCTGGAATGGTAAATTCAACTATGAAATCAGTGAGGACTTGTCCTTGGATTGCTTGTCTTGGAGTGTAAGTAATATCAAACTGACTCAGTTCGATGTTCCATTTGAGCAACCTACCAGACGTCTCAGGCCGCGAAAGGACCTGTTGTAACGGCTGGTCGGTGTAAACAACAATGGGATGTGCCTGGAAATACGGTCGGAGTTTTCTTGATGCAATTACAAGGCAGTAGACCAACTTTTCTAGCTTTGGATAGTTCCTTTCAGCCCCAGTCAATCGTTTGCTGACGTAGTATACTGGCTTCTGTATCTTGTCTTCTTCTCGGATTAATACAGCGCTGATAGCGTTCTCTGATATCGCCAAATATACGAACAACTTCTCATGGTCGATAGGCTTCGACAGGATAGGTGGTGTGGATAGATGTTGAACTAGTGCTTGGAAAGCGCCCTCGCACTTCGTGGTCCATTCAAAGTTGCGTTTTCCTTTTCGGATCAGATCGAAGAAGGGAATGCATTTGTCAGAGGACTTTGAAATGAACCTGCTCAATGCTGCTACCTTTCCATTGAGACTCTGGACTTGCTTTATAGTCTTGGGAGTTTCAAGATTTCTGATTGCCCTAATCTTTTCAGGATTAGCTTCGATCCCCGGGCGTTAACGATGAACCCAAGGAACTTTCTGGATGCAACTCCAAAGTGACATTTCAGTGGGTTGAGCTTCATTTTGTATTCTCGAAGTATGTTGAACATAGTTTCCAGATCTTTAACATGGTCGGTAGAGAGCCGTGACTTCACAAGCATGTCGTCTACATATACTTCCATTGTTTTCCCGATTTGATTGGCAAACATCCGATTGACCAGTCGTTGATAAGTAGCCCCAGCATTCTTGAGTCCGAATGGCATGACCTTGTAACAGTAAAGTCCCAGATTGGTTACGAAGCTGGTATGTTCTTGATCGGGTAAATGCATCGGTATCTGATTGTAGCCTGAATACGCGTCCATGAAGGATAAGAGTTCATGCCCAGTCGTCGAATCTACTAGCTGATCAATTCTGGTAAGCGGGAAACTATCTTTGGGACCTGCTTTATTCAGATCGGAATAATCGACACATGTTCTCCACTTCCCGTTTGGCTTTCGGACGAGCACGGGATTTGACACCCATTCATGATATAGAGCGTCCCGAATGAACCCTTCGCTTTAAGCTTTTCTACTTCTTCTTTAAGGGTGGCAGATCTCTCTGGATCCATACCACGCCTTTTCTGTTTGACCGAGACATGCCGTGGGTCAATGTTCAGGGTGTGGCTCGCGATGTCCGGCGAGATCCCACACATGTCAGAATGCGTCCAAGCGAATACGTCAAGATTCGCTCGTAGAAATTCAACCAATTCCTCTTGAGTTTTCTGGCTTAGCTGAGATCCAATCTTTATCATTTTCGAGTCATCGTCATTGTCAACCAGGACATCAATCGTCAGTTCGACCAGGGATGCTTGACTTTCTTTAGACTCTCCTTCGTCTTCAGTTTCTCTTGGGTCAAGATCTCTAAGGAATTGGCTGGGGTGCCCGGGCCTGGGCCCGGGCGTTAATTGTCAATTATCGGCGAAATGGACGCAGAGAGATTCCTCTATGCCCTTTCCCTTCTCCTTTCGCTGCGCTTCTCGCAGCTCAGCAACATAACAGGCTCTAGCAGTAGCCTGATCTCCCTGAATGATTCCTATTCCATGATCAGTGAGAAACTTTAAAGTCAAACACCACGGGGCGATGGCTACCCTAAATTCAGCGAGGGCCGGTCGGCCCAAGAAAGCATTGTAAAGGGAGTCTATGTCCAAAACAATGAACTGCAACATCCGTACTCTCCGACGTTCTCCAACTCCCAACTCTACTGGCAGTTCCACCATTCCAGTGGGTATAGTAGCACTTCCGTTGAAACCATGGACTAGGGATTGACACGGTTTCAAGTCCGTGGCTTCCATTCTCATTTGATCATAAGCTCGCTTAAACAAGATATTCACAGAGCTCCCACTGTCAACTAAGATTCTCTTCATCCAAGCGGGACCTACTTGAGCTGAGATGACCAGTGGATCGATAGTGGGGGCTTCGACTTTATCAGCGTCTCTGTTCCTGAACACGATGTCATCTATCATCGTCTTCTGTTGCTTGGCCGGGGCCCCTTCATCAAAACTACTACAACACTCGAAGTCCGCATGCCTGATAGAACTGGCATACGACTCCATTTCCTTCCAGCTTTGATCTGCTGGGTGAGGACCACCACTTATTGTATTGATAACCAACCTCCTACCTGTACGAGCGGGTTCCTCCTGTCTTTCCTGATTTGGCGCACGATTCTGATTTGATGGGCCCGCACCACCAGACTGCGGAGCCCGCACGTACTGATCCAACTTCCGCTCACGTATCAGTTTTTCAATGAGGTCTTGTAAGTGACGACACTCATTGGTGTTGTGGCCATAACTCTCATGGAATCTACAGAATTTTCCTATTGGATTTGTCTCTCAGTTGGCGGTTTTGGGGCAGGTTTCTTGTATTGCAGGTCTGCAAATACACATTTTCCAACGACGTGTTCAATGGAGTGTAAGTATCGTACATGGAAGCTCTACGCCATGGACCACGATTCTGATCGCGTTTTTTGTTCTGATTTCCATTGTCCCTCTGCTGATTCTGTTTATTTTGGACGTTCAACTGAATTTTTCCAGAACTATCTCCGGATTGTTTAACAGCGATGTTACTTTGGATACCTTCGATGTTGGGCCCTGCGTCATCCTGCTTCCTAGACTGTTTCGCATCCTCCCTTCTCAAGAATTGGGCTGCCTTGGAATAAAAACGGTCCAATGTCGCAGGTGAGTTTCCAACTAGCCAATTTCCGAACTCAGAATCAGCATCAATCCCCTTAGTCAACGCCATCAGGATAGAGTTATCATTGGGATTGCTTATTTCTGCACACGCAGCGTAGAATCGCTCCAAGTAACGTCTAAGCGTTTCTCCGGAAGCTTGTGTAACACTAGACAGAGTGTTAACGTCTTTAGGCCTTGCCACGTGCATACGGAATTATTCGACAAACTTGGTGGCTATTTGGTCAAAGTTAGAGATGGATCGTGGTGGAAAACTAGTAAACCACATGGTAGCGATACCCCCTAGGGAAATGGGGAAACTACAGCACTTTACTGCGTCATCAGCTCTCGCAGCATTCATCAGCCATTCGTATTTCAGGACGTGTTGATTGGGACCAGAACTTCCTTCATAAACTGGCAAAGCTGGCATCCTGAAGTGCCGAGGTGGTTCAGGATATAATACGTCATCGGTGAAAGGAGTATGACTCCGAGAGATTCCCCAGTCGTCATTACTGAGACCCTGACTCTCACGGATCATTTGACAAATCATTGCTGGTATGTCTGGTATCCGGGTACTAGGAGCGTGCTGAGCCAAGGTGTGGTCGGGTTCCACAGCGCGAGTCTGGACCGGACGCGGTCGACGGTCTGTGCCTCGCCTCCTTGGTTCAACATCCTCAGGGACATAAGGCTCAGGAGTCTATTCCTGTTGGTTATGTCGAGGATCAGCTTGGTTTCCAGCATCTCCTCCTCGTTCGGTTGTGGTGGTAGTAGCAATGTTTCCTGTGATATGATAAGAAGCAGCACCTCCTCGAGATGAAGGTCCTGTATGATGACTAGTGGATGGTCCAGTTCTAGGTTGCCCAAGATTCGAAGCTGGTTGGTGTCCCGTAGCTTGGGTGTAGCTTACACCTAGCCGTGGACGCGTGGATCTGGTTTGGCCATCAGATGAGGCTGGACTCTCCATGGAAGAGTAAGAACCTTGGTCTCTTCTGGATCTTCTTCGCCTTTGGTGATTTAGCTGGTTAGTCAACACTGTGTTGGCGCGCATTTGTTCAGTTAGCTGCTGCCGACTTTGGGTCAACTCTTGAAGCAATGTCTGGAATTCTTGTCTAGTGATTGGACCCAATGGATCTGAAGGTCCCGCAGCATTTTGATTGGATGGAGGTGATTGCACGGGATTTTGTCGGTCCCGCGCTCCTTGATCACCAGCTGTAGAAGTGGTACGTGTGCTCACCATAATGAATTGGTGAAGTCCTTTCCTAGATCTGATTGCAAATCTGAATAGAATGGAAGGGCTTCAAAGTTCTAGATCTGGATATTCTTCTTAGATTTATGCAATCCAATATAGATAGGAGATCCAAAGAGCAGGAGAAAATTTGGGTTTTTCTCAGCTAAAGCACCAAAGTGTTTGTACCAAAATTGGGCACAACACTCTTCGGAAGTCTTTGAAGAGGTAAAGTGAAGAAATAAAATGGAAAAAGAGGAATTATCTAACAAAAACTCCAAATCTCAGAGATGAAAATAATTAAAATGCAAGGAGAGACAAGAATTTAGAGTGGTTCAGCGTGTTGCCTACGTCCACTATGAAGTAGTTTACTTTATTGATCTTTCTTAGATGTTTACAATTGATTTCAGCAAATTACAGCGATTAACAATAATTTGCAGCAGTGAAATTCATTGGTAGCAGCAGCAATGGAGTTCAGTTCTGGATCTGGCGGGGTCCGGGCGTTGGAGATCTCAAAGAGGAAGAAGAACCTCTTTTCTGTTGGCTTTGGGGGTCTATTTATAGGTGTAGAAGGCCGGTATTTCGCTCAGATCTCGGGAGACCCTCTCTGGCACGTGACCAGGCCCGCGTGCCCAAGCCCGTGAAGTTTTGGTCCGATCCGTGATCGATACGAACAGATTTCATATCGATCGAAGTTTCATCCAATGGAGTCGAAATTTGGCGTGGACATTCTTTAGCATGCACATAGTTTTCTGTGAAAATTTCATAGCATTTGGACTTGTAGATTAGGAGATATGATCGATATGAATTGGGATTCTCGGTAGGCTGTTTGGTTCGACTCGCTTTTGTTTCGACTCGCTTTTCATTCGACTCGGTTCTATTTGACTCGGTGACGTGGCACTAACTTGTATTGACTGCTGTGCTTTGCTCCTCATCGATGGACACGAAGTAGACGCCTTCAGATGGATGCGAAGTCGACGAAGTGGAGCGAGTCGAAGTATGGCTTGAGGCGGAGCGAGTCGAAGTGAGCATTGATCGAGCGAGTCGAAGTGAGCACTGATTGAGCGAGTCGAAGTGTGTGTTGGTTGAGCGAGTTGAAGTGGGCATCTGATGGTTGCGAAGCGAGTCGAAGTTGTCGCTTCTGATGGTTGCGAAGCGAGTCGAAGTTGTCGCTTCTGATGGTTGCGAAGCGAGTCGAAGGTGTCGCTTCTGATGGTTGCGAAGCGAGTCGAAGGTGTCGCTTCTGATGGTTGCAAAGCGAGTCGAAGGTGTTGCTTCTAATGGTTGCAAAGCGAGTCGAAGGTGTCGCTTCTGATGGTTGCGAAGCGAGTCGAAGGGAGCGAGTCGACCGGTGATTGGTTTTCGTCCAATTTTGTATCGTTCATAACTTGAGCATACGAACTCGGATTGACTTGAGATTTGGAACATTGACTCTCATAGCTTAGGTTGTCACGTCATATTAATTTTAGCTCGATTCGGACTCGGACAAAATTCATCGATATCCATAGTGAGCCTGTGTATAACTGATCTCTAGGATGGGCCGTCATTGGTTACTAGTCAATTCCTTGGTGTCACGGCCTTGCCAAAAGGCGGGATAACAAAACCCTTTGAAGTTTCTGTGTTTTTAGTGTCCCATTTGTTGCTTGTTGCCATTTGTGTGCAAAGGCATTGTAATCAGCCATCATTCCTTCTTTAAAGATTGTGCCTTTGGTGTAATATTGAATTGTTTTCCTTATTTGATCAAACAAGTTATAACTTCCATTTTTCTTTTCTCCTAATGAAAAAATAGGAGTGCAGCCAATATGAAAAGGGTTTAAACTCCATTTATTTGGATCATAGGGTTCAACTTTCTTTTTCCTCATGATCCTTAAGGCCTCCATTCTTAACATTTGTTCTTCATGTAGATTTGAATCATTAATTGTTCCATGGGAGAATCCAATTAAATGTGGTTCCAAGGATCCCTGCTCGGATCTCTTGGCTTTGCTGAACATGATAATGTAAAGTTTAAAATAGGTAGGCTTGGAATAAGACCGAGTTAGTGGTAAGTGGAGTTGAAAGTTCAACAAAGTCGGAGGTTCGAGCCCTCCTTCTAGCGCCAAAATGTTAACAAGAAAACTTGTCATGGCTCCAATGTTGAATTCAAAGTATGGATAACTCTTTTGAGACCTTATTTCAAAAAGTTGAAGGTGTCGACACTTCTTAATCAAGTTAAGATGGTTACAATCCATTCTATTCTCTTCAATTTTTCCTTTCGTGTAGATTATTGTGGTAGAAACTCCTTCTTATTGGGCCTTTCGATTTAGACAAAACACTGAAAATCCTTCTTATATTGCCTTTCGAACTAGTTAATCTGCCTTAATACTCTGTCGAAACACCCCTTTCGAATCAGTTGGAGAGGCACTAAGGTTGGCTTTAATGAGTTAAGGATATGGGTTGGATAGATTGGTCTCAACTTCTTCGAAAGCTAACCTTTCGACAACTTGAGTGTAGGAGTTAAGGTTCCAAGGGTATTGGTTAAATTAAAGGTTTCGACTCACTTTAACAGTGATTCTTCAATCAAGTTGACATAAGAAAATTATGAACTGAATTAACAAAGATATCAAATAAGCCTAATATCCCAAAATTCCATAACCTTGCTTTCATTAAACTCAAATAGTACAATCTGATCAAATTCCAAATCTAATTTGAAAATTAGGGTTTACAACTTTTAGAAAGTACAAGAGTAGAGTGAAAGAATTCGGGTCCCCTAAAGCAGACCCCTAAGGTCTTATTTAAAGATGCGGGTTGACACCTTTCGACTCAGTGCTTTCGACCTAGTCGAAAGGTGGCCTTGTAGACCTTTCGTCACCTTCAATACTTGCGCATCTCTCTACATTGCATTTGAATGGATTGGAGTGCTTTCGACTTCATCGAGAGGGTTTAGTGTGCTTCTCCACTTTGTGTTGCTGTGTCGTTGCAGGAAAGGAAAGGCAGGAGTTTTCAACTTTTTCGATAGGTAGATCCTTTAGTCAAAACGTTGAAGGTTTTGCAGCGGAAGGTCTCTTTCTTAATTGTGAATGGTTTTGACCAGTTCTAAAGGCTTGTTCATGCTTTTAAAGAGGTCGTTTTGACGAAATACCCTTCAGTGGAACGCGAATGAAGGTGAAACCTTTAGCTTCGAAAGGTTTGGTGTGCATATGAGTGGTTGCATCTTGTTACCTTCGAAAGGTGTTCTTCAACTCATTCGAAACACCTTCATGCATGCAGAAGCACCTGCTTCGAAAGGGAACCATTGAAGCGGAAGGGTGCTTTCGACCCCTTTGTAAGCTTGTAGCACAACTGACTTTTGGTTGTAGCATCCCTTCGACTCCTTTGAAAGGCTTTGTTGATTCTATCATCTCTTGGTTATCCTTCTCTTCTATTCATTTTGGTTTCAACAAGTTTGAAGTGATAATTAGTGGTAATAGTTGTCTAAGAATATATTTCCATGTACATGATACATTGTTATTAATAAACATTGTCCAGATATATTTGTTTCTATAATATTTTCTCTTCATATATGCACTACATAGACTGATTTTAGTAAGTAGATTCCACATTAACTTTAAACAAGTAGCTCTTTTCAGATCAGAGAACAGTATAAGGCCATGCCCCTTCTGCTTTAGGCATACATAGAATAATCTAAGCTATCTTTGTTTTCGGCCTCCCCAAAAAAATGCACAAAGCATTGATTTTGTCCGTTGTATATTCGGGAAGTTGGTAGGCAAAAATCCAATAAAGTACAGTAGGAGTGATAACTGAATTCAGCAATTCCGCCGGTCCTGCAAAACATAAGAATTTAGTATTCCGACCTTCTAACATTGACTGTATTTTGTATAGCAGGCTCTGGCATTTCGAGTAATGAAGATATGATGAAGAAAGTGGAACCCTGTAGTAGAAACCGCTGTCCTTCAGAATTAATTTATGCAATCATTGATAATCTTGAAATTCGGTAGGGGAATTGCCATTAAATAGTTCTGTATAGTATGTGTTTATATATGTGTGTGTGTCTGTGTGTATAAACACACACATACACACATATAGGAAAAGCAAACAGATCTCAACTATAGAAATTAAAACGGTACACAAATCTTTACCATTGAAGAATAATGATGGCAAAGTGAATTCTTAGAATACGACTCGGAATTCATGGAATACAAAATAGTATAACCGACAATGAAACGATATGAGAATCAATTAAAGTATGACATGTTTAGGGGGCATTAAGTGCAAAAGCGGCTAACTAGCCCATTGAAAAGTTGGATGTAGAATTAAACGTCTACCCTAATATGCATTAGCACAAACTTGGTGGCAAGTGTTACGCCCATTTATTCATATAAAAAATAATGCAAGCAAAGCAATGCAAAGAAGCGTCAAATACAACTGCATAAGAAGTGAAGTGCAAGCCACTAGTTCATGAAGTTCTCAACCTGTGTGATGGTCTTGACCATATCAACATGCGATAGCTCAATAGTGTGTGAAAGTGACTATGTGATCGTGTAATATGAAAGTTAACCAAATTACTTACTTGAGCGGAATATGAATATAAAAATATAAGCAATAATAAAAGACACCAGAGATTTTTATACTGGTTCGAACTTCCCGTTCTACGTCGAGTCCCATACTCCTTCTGGAATTCAATCGATACCCTCGCTTCACCTGAAGGAACATGTATTACAAAGCCTGAACAACTGAATAGGACTTTCCCGCCTAGACAACCGAATAGGACTTCTACTGCCTGAGGATACTACAACAGGACTTCAAATACAAGTGGAAATGTTTCTGACTAAATATGCTCTGTAATAGCACTGATGAGTCAATATGAGTACACCCTTCCTATAATCTTCTCCTTTATGGTATATAGTGAAATTCATGAAGAAAGAAAGTCTAGTTGACCACACAAGAGTATGCTTGAGTGTTAGTGATCAAATAGTTTGATTTGAGAATCTATAAAGTAAATAGCAAGTGTATAGAATTTAGAAATCAAAAATAAGAATTGGTTAAAAAAAGTGTTGAAATTGCTTGCTATTTAAAGTTTTTAAAGGTTGCATTGATTAGTGAAGAGTTGCCATGAATCAGAATAGAAGCAACTGTTGAAATTAACATTGTTTTTGTTCAGGGAAGAGGAGCAACCTTTCAAAAAACTAGCCGTTATTTTTAACTCAGACTTCTGAATTAAAATTCAGCCTTCTGAATGTAGGAGATAATAAGGCAGCGCCGAAATAGTTCATTTTAGACCTTATTCAAACATCTGAATATTATGTTCAGACGTCTGAATTTGCTGTTTAAAAATTATTTGCTTCAGCAGTTAGACGTCTGAATTCTGCTAATTCAGACATCTTTAAAACTTCTTTTGAAAACAAGTGTGTGTATTCAATAGCTTGTGCATCTATACCAATTAGGAGAGATTTTAACATATATTACTAACTAGACACAGACTCTATAACCTGTAAACGATTACGCCCATCAATCTAGAATCTGGTCATCAATATTTTCCTGTAAAACTTGGTTAGATAAACACATATAATTGTTATTATCAAAATATCAGGAACTGAGGTTCTAACAGTGTGAACTTGCAATAGCTCAATAGTGTGAACTTGTGATGGTCTTGACCATATCAACTTGCGATAGCTCAATAGTGCCAACTTGCGATAGCCTATTGCTACCACTACAACAAAACTATCCTTTTACAACGCCTGTTTTACAATGGGCCATAAACAACTGTTGTAAGAGAAACCTTTTACAACGGTTTTCCTAAGCCTGTTGTAATAAGTGCAACTTTTCATCATCCAGTACACCTATTACAACATTGTCAGCTTGCCCGTTGTAATATGGTCCAATTACAACGATTTTAGGCCCGTTGTAATAGATACCAGTTTTCAGCTCTATTACAATGGTTTTAGTCCGTTGTAATATAGTTCTATTACAACGTTTTTCGGCCCGTTGTAATATAGTCCTATTACAACTATTACAACGGTTTTCGGCCCGTTGTAATATAGTCCTATTACAACAGTTTGCGGCCAGTTGTAATATAGTCCTATTACAATAGTTTTCGGCCCGTTGTACTAGATATCAGTTTTTAGGCCCGTCAACGGATACTTTCGAATGCAGATAGTGCCATATCTGCATCCGTATCCGAAATGATTTTCGGATATCGGATATCCACATCCGCGCATATGGACGGATATTAGATAATTATCCTATCCGCTAACAACTGATAAATCAAGAAATATAAATTTTATGTTGAACATAAATTTTTTTCAATCCAAATGATTATAAAAGTGTTAAATATAAACAAATATGGTGATAATAAATAGTTTTGAGCAGTTAATAAGCATTAAGTGAATATAATATAAAATACTAACTTAATAAAACAATAGATAAATATACTTCATTATACTAAAATACACATAATTTATACTGTAATCTTGGCAAAGACTGGACGGATAATTTTCGGATACGGATGTCTTCGTATCTGCATCCACATCCGTTTTTCCGGATATCGGATATTTATCCGCTTTTCGGATACGAATGCGGACGGATTTTGTATTTTTCGGGTATCCATTGACAGCCCTATCAGTTTTCATCCCTATTTGCCAATTGTAATAGATGTCTATTGCAACTATTTTCTTCTGTCCGTTGTAATAGATGCCAATTTTCAACAACTCTTACCTACTGATCGTTGTTACCTTCGATTATTTTAGACATCGTAGTAGGATTTAATCAATATTTCAATAGACTTAATGTTACTTTCCCGTTATTATTTAATGTTTAAAGTTTAATATTTAATTTTTAATGTTTAATAATTAATGTTTCATAATTAATGTTTAATAATTAATGTTTAAAGTTTAATATTTAATGTTTAATTATTAATGTTTAATGTTTATTATTTAATTATAAGTACATTAGTTAGCAGAAACTTAAAAGTTCATAAAAATTTAGAAATTAATAATATTTAACATTACAAGAAATATTGTTATTTATTGCATTAATAATAATTAATTGATAATTAAAAAATAACGATAATAATTGATAATTAATATAATAATTAATAAATATTAAATATTAAATAAATAAGAATTAATTTTGAAAAATGAATAATTAATATTAAAAATTAATAATTAAGAAGTAATGATTAAGAATTAATATTAGTAATTAAGAAGTAATATTTGATATTTGGTAGTTAACTTTGGATAATTCATAAAAAATTAATAATAAATAAATTATTTTAATAATTAATAAAAATATTTTAATAAATATTAATTAAATAATTAATTAAAATAATAATATTCAAATAATAATTTTTATTAATTAATTAAGTAGTATTTAAAAGTTAAAAATCGATATTAAATAATAATTAAAAGCTAAATATAAATATTAAATAATACTAATAATAACGAATAATTAATTAAAATAATAATTAGTAATAATCAATAAAAATTAACATTAAATACATAATACTTAAATAATAATAATTAAATATTAATATAAAATAATTAACAACGGTATTAAATTATAAAATTAACAATTAATTTGCAATATGAAATAATTTTTTTTTGGCAAGGCCGACGGGGGTGAATGGACCCCGACCATTTTATTGATGCACCATAGAACTAAACACAAACAACAGCGAGCAAGAGCTCGAGAACACAGAGATTAACAAGGTGCAACAAGCACAAAAGGGAAAACAGAAACAAATTAAAAAGGAAAAAACAAGAACGTAGATTGCTTAGTAACTCTGGAAGGACTGAATAATCCCTGGGTCGAAGGAGAACTGAAGCATCCCTAGAGTTTGTTTTATTTCATGCATAACCCAATGTTTGAACATCAAGTTACTCTTCGCATTGACACTATCGAAAACTCTAACGTTTCGTTCTCTCCATGTAACCGTGATAAAGTTCTTCAGTACAGCAGTAATTAGCCTCTTTTCTTCCTTCTTGTACCGTGTTAAGGCATGTAATGGGTTCCACTCATTCAGGTTGTCATGCGATACGTTATTTCTGTGGGACTTAGCCATCACTTCGATCCACACATACAAAATTTCAGAACATTCAAAGAACAGATGTTCAACTGTCTCTGGTTGTTCTTTACAGAACGTACAGAGAATATTGATGTTCATTCCCATGCATACGAGTTTGACTCTCGTAAGAATTGCACGGTTCAAAACTCTCCACAACATCATGTTTTCACGCAAACTATTATCCTTGTTCCAGGTACGCCTCCACCAGCTCCACTTTGGCAATGATTTATTCTTCATCAAGTGTTCATATGCTTCACTAATTTTAAATTTAGAATTATTCCCACCCCAAACAAGCTCGTCAGTTCTAGAAGTCATTAGAACATACTCCCTGATCATATTCCAAATACTTTGAATCCTGCTATTAGATGAAAATAATCTAAATCTTTGATTATTGTAAACTACGTCCTTAACCTTAGCCTTCGCATGAATTCCAGATTGTTGAATTTCACTATATGTCAGTTGTCTTATGAGAATCATTCCTTTTTCAAGCCACGGATCATCCCAGAAACTTGTGTTGTATATTGGGTTGGTATTTAATCGTATGATCGGGAGAAAGGTCTCTTTCAGCTTGAAAATGCTCTGCCATGTCCAGCTTAGGTTCTGAGGCTTTTGCATGTTCCATATACTCTTACCTTTGATCACATTTATTTTAGACCATTCAGCCCATATACTGTTGTGACAATTATAGTAAGTATCAATTTGTTTTGCAAATGCTGCCCTATTCCACTTGGTTAAATTAAGTATTCCAAGCCCGCCTTTATTGAATGGTCGCTCCACTCTGTTGAATTTAATCGGCGCAATATATCTTCCTATTGTTTTCCCAGACCAAAGAAATTTCATGAATGCACTTCTAATCAACTTAACAAGCTTATAAGGTAGAACAAAGGTCCTGGCCCAGTACACCTGCATTGCAAAGAGCACAGACTTGATTAATGTAAGTCTACCTGCTTGACTGAGCTTCCTGGTAGTCCAACAATTTAGTCTCGCTATTATTTTCTCATAAAGAGGAAGACATTGAGTAGTTGTTATCTTAGATGTAGTGAGAGGAAGCCCTAAGTATGAGACAGTATTTTGGGTAGGCGCTAAACCAGTAGCATAAGTAATCTCAGCTACTTGTTCCGAACTGACACCAGCAGTTTTGATATCCGATTTTTGCAAGTTTACCTTTAGACCTGTCATCTCGTAAAACTGGTTAAGGGTATACATAATATTCTTCACAGTGTTGATGTCAGGAGAACAAAATACCACAAAATCATCAGCAAACATCAAAGCTGAGATTTGAGGATCCTTGCAAGCATGGTGCAGCTTAAAGCCATCATTGTTAATAAGCTTGTTTATCAATCTTGTCAGCAATTCCATTACCAGAATAAATACGTAAGCTGATAGCGGATCTCCCTGTCTTATCCCTTGCCTACCACCAAAAAAACCCTCAGTCGTTCCATTAACAATGACTGAGTAGGTTGGAGTAGAGATACATTCGTAAATCCAAGTGATAAAATGAGGCGGGAAGTTCATGTATCCCATGATTCTAACTATACTATCCCATTGTATCATGTCAAATGCTTTCATAATATCAAGCTTCATCATTGCTCTCGGAGTAGAATTTTTACGATAATACCCTCTAAGTAGCTCATGAGAGAGAAGGATATGGTCTAAAATATTTCTTCCATGCAAGAACGCTGCTTGATTCTTAGATATTATAGAAGGTAGCACATACTTGAGTCTAGTAGCAATAACTTTGGAGATGCATTTATATATTGTGTTGCAGCACGAGATAGGACGAAAATCATTTACGTGATGAGCATTCTTGAGCTTAGGGATTAGAGCAATATTGGTATAGTTATACGATCTGAAGATTTTGGCTTTTTTAAAGAATAAAGTTATGGCTTTACACACATCATTTGAAACAATCGACCAAGTAGAAGTGTAGAATTTAGCATTTAATCCGTCAGGTCCACCACACGAGTTTGCATTAAGAGAGAACATTGCTTTCTCTATTTCTTCTGTTGACACTTCTTTGCATAGGGTTGCATAATCTTCTTCGGATAATCTAGGCAGGATATCAGGAGGGATGTCATCAATAGAAGGGATGAAGTTATTAGCATTACCGTACAAAGATGAAAAATGTTGAATAAAGGCTAATTTCACATGTTCGACAGTTGTTTGAAGGACACCATTATTATCATGTATAGAAGCAATATTTTCTCTTCGTTGCTTATTCTTAAGACTAGCATGAAAGTAGGCACTGTTCCTATCTCCCGTCTCTCTCCATTTTATTCTAGACTTCTGCTTGATCATATCACTTTCTTTAGCTAGTGCTTCGAAATATTCCTGAGATAGAGCACTTTCAGTTTTAGCAAGATTAGCATCAGAAGTATTAGACATCAGAGCTGTTTGCACTTCAGCCAGCTTAGCCTTAACCAAAGAACTCATTTTATATCCATTACCAAATCTTTTATTAGACCATGCTTTCAGAACCTCTTTCATATCTTTTATTTTTTCCTGCAAAATAAATAAGTGGTTACCATACTTTGGTTTGCTCCAAGTGGATAGTACAATAGTTTTAAAGTCTGGCTCAAGAAGCCAAGAATTAAAAAATTTAAAATTTGTTTTTCCTCTCATGTCAGCTTCACGTAGGTGAATAATTTGAGGAGAGTGGTCTGAAAGGAGCGGAGGAGGAAGGTAACAGAAAATAAGAGGCCATTTATTAAGAGTTGTTTGATTTGTGAAAGAGTGGTCAATCCTAGAGAAGGTTCTGTTGCCTTGACGTCTTTTGTTATTCCAAGAATATTGCATACCAACAGATTTAACTGGAACCAGATCAGCTTGGATAATGGTATCAGCAAGAGGCTGTATTTCATTTAGTGATAGAGGGTTTCCTCCTACTTTGTCAAAGAGATTGTAACAACAGTTGAAATCTCCTGAAATTATCCATGGGTGGGAGGACTGTCTTAGGGCAGGGATAACCGAAAATAATGAGGTTCGAGCTGCAACAGAGTTGAAAGCATAGACAAAGGTAATATAGAAGTTAGAATTATCAGAGGAATTATGAGCAAGACAATGAATAAGTTGGGAAGTGGAGTGAATAGTAGTTAATTGAACGTGAAGGGGATTGAAGAGAATCAAAATCCTGCCATAAGGAGCTTCATTCAAATTATGAATATAGCTCCAGTCAGGTCTAATGTAATTAGCTGCCTTGACAGTCAAAGCAAGGTTTAACTTTGTTTCTAGAATCGCTAGAATTGATAGCTGTTGAGAGCTGATAAGTTGCTGACATTGGTCAAGTTTGATGACGTGATGACCGCCACGTATATTCCATGCTCCTATATGAGTCATCATTGGAGAGCACGGGCATTTAGCATTTCTATCTTCATTCTCCTAGTTACTGCTTGAGACAAGTAGTTAGGAGTAGTAACCGATTTTGTTTTAACTAAACTATTCATTTTACCTTCAAGGCCTGGGGAGGAGGTCGTGCGAAAGACAGAAGAACGAGTTGAGTTAGGAGAGGCAGGAGGGGAGAGAGAAGAATATGGAGGGGGCGATTTGTAGGCAGCAGGAGGCATGATATTGGAATACGTATGGTTTGGTGATTGGTTTGGGGATATGACTTTATCACGGGGGGCAGTGTTTGAAGTGCTTCCTTTGTTTGTATCAGTTGTGCATGTTTCTGCATGTTTGTTTGTATCATTTTGTATACTTTCAGCATCTTTGAGGTTTGCTTTTTTCTTTTTGCTCTTTTTGTCTTTCCTTCCACTTGAATTTGGCTCCACTACACATTTGTTCTTATCTTGTTTATCACTTTCTTCACTTCCTGCATTGTTTATTCTTTGTCCTTCTGGCTTATCATCTTTCTCTAGCATATGGAGAGTGAATACAGTTTGGTCAAGGTAAGCTTCTTTGTTTGTATCATTGTTCTGCATTTGTAGACCCTTTGCATTATTATTTATTCCAACTTCCATCTTACTTTTTACTACATCACCTAGTCCATCTTCTACAGTACTTCCATCATTCTTCTTACTTAAAGTTTGTTCCTCATCCAGTTCAAGTAGAGCATCAAATTTATTGTAAACCAAAAGATTATATTCTAAGTCCTCATTATCACTGGCTACATTCTGCACATAACCTTTTTCGTTAACCATATTATCAGTTAGAGCTTGAGGGTTAATCATGTTACTTTCTATTCCTTCTCCCTTTTTCTCATTTTCCAAACTACACTGTCCGTTTTTTTGATCATCTTTTTACTCCTCTTCATTCTTTTCTTCATCTTCAATTTTATCACTTTCTGTTTCAGTTGCCTCGACATCATGCCCTGCTTTTGTACTTTCCACGCTATTGTTCTTCACTGAAGAGTCGATTGTCTTGCTTTTCACACGTTGCCATTTTCTGGTGTTTTGTTTTTTAAATGTTCTGACCTTTCTAATTACTCGAGTAACATCTGTTGTTTCATCTCTGTCCTCCTTGCTTTCTTTTGTTCCAACTCTTATGTTACTTTTTGTACTACTTGTTTCCTTTTTCTCACAACTTTCTGTTGTGTGTCCAAATTTTTTGCACTCAACACACACATGCGGTTTCCATAGGTACTGTACTTTGATTTTCTGATAACCTCCTTCCACGAGCTTGACCGTAAATTCCTCAACTAGTTCCTTATCCGGTCTAACTTCAATCAGACATTTCGCATAACTCAATCTTTCTTGTTTCTCTGTCATTTCATCCATACACAATAGTCTACCCAAGTGACTACTTAGCCAATTTATACCTAATGGCGACCAGGCGTAAATTGGTAGATTATACAAGTGAACCCAGACTAGAACTGTAGTTACAGTACCAGTTACGTTACTAATTCCTGCATCATATTGTTTTATTATAAACAATTTATTATTCATAATGATAGGATCACTTTGGATAATTCTATCCCTGTCATCAGAACATGAGAAGTTGAACAAAAATATGGTACCATCTGATTTGACATTGACCGATCCTTTCAATCGCCAAGTGGTCTTTAGTTTCTGAACTACCGCAGTATACGATAGAGGCTTATCCAAGAAAAAACCAACTATTGTATCTTTCCAGATGACATCACCTGCAGCAAGAACTTCAGGCGTAGGGACTAACACGTTGTCTTCATACACTGGGGACAAGTCAACGGGGATGTACTTCCCAGCGTTCTTGGGTTTTCGCTTGAAAAGTGAAGTCCATTTCCGTTCACCAAGATCGAGGAGGGGTGGATCAACAGGCTGAGAAGGAGAAGTAGAACAGACAGGAGGTTGAAAGGGAAAGGAAAAAGGATCAGGGGGACATGAGAGGGAATGTCAGGAGGAATGGATGAAAGGCCTGATGTGGTTGAAGTAACCGAAGCTAGGAGGAGTGGGGAGGTGGTAGTAGGAACTAGTCTGATGGTAGAGGGAGATATTGGGTTAGCTATAGATGGAGAAGGGTCGGTGACGATGGGAGAGAGGGGACGGACGACAGGTTTGCCGTAGGGGAGAGTAGGAGGTACGAGTGAATTGACGTTAGGGAGAAGGGAAGGTACTACGGAGCAGGTTTTAGGGGTATGGGGCGGAATTACGGAGGAAGCAGACATGAGGAATGTTTTCAATTTATTTGATATATGTTTGAAATAATTCTTATTAATAATTAGTAATTAATAATTAATAATTGAATAATAAATTAATGATCAATAATAAGAAAATAAATATTACATATCATATATTTAATTAACAATTAATAATTTCTAAATGATTCACTATTAAATACTAGTAATTAATAATTAATAATAAATTTTTTATAATAAATAATAATTAAATGATAATAATTAGATGGTAAAATTCAATGTTAAATAATAATAATAATTTATAATTAAATAATAATAATTAATAATTACTTTGAAATATGAAATAATTACTATTAATAGATTGCTCTTTCTTTTGAATGAATTCATTATAGTAGCATGCTAATTTTATATTATTTTGGGAGAAATTTTATTCAATGGAGGTATAGGTTAAGGCTTGGTTTTGTTTAGAGTTCGATATATTATTCATTTCTAACATAATTAATAAATGGTATTTAATATTTAATAATTAATATCAATTGTTTAATAATAAATTATTATGTTCATATGCATCTAAAAGTTTTCTTTTATATAATATTTTTTCTTTAACATACATAAGTTTTTTCTTCTAAATAACCAAAATTTTGGCTCCAAAATCTAAAAAATTTCCCTCCATTTCAAAAATTTTAGCTCAACCCCATCTAAAGAAACCCTAGACTACTTCAACAAAATACAGCCGTCACAAATTTTTTTACCATTTCTTCCTTCACTTTCCTAATTTTAACCATCGCAACACAAAAATTAAACCTAAGCAAAACATAGTCACCAGATCTAGAAGCATGAAACTGGGGGATTTGGGTTGAAGATCGGATCTGAGGTGATTACGGATTTGATGACAAAGGACGTCATACTAGGCACTACATTATACTCCTCCACCTCTTCCTTCTCCTCCACCTCCTCCGAGATCTACTAAGGCTCCACCTTCTTCAGACTCTATGTCATACTAGGCTCCACCATAGGCCTCTTCCTTTGTCTCGCTTACATCTTAGGAGGCCTCGCTAGAGGTGATGACCATGCAGTCCGATGAGCTATGCCTCACCACTTCCTTCTCTCCTTCTAGATTCTGACCAAGAATTTCATCAGTAGGTTCAGTGTTTTTTCTGCTACAATTAGAGCAATGGTGCCCCTGATTTTCACTGTTAGGAGAGTCTTCGTCATCGTTGATTAGATATACATTGTTTGGATCAACAAGACTTTGCCTGCTAATGCTCCTCTTAAGGTAGCTATATATACATATTTAGTTATATTGTAAAGCTTAGTTACTGGAATTAGCGGAGATGGACTATTTAGGGTGGTTGATTTTTTCCTACTGAGAAGATAGTTTGTCAAAAACTGAAAATTACATTGAAATATATTGAAGTTCTGGTCCAGGACCAAAGGCAGAATTGGAATTAATTTTATGAAATACACCATGCTTTTAGTCTAGGACAATCATTTAACTAAGCTCCTCGATACATTCTACAAAAATAGTGGTATACGTGAATCTGAAATATGTGCAGTTTTTACTATAAATATGTTCCATTAAAATATATTAATGCAATCCGGTGATTCAGAACCAAGGATGACAATCGGTATGTCACATCTGCACAGGCATTAACTTTTGGTCCAAGGCTATACGGACCACCGATGCAAAATAAAAGTCAAGATGAACCCTGTTATAATTGTCAAGGAACATGCAGATGTCAAATTTTATGTTATTATCTTAAAGTATGCAAACTGTTTATGACTTATATTAATAGTTGCAAGTGAAGTGGTAGACATGTTTCTAAAAAATAACAATCAGTAATTGAATTATCATCTGCTCATCGAAGACGGCAAGTGTATAGAGGGGAGAGCTCGAACTCGAAAGATCTCTTGTTCAGTGTCAAGAAGTCTTCATTCAATTTACTATTCAACCGGATGTGTTCTTATCTTCAAAAACCAGCGAAAATGTATGTGATTTCAAGATTAGAGTAAACTACTTTGAGAGGTCCTGTGTTGTTTATCTTGGTGAATCCAATAACATTGTAGCTCAGGTATATTTTATTTTTATTTTTTTAATATTGGCTATTAATGTATGTTTAAAGAATAGAATCCAAGACCTCTATCAATAGCTCAAGCTAGAAACTGGAAATATTCTGGTTGGTTGATGTTCTTAAAATGTATAGCTTGTCCTTAATATGATGTACACAAGTTTAGAATATGCAAGCATAAGTGTAAAAAGATAGAGATGAATGCTTATATGCATAGGCGATCATGTATGTATCCTTATGAAAAGAGAATGAAAGTGTAGTTACCGTGTTAGTAAATCTTTAATCAATTATATGTAAACTATGTATTAATCAATAATAGTAGAGATGTTCCAAAGCTTAATTTATGCATTGTAAAATAGAAATGCTCTGCCTCTATTTGTATCCCTGTACCATGTGGATATAATGTTTGTTTTATTCTTCTTGCTATAATATGTGTGGCAGATCCCTACTTGAATACTGATGCTGGAACTATATTACAACCACGACGTTAGTCACTGGAGGAACCAAAGGGATTGGGTAATTGTTTTATGGTTCTCCCTTCTTTCTCTTTTTTAGTAATGAAATCAAAAATATATAAATTTGCTTATAATTGTGCAAAGGCACGCCATTGTAGAAGAACTAGTTGCGTTTGGTGCAGCTGTGCACACATGTTCCCGCAACCAGTCAGAACTCGACAAATGCTTAGCCGAATGGAAGGATTTAAACTATACAGTCACTGTTCAGTTTGTGATGTATCTTCCAGATCTGAACGAGTAAAACTAATGGAAAACGTTTCCTCCATTTTCGATGGAAAACTTAATATACTAGTAAGCATAATAATACATATAACTTTCAACAGCATAATATATGATACATGTACTTGCTATAATAGTGTGTGCTGTTTAGATTAATAATGCAGGGACAGGGTTGTCCAAAGAAACAGTAGATTTAAGTGACGAGTAGTATTCACTCGTTATGGCCACTAACTTGGACTCATGTTTCCACCTGAACCAACTGGCTCATCCTCTAATGAAGAAAGCCGGGACTGGCAACATTATGAATATCTCATCAATTTGTGGACAGGTTTCTTTTCCAATGCTATCTTCTTATTCCACGACCAAAGGAGCGATAGATCAACTGACAAGGAGCTTGGCTTGTGAGTGGGCAAAAGGTAACATTTTAGTGAAGAATAAAAGGCCAGGAAGAGATGGGAAAACGGATGGGCTTATTCCAGTTCTGTATGTCAATGCAACTTGATATGCTACTAACATTTTGGTGCTCTTCTCCTTTGTAAGATTTCTAAATGAATAAGTCCCTAAATTCTACCATGATTTGAAGTCCATGTTGATCTATGAGGCAGTTGTAGCTGACAAAGAATAAGGTAAATAAAAGAGAAAGCTATTTTGCCTTTTCATTCCCCAATTATGATTTTTTTCCCACGTATGTTGTATTCTAATATGATCTCAATTTATATAAGTTTTGGTATTAATAATGTAATAAGGATATTTATGCATAATTCTAATGTAATAATATTCTTCTTCTTACTCATATCACTTCTCCCTCTTTTTACCATACATTATTTATTTATTTTATTAGTCTAGTTTTCTTGTTGATCATGTCAAAATCTACAAGGTATGCCTATCAATTGATGCTTATTTAGATGTGAAATTGATGTATTCAACACTGATACATGTACCAACGCTCTATTTTTTTATTATTTTAATTTTGCATATTTTTAACAACAGGCAAAAACAGTTGTAAATGACATCTATTATAACGGTTAACGTCTGTTGTGGTTGTAGTATATTGCAACGGTCCATGCCCATTGTAAAAGACTATATTGCAACGGTTCTGGACCGTTGTAAAAATGTTTGCTACAACGGGCTTTTACAACGGTTTTAAACCGTTGTAAAATATTTTGGGTCTCTTAGAACATCGTATAATAAGACGGGTGGTGGTACGTTGCGAAACCTTTATTACAGCGGATATTGCCCGTTGTTAAAAGAATATTTTTTTGTAGTGTATCAATTTGCGATGGTTCATTGCAAAGCAAGTTTTGATGTTGTCAACTTGCGATAGCCCAGTTGCTTCAACCTGTGATGGCTTTGACATTGTCAACTTGCTATAGCCCAGTTGCTTCAACTTTCGATGACTTTGACGTTGTCGACTTGCGATAGCCCGGTTGCTTCAACTTGAGATAGCTTATTGCTATCAACTTGCGATAGCATAATTGCTTCAACTTGTGATAGCTCATTCCTATCAACTTGTGTTAGTTTATTGATATCAACTTGCAATAGCTCATTGCTATCAACTTGCAATAGCTCGCTACTATCAACTTGCGATGGCTCAACTCCTCAATATGTGATGACATATTTTCAATGTTCAATAGCCTTTATTCCTTAATGTGCAATTAGCTACCAACCTTCAATAGTTTCACACGTTATCCATTTTTGAAAATTTTGTGTGTAACAAGTGAAAAATTATTGTTTTTCTCAAATGTTTTATCCATAAGAAAAGAAAACAATTAATATAGTCCAATGACTATATTTTTGAATAACATTTTATCACTTTTTACTCGACGCTTTGCTGGATGTTTCCAGTTTCTATTAGTCAATTGGTATACCTTGTTCAATCGACTAACTAGGGTAAAAAAATGTGCAATTTTTATTACATACAGAAACATAAACATGTCCAATAATTTTATTTAGTAGACCGATAGATATCTAATTTGCTATAAATTATGTGCTGAGAAAAATATTGATAATTTAAGCTTTCAAAATTTTGTAGATATTGTATGTTGTGACTTATAAATCATGCACATGTTTCTAGTACGTATTTGAGGGGTTTTAACGTGAGAAAATTTAGGAATACAAAGATAACTCATACTCTTAATGTTAAATCTTGATGCGCATATCCAAAGTTCCTCTTTATGCAAATTGCGTATATGTTGAGTTCCCTAAGTCTTCAAAACTTCTTTATAAAACCTTGAGATATATTTTTGTTAAACAAGTTAGTAGATCAAAACATCAAAAAGTGGGTTCTAACGGTGTGTGTCTTATACTAGCAAGCTGTATGCTTTTCTGGCACTTGTATGTGATGAGCTGGTTTGGTTTAGGGCTTTTGTATATGTTTGTACTCAAGCGAAACACTATAAACATATGAAAATGGATACACACACACATATATATATATATATATAAACACACACACATGTACATGTACTTGCACATGTGCCCGCACATATGTATGGATATATATATCTCCTTGGAGAAATTTATCCCCTTACTTAAAAAAAAGAATAGCTTAGCATTCATTCCCATATTTTTCTTGATGAAAATTTTAGACTTATTGGAAGTCATATATTAGTATTGGATTTAGGATAACTTTGAGATAAAAATATGATTTTCAATTTTTTAAGGTATTGAAAACTTAAAAAAGAGACAAGTATTTAGTTTTGAGTTTGTCATTGCAAAATATTAAGATCAAATTTAGATTCTAAATAAATTTAAATTTGAAACTTTGTTTAGATCAAAACTAGTTTGTTAGTTAGGGAGTATGAGAGAGGGGTTGGCCTTAGGTTAGGTATTAAATGATGGGATCTACCTATGATATAGGTATTAAATGGTCAGTGTCAACCTAATTTTCTTTAAAGAGGTATTAAGTGCCTCAGGTACTTTCTCTCACATTGTTAGCGTAACATCCCCTACTTAGATGCCTAAAACTAACGGCTACAGATGCTGCAATCATCCATAGTTATTAATCCTCGGCGACCAAATACGGCAATGTTAGATACATTGATACACAGAAACACATGAATATGGAATAAATTTAAAACATCAAACAAGTTCCATATTCCATTTCAAAACATTTCAAATTCATTACATAATCCCACAATTGTTAACCACGTTCAAGGAAAATATATTTATTACAACATATGCCAAGAGTGTGAAGATGTCCCCTTGAATGATCAAAGATATGGGCAATTTAACAATTTTGCCTTTACAAAAACAACACGGCAGAATCAAAATAAAAGAGAACTCTAGATAGCTATCATGCCTTCTGCACGTCTTCGAAAGCTTATTCGTCTAAAGAGGTACCTGGAAACCTCAACTCTCAAAGTACTCAAAATCAATTGAGTATCTGAGAGTTTAAGGGGAAAACATAAACTTCGAATCAGACATAAAGCCTGGTATGAATAATAATCTACCATCTCAAATCATTTAGATATCTAGTGACACGACGCCGCTTAGCGGAATTGGTTTTCCCCTCACTAGTATCTTAAAACCTTTATAAAACCATATACTGTGCTCCTACATCTACAATGGTTAAAACAATTCAAAACATTATGATACGATGATATGCAAAACAAGTGAATCAATTTTGGATTACCCATCCCCATTCATTTTGACTATCTGTCTCAGTTATAGCTTCTAGGGTTACTATTAACCTAGTAGTTTTCTTGGGTTGACTAATAACCGGTAAAATGTTTAAGGTCTCCCTGTCCTGTTACATAGTTTTCATGAAATCATTAAGAACCTATTGGCCCTTGCCAATATTTTTACTGTTTCATGGGTTCTCCCTGAACCTATTGGTAACTCCAATATCCTTTTCTTATCCTATTTTTCATGGGTTGACTAGGAACTATTGACTTCTATCAATATTTTAATTTGGATATAGTTTTCATGGGCTAACTACAAACCTATTGGCCCCTGCCAATATCAAATCATAGTTTTCATGAGCTAACTATGAACCTGTTATTCTGACATCTTCATTTATACATAGTTTTCATGGGCTTACTATAAACCTATTGTCCCCTGCCGATATCTTTTTACACAGTTTTCATGGGCTTACTGAGAACCTATTGGCCCCTGCCAATATCTTCCTTTAATACTTTAGCATCCTATATTCTGGTCTTCCTGACCTCCTGGATGCAATTCTACTCATTCAGGAGTTAACTTAATTTATATTCACTACTAGATTAACCTAGCTGGTTATCCTGCCCTTCCCCAAAATACAGTTATGGGTCCATTACAATGTGAATATATACATATATGAAGAAGCAAACATAATAACTTGATTACTCCCTTTAACCTATTAATCAAAGAAAACTTCTTCAAAAACTTCTTTTCAAAACACTTTATTTATTTGTGCCATGGTTTTCCTTTAAAATGAGATTGGGTTATTTGTTTTGAAAAACTAAGGCTTTTGAAACCTTCAAAACTTAGCTTTCGACCTCACTGGATAACCTCCTTTGAAAGCATATAAATCTCTTTTCAAAACGTTAGGCCCCTGCCTTTCAAAACTTTAAAACCTATCTTTCGAAACCTTTCGATTGTAATAAAGTATTACTTATTAACCCTTAGAAGCATAGCTTCAAAACCTTTGAAAGTACCCCTTTCAAAACCTTTGAAGTATCCTCTTCGAAACCATTGAAAGTCCCTCTTTCGAAACCATTGAAAGTCTCCCTTTCGAAACCATTGAAAGTCTCCCTTTCGAAACCATTGGGTTTTTATTTAAAAGTACCATTGGGTCAAAGTGAATATAAATGAAAGTATCTCTTTCAAAACCATTCTTTATCATATAAAAGTATTGGGAAAAACTTGACGGCGTCGGCACCATTCTTTTCGAAAGCTTCAAATCATTTAAGCAAAACACTGAAGGATACCACGAAACCTCCTTTCGAAGCCATTCCCTTCGAAACCCATGAGCCCTATCGAAAGCATTTAGGAAGTGGCTTAGAACATCTTTAAAACAAACACCACCCTTTGAAAACATTGATGAATTCAATACACTCGAAAGGCAAAAGAACGACAGTAGCGCGCTTCGACTAGGTTCGAACCCCTTCTTTCGAAAGCATTATTTTACAACTAAACGAGCTCATTCGAAATCCCTTACTTTTAAAACATCAAATGGTAGCCCCTCCAAAAGCTTTTAGAAAACTCCTTTCAAAAACATATGTTTCGATTACGGCGGAAGCTTTAGTAAAACAAAGGCAGGCGCTTAACTTTTTAAAACAAATAGAGGTATCAACCCCATCGGAAGCAATGCTTTCGACAACATGCCTTTCGCCTTTCTCCAATCCACTACATACCATCTAAGTGATACCTTATGTATTGGTTTCGGCCTGGGTTGGTTTCGACTCAGATGTAGTGGAAACAATGGAGTCAAAAGGCACTTCTAATAAAGGCGGAGCCTGCTTTTCTGAGTAAAAGCAGGTTAATGCCAATTAAAGCAAAATTTATCTAACTAACCTGCCACGTGTAAACATGTGATTGATTGCCTCAACTTTTCAAATTCTTTACCAAAATAACTGCCGCTTAATTTCAGATCTAAATCAAGGTTAATTTAGCAAATAAGCCCTTCCATTAAGTAAATCCAACATTGCAAATAAGTCCTTCTTCTAAAATAATTTAATTTCCATAACAAATCACTTAGGAAAAATCACCAAAAATTACAGAAATTCACTTTCATCGTTTTATCTAACTATCAAAATTTCAGACCCAAATTCTTAATATAATTTCTGAAATAAATTTCTAAACCCAATTCACCATAATTTCCTTTGAAAATTCATAATGATCTTTCCATAGCTTGGAAAATTATCAAAATTAAAACCCAACTCCAAAATCATGTTTTACATAGCATAAATTTTTTCCATGGCATTCAAACATCAATTTCAATCGGTTTTACCTTAAAACCGCATAAATCCCTATTTAAACAATCTTGTTTAAATCAAACAACTTATAATTCAAGCATGTCATCTTCCAAATCATTATAAAAACGAATTTAATCTTGAATCCGAAAACATATGATCATAAACAAAATAGAGATGGTATAAATTATTATTCACCTTGATTAAGATAAGGAGATTGAATTGAGATTGAGATTTATTCCCCTTGCTTTAATTCTTTAGCCTTTGATTTAATTTCTCTTCTCTTTTCTTCTTAGCAATGGTCGGCTCTTCTTTATGTCCGTGTTTTGTTTTTGAACGTGAATGGGAAATATGAAACGTGAATGGAATGAGAATATATATAAGGGTAAGAGTTATGTGCGGCTAATTCCCATTATGCGCTTATGTAAATTAATTAACTTATAACTCATTCTTAAGCCCATTTAATTAATTAATTAAGCACGACCTTAATTTATTTTCATATCTCAATCCCCTTATCATTACAATTATTATATTATTCCATTTAATTTATCTAATTAAATCTCCTGAATAATGTTATTAAAAATTAGGGGTGTTACAGTTACGACATGATTCATGGTAGTTGCATGAAATTGAAAAGGGCCTTTGTCCTATAGTACTTGAAGGTACGTTACGGAGTTGGACTGGAAGAGCCTTCAGGCTTACTGTTGGAAGTATTCTTTGTGAGATATAGTTTAGGATGCGTAAGACATATTACATATCTAAATGATACTGTCCAAATATTATTATGGCAAGACTTAAGATTTTCATTCACCAAACGTTGTTGTTCTGACCCTCTACTCATTACAACACACACGTTGAGAAAAGATGCTGACTTAGAAGATGAAGGCGAAGGCGAAGACTTGTGCCAGTTTATCTATCTATTTACGTTTTTGATATATTTTGGTGCACCTAGTTCCAGACATGTTGTTTTTGGGATATTGTATTTTGAATATTTAGAATGATACGTTGTATTTCTGAGATTTTGATTTTTGCGAACTGAGTACTTATTTCTGATATTATATTTTATCTTTTCCGCTGTAAGATTCTGATAGCATAAATTGATTGTCATGTATATTGTTCATTTTATCAATTTTACCAATCAACAACCAGCTTTGAAATGAGCCTAAGGTCGATGGGCTTTTATTGGACCATATATGCCCGTTTCGAGTTGGGTTGATACATATTCATTCTAGCAAAGCGTTGAATCACTATTCTCTTTTAATATTATTCACGACAATGAAAAGAAAACGACCAGATCTAATCTACATTTAGGTAAATCACCTAATCCAATATGGGGTTTAGGTTAGGTTCTACACCAAAACCATCTTTGATGCACATGACCTTGTGTTTTTTTAATCAAAATTGTGAACTTTCTTAGCAAAATGAATCATGTCTTCATATTTTTAAGAATTCTTTAGTACTATTAAAAGGTATATAAATAATTAAATAGAGAACAATAATAAATTTTTATATAGTTAGAATTAAATTTAAACTACCATATGTTTGTGTAATTTTAAAATCTATGTTTTGGATGTATTTTTTGTTGTCTCTTAGTGCTTGAACGTTTTATTTCAAATGTGATTTCGGACGAAGCTTTTGTTGTTTCATGGCTTTCCATTCTATTATTTTTCAAAAATAAAAATGAAAGAGATGAAACATACATGTACGTATGACTTCTGTATTTAACAAGGATAAAATGATAAATGGATTTTTTTTTCACACTTTTGGTGGGTGTGAAAAACAATAGTTGGGGTATTAATAGAATTATTCGATATTGTATGACTTATAAATCATGTACATGTTTCTGATTACATACTTGAGGGGTTTTAATATGATTAAATTTAAAAATACAAAGACAATCATGCTATTAACGTTAAATCTTGATGTGCATATCCAAAGTTCCTCTTCGTGCAAATTGTGTATATATGAGTTCCCCAAGTCTTCAAAACTTGTTTATAAAACCTGAGATATATCTTTGTTAAACATGTTAGTAGATCAAAACAATCAAAAAGTGGGTTCTAACGGTGTGTGTCTTATACTAGCAAGCTGTATGCTTTTCTAGCACTTGTATGCGATCGATGAGCTGGTTTGGTTTAGGGCTTTTGTATATGTTTGTACTCAAGCGACACACTACAAACATATGAAAATGGATACATACACATATATACGTATATGTTTTGAAATGTACACACATACAAGTATGACTATATATCTCCTTGGAGATATTTATACCTTATAAATTTTTTTAAAATGACTATAATGACAATGGTGGGTGTATGGTCATTTTCAATAATTAATACATGTGGAACGAGGAATATATTTTCTTTTGCTATATAACGTATACTAAATATAATTTTTATGGGTTCATAATGTCAGCCAAAAGGACTTGAAGTCATAATCATCACTTGTTTATTTGCAATAGCCATGCCGGTTGGTATTCTCTGGTAATAATGGGAAAATGACCTTGTTTATTTGGCTTATTGCACTATCCACCCCTCAGCCATCAGCAGAAGATATTATGTCACTTTTCTTATTATTATTATTATTATTATTATTATTATTATTATTATTATTAAAAGAAACAAAATGATATTTACTTAGCTTGATCTATGCTAAATTGTTTTTTGAATTTACGTAGGGTTTGAATGACCTTAGTTTTATTTATGCATCTGTCATCTTTTTAATAGTTTTGCTTACCTAGGTTATTGTGGATGATATAACTTGCTAAAGTTTACGTATAAATGTGTGTTTTTATTACTATTGAGGTCGCCAGCTAGTAGAATTTTAGCAAAAATAAAACGGATTATGAAAGTGGATCGACGTTTGCTCTTTGTTTTCACAACGAAAGTGATATTATTTTTGTCCTCTGTTTTCTTTTCTTTTATCAACCTGACATAAAAGCACGTGTTACAAAATATATATAATACTAGAGCGATAGCGAAGAGATGGCTAATACCAAATATATAAAAGGAGTCATTTTCTATCTCATTTTCTGCCTTTCATAATGAAAGTGATATTATTTTTGTACTCTAATTTCTTTTCTTTTTTCAACCTAACATAAAAGCACGTGTTCCAAAATAAACAACCTTCTTACAGAAATGATGAGAAATAAATTAAAATACAATTTGATATAAAATGCTAAAGTGATGCCAATAGTAAAACTAAAGTGTTCGAACCAGCCAATCTTCTTACAGAAAGCCTCGTTAAATTCGACACATTCTTATTCATGATGGTGTCATTTGTATAGAGAAATGATCAACAATACAAACCGGATAACTGGAAGAAATATTTGGTGGTTTGAAGATGATTTATCTCAATTGTTTTAGTTTTGTTTTTATATATTTTGGAAATGACTTTATTAGCACCACTAAACATGATAAAAGACTCCAAACCTTGCGTTGCAATGAATTAAAATTGGATAATAATATGTTTGCCACATAGTATAAGGTTCAACGTTAACATAATTAATGAACTTATCACGTCATACAATGTGATATATTATCTTATCTCAACATGTTCCTACTTTATATGCTTAGTTTATGAACTCTCATTTGTCGGTGCATGCATCCAACGAACGTATCCATAAATCTTTATTTTAGACAAAATTACACTCACCTTTGATTTCTTATCTATACTATAGGATTTACTGTACATCGAACCTCTCTATATATAAACTCATATGCATCGCAGGAAGCAAAAGCATCCTAGAAAAGCTACCTCACTATGGCATCAACTCATCAATCTCTTCTCAATCCCTCTAGCATAAAGAACAACAGCACCAGTTCTATCAAAATTTTCTTATCAATCTCCACTTCACTTGCTATCCTTATATGCATTGCCACTGTAGTAACCATCTTTCATCCTTACCATGTGCACCAACCTCATCCATCCGATCTTTGCATCGGCTCTCCTAACCCTTCATCTTGCCACACTATCGTTGCTGCATCGATTGAATCGAAAGACCATGTGCAAACTCCATCCCAAATCCTCTTGACGCTTGCGGATGAATCATTGCAACTATTGGCAAAAACTACTATTGTCACCGGTACAGATACTACTGCTGCTACCGACTGTATCGAGTTGCTCGATATATCACAAGACCGACTTCACGATGTTGTTTCGGCCATCCGTGTTGGGGCCTATACTGATGCACGAACATGGCTTAGCGCGGTGCTTACCAACTATGGCACGTGCTTAGATGGGTTTAATGTGCTTTCTAGTTCTAGCCCACGTCTCAAGGCCCATTTGAAATCCTTATCGGAGTTGGCGAGCGCTTCCCTTGCCGTACTCAATGTGTTGCAACCGAATAGCAACGAAGACGTAGAAAATCCTATTTTGAAAGATTTTCCGTCGTGGATGACCAACATGGACGAGAAGTTTCTCGAAGATTTCACCGGTAGTAGACCTGCCTATGTAAATGTAACGGTGGCTAAAGACGGAAGTGGAAATTTCAAAAAATTACAGGACGCTGTTGACTCTGCTCCCAATAATGGAAAACTTCGGTATGTGATATATGTGAAGAGGGGGATCTACTATGAAAACGTGAATCTAAATAGTCAAAAGACTAACGTGATGATCGTTGGAGATGGCATGAGCGCAACCATCATAAGTGGTAGCCGTAACGTAATCGACAACTCCACCACTTTCAACTCCGCCACGTTAGGTATGACATAAAAAAATTTCGTTTATAAATAAGTTTCCACACGGAAACACCGTGTTAGCTATATCGATGCATTTTGGCATATTTAGTTTTTGCTAAAATGCATCGAGTACCTAAGTCCATTAGATTTACGATCTAATACTCAATTTGACTATTCTACCAGCGGCGGTCGGAGACAGCTTCATACTACAAGACATATGCATAGAAAACACGGCGGGACCAGCTAAGCACCAAGCGGTCGCCCTTCGGGTTGGATCCGACCGCTCTGTGATGAACCGATGCCAGATCAGAGCTTACCAAGACACGCTCTACGCACACTCCCTACGGCAGTTCTACAGAGACTGTCTCGTTTCGGGCACGGTCGACTTCATATTCGGTAACGCAGCAGTAGTCCTCCAAAATTGCACGCTGATCGCCCGACTTCCCATGTCCAACCAACAAAACCTCGTCACCGCCCAAGGACGAACCGATCCGAACCAAAACACCGGTACTTCAATCCAGAAATGCCGCATCGTTCCGAGCGACGATCTAATTCCAAAAGTGTCGGTGATTCCATCCTATTTAGGAAGGCCGTGGCAGAAGTTTTCCAGAACAGTGTACTTGCAATCGTACATAGGCGGTCATATTAGACCAAAAGGGTGGTTTGAGTGGGAAGGGGATTTCGCGTTAAACACGTTGTACTATGGGGAGTACAAGAATTTTGGGCCGGGTGCAGGCCTGGCGGGCCGGGTTAAATGGACCGGGTATCACGTGATAACGGACCCGGCCGTTGCAAATAGTTTTACGGTTGGGAAGTTGATTCAAGGTGGTGAGTGGTTGAAGTCTACCGGGGTTGAGTTTGTTGAAGGGTTGTAGTTTATTTGTGGTTGGTAAATTTGTTATTAGTATTAATAATCGTGTGATTTGTATTTCACGCTGAAGTTTCCGTACGTTATAAGTGATATCAAAGTGCTATGCTTATCCATCTTCCTCTGTTTAGGTACTTGTTTTATCTTTGTCATTATAAGTTAAGGTTGTTATTTATTTTAGTTTTAAATGCACAAACTTGCAAATACATTACAGATGTTGCAAATATGAATACAAAATAATTAATGCTCCATTCTACAAAATGAACAAAGATGAAATGCTATTTTATTACGGCTTCTGAATATCTCTTTGAATGAAATTTCTACATCTACTCTTTTACAAAAGCACATGCTTCCAAATATTAGATGCATTACTATTAAGCATTTCATAATGTTAAGGGTTGAGAATCCGATAAGAGGATATGTGACTCTTGGAATGAGATGTGACCACCCAGAGTTTGAATTGTTAGGTCATACATTTATTTGTAGTTTGCATGTGTTTGATTTCGTAGGGTTCAAAATTATTTTGGGTATGGATTGGTTAAGTAAATACGAAGCTAGGATATTTTTCCATGATAGGAAATTATCACTTAGACACCCTGACTGTACTGATCGGATTATATACTCCATAGAAAACTCTAGTTTTGAGGTTAATGCTTTGTTGGCTGTTGTGGAGGCGGAAGACAAGTTGAATCAAGTTTTCGTTGTTAGAGAATTAGTAGATGCCTTTGAGCCAGTGATAGGACAACCATCGAAATGAGCCATTGAGTTTCAGATAGATTAATTACCAGGAGCAGAACCAGTGAGTAGACCGCCAAGTAGAATGACACCTACCGAGATGAAGGAGTTAAAGGTGCACCTGGTGGATTTAGAAGGTAACAATTTTATCAGACCAAGTAGTTCACCTTGGGGAGAATCCACAGTGTTTGTAAAGAAACCAGATGGATCGTTTAGGTTATGTATCGATTATCGTAAGTTGAATGAGAAGACGATAAAGAATCGATATCCGTTATCTAGAATTGAAGATTTTTTCGACCAGCTGAGTGGAGCTGAAGTATTTCCCAGTTGGATTCGGGGACAAGATTCCATCATCTCAGAGTGGCTGAGGATCGTATTCCTTTGACGGCGGTCAGAACCAGATATGGATCGTACGAATGGTTAGTAATCCCGTTCGGACTAACTAATGCCCCGGCATTCTTTGTAGATTTGATGAACCGAGTTTTTTTAGAACACTTGGATAGGTTTGTGTTAGTGTTCATAGATGGAATTTTGATATACTCTAAAGATGAAAGAGAGCATAAAGTTCATCTTAGAGTGGTGCTTGAGACATTGAGGCACCATCAACTGACAGCGAAATTCTTGAAATGTCACTTCTAGAAGAAAGAAGTAAAGTTCTTGGTCATGTAGTCTTAGAGAAAGTGTTGTCTGTAGATCTAGCTAAGATCGAGGCGATGAATAATTGGAAGAGACCCGAGACAATGACTGAGATAAAGAGTTTTCTTGGATTAGCTAGTATTATCGGAGATTCATTAAAGATTTTTCGCGGATAGTAGCACCGATGACTAAACTAACTCGGAAGGATGTGAAGTTTGTTTGGACTGATAAATGTGAAGAGGCATTCCAGAAGCTGAAACACTTATTGACAAATGCACCTATGTTAGTAGTTCCAAAGGGGAATCAGGACTTAGTGGTGTACATAGATGCATGTGGAACAAGGTTAGGAGCTGTGTTAATGCAAAGAGGTAAAGTGATTGCCTATGCTTATCGACAGCTCAGACCACATGAGGTTAGATATCCAACTCACGATTTGGAACTAGCTGTAGTAATTTATGCATTAAAGGTGTAGAGACATTACCTTTTGGAAGAAAGATTCGAGTTGTATACGGATCATAAGTCATTGAGATATTTATTCTCTCAGAAGGGGTTGAATATGAGATAGCAGAGGTGGTTAGAATATTTAGCCGCTTATGACTTTGGTATTAAGTACACACCAGGAAAAGGCAATAAATTTGCAGACGTGCTTAGTAGAAAACATCAGAATGCAGTATTAGTAATGATAGCTGAGTGGAAAGATTTAGAAGCATTGACTACATGCGGAGTACAATGGAGATCTGAGGTTAGATCTAGTAAGGAAATAGCTATGCTGTCATGTTTAGAAGTTTGACCAGTGATGATCGAAAGGATTGCTTCTAAGCAAGGGGAGGATCCATTACTAGGTGAACGGATCAAAAAGTTAAGGGATGGAACAGAGAGCGATGGCTTAAAAGATTTCAGTCTTGACCTGAATGGGTGGTTGGGGAAGAAAGGACGACTCTGTGTTCCAAATGTGGGAAATATTAGGAAGGAAGTTCTTAAAGAATGTCATCATTCAAAGTTCACTATTCATCCGGGAGGAACTAAGATGTATCAGGATATGAAAAGGAATTTCTTCTGGGAAGGTATGAAGGGGGATGTAGGCTTATGGGTGAAGCAATGTTTGAACTATCGATAGGTAAAAGCCGAACATTAGAAACCAAGTGGGTTGCTTCAGCCTTTAGATGTTCCAGTTTGGAAATGGGATTCTATTTCAATGGATTTTATAGACGGGTTGCCGAGATCAAATCGAGGAAATGAATGTATATGAGTTATGGTGACAGATTGACCAAGAGTGCTCATTTCATTCCATTTAATTTAAGCAGTACGGCACCTGCTTTGGCTAAGTTATTCATAAAGAATATAGTTAGACTACGTGGAATTCCTAGTAGTATAGTAAGTGATAGAGATTCCTTATTCACTATCGAATTCTGCAAGAGTCTACATGATACTTTAGTTACCAAGATCAAGATGAGTACTGCTTACCATCCGCAGACTGATGGGCAAACGGAAAGAGTTAACAAAGTCTTAGAAGATTTGTTAAGAGCTTGTGTGTTAGATTTTGGGGAATCAAGGGAAGACCACCTACACTTAGTCGAGTTTTCACATAACAACAGTTATCAGACTAGTATAGGGACAACACCGTTTGAAGCTTTGTATGGGATACCATGCAAATCTCCCATTTGTTTGTTGGAGACCGAGGATAGGTTAGTTCTTGGTCCGGATTTGGTTAGGAAGCTGCAGAAAAGATTGAGTTAATTCGAGCTAGAATGAAGGAAGCTCAGTCTAGGCAGAAGATGTACGCTGTTAAGAGACTGAAAGACTTGGAGTTCTCAGTTGGAGATCATGTTTTCGTCAGGGTATCACCGATGAAAGGTGCAATCAGATTAAAAAAATCAAGAAAATCGGCATCGAGGTTCATTGGACCATTCCCTATTATAGAAGAGATCGGGAAAATCTCATATAGAGTAGAGTTACTGAACAGTTTGGCCGGAGTCCACAATGTTTTTCATATCTCTCATCTAAGGAAGTGTATTCGAGATCCAGAAACTACTATTGCACGGACGATGTTAGATGATTTAGTAGTGGAACAAGATATGACCATAGTTAGAAAACCAGTTTGTATAGTTGTGAAGGATGTGAAGAGACCAAGGAACAAGACAGTCAGATTAGTCAAAGTCTAGTGGAGTGACGACGAGAGAGACTGTACTTGGGAAACTGAGAGCAAGATTAGAGATACTTACTCTAACTTGTTTTATGGTATGTTTTACCTTTATGATTGATTTTTATGAGTAACTTATCGTAATTTCAATGACGAAAGTCTTTAAGGAGGGGAGTCTGTAACACCTTTAATTTTAAATAACATTGTTGAGGAGATTTAATCAGACAAATTAAATATAATAATGTAAAGATTAAAGTAGTTAAGAGATTGAGATTTGTATAATTATAAGGTAGTCGTGCCTTAAGTAATGAATGAGAAAATGGATAATTAAAATGAAACAAGAAAAGGTAATAAGATAAGGGAAAATAGGAATATGTTATATTCTTATACCCTAAACCCTTAACTCATTCTCATTTCCAATATCCACAAACTAAAACTAAACCAAGAAGCTTGGCCTCCCACCACTAGAAGAAAACAAGAGTAAGTTAAGCAAGAATTCAAGAAGGAAGCTTAATCAAATTAATTCAAAGGCAAATCTCAACCATTTTAACAACAAGCTAAGGTGAATAATAGATTACATCTCATTTTTATTGATTTTGGGTTTTAGTTGCGATCCGAATTCATTTTGCAAATAAATTGCCATGTTTCGATTATTTAAATAGATATCTATGTGCTTGTTGATGATTTATGTTGCTTCATATAGATTTCATGATAAGATTTGATTTGAAAACCTATTAAATGACATCCAAATGATGTGCGTTTTTGATATAAGGTCAAAAACATTAATATAGAGTTGTGTTTCAAGTTTCATGATTTTCTAAATTGTTGTGGATTTATTATGAAATTTTCTAGTAAAGAAAATGGTTGAATTGGGTTTAAATTATTTTCGACTATTATATGTTAGCTTTGGGTCAGAAATTAAAATATGTTAGAAAACATATTAAAAGTAATTTATGGGAATTTTTGGAGAATTTTTGTAAGTAGTTTATTAAAGATATAAAATTATTTAAGGTATGAGACTTAAATGTTTTATATGTTTATAAAAGGAGAATGGGCATTGCTAAATGTTTTAAATTATTAATTACTGAATTCGGCAGCACTTTTAGAAAAGATTTTGAAAAAGAATTGGCAACCAATTATATGTTGACAAATAAGGCGAGTTAGTTGGAAAGATTTTACTTTAAAAACTTAGAAATCAATTTTGTAAAGGATTATTGCTTAGCAGATTTCGGTAGCCACCTTTCGACCCCATTTCGCTGCCTCCGATCTAGTGGAAACTAATACATATGGCATCAATGCCTTGGTACATAGTGGATTGGTGATAAGCGGAAGGTATAGAGTCGAAACATGCTTTTAAAGGGGTAGAACTAGTCTCTATAAACTTAGAACTATTTTGATTACAAAATGAGGCTTTCGAAGGAAATAACTTTTGACTTGGTCAAATACGCCTTTGCTTTAGAAAAAGGGCTTTCGAAAGAGGTTGCCGCATTTTGTTTTTAAAGTAAGCATTCGAAGGGGTCGAAACCCCTACTGCTGCATTCAACCTTTCGAATCAATGCCTCCGAAAGGGTTCTTTTGCCTTAAGCTTTGAAGCCGCTTGTCCATGCTTTTGAAACGGTTGGTTTCGAAACCATCCACTTTCTTTAACTTAGGAATAATTCTTTCAAAAGAGTTGCTCTCGCCCCAGTTCTTTTAAGACCCTTACATATATGGAAAGTTAAACCTAAAGGTTTCGAAAGGAATGAAGGTATCGAAGTTATGGTCCACAAACTTTTACTTAGACCCAATGCTTTCGAAAGGTTTGTTTTAAGCAAGGAGTTTTAATACTTTCGAAAGGTATATAATGTAGGTTTCGAATGGTAGATACCCCAATGTTTTCGAAAGGTTCACTTGAGTTTTTAAATGGAAGATTTCCAATGCTTTTGAAAGGAAAGTTTAAAGTATTTTGAAAAGAGGATGTCTAAGGTTTATAAGCTTTCGAAGGGATACCTTCAATGATTTTGAAAGATGTGTTTTGACCTTTCGGCCTAGTGTTTCAAGGTATAATAGTTAACTTATTTTGAAAGGGTACTTTCAATGACTTTGAAAGGTATTGCTTAAAGTTTTTAGGTAAAGGTTTCGAATAGTTTACCTTGGTTTTATGGCCTAAGATCTTTTAAGTTAAAAAGGGTTATTTACTTGCTTTGGAGGGATAGATAACCCCATTATATTTCATCAAGATTGTTTTGTGTAAAGCATAAAACATAGCAAAGACATTTGAGTAAAGAAAAGAGTATACTTTTCTTGTTTAAGTATGATTTAAAGGGTTAAATCAATTTGAAAGAAATGTTTTCAACGAATATTTGATAGGGTTGTTAACCCTAAGTGAATGACTCAAATATTAGAATACCATATGAGACTGGTGTACGGTCGCACCTTATACTTTAGCTAATAAGCCCTAAGCTAATATAAGTCCAAAATTCCAGTGTGTAGGGCTTTGTCACAGGTAGGACTAAAATAATGTTACACACAGAATGGAATATACAGAGAAGAGATAGGTTATTGGTGAGCCAGCAAAACCATTAGGTTCAGTTGATCATAGAAGAAAATAGTTAAGGGTAGATAACCCAGTTGTGTGTCTAACAGATGTTAGTGATTGAGCATGTCTGGTAGGCCCGAGTCAGCCAATGGTTAATAGTTAGTCAAACAAAACTATATTTTTAGGACAGATAGTCCATTGATTACCAGGTTTATGTGGATATATGATATTGTTATTATTGCTTTAATCGGTTTGACTGTAGGATTCTGATTTGCAAAAAATATGTATTAAAAAGGGATATTTGTGAGGGGAATCTCGTTCCGCTAAGCGGCGTGGTCTCACTTAATATCATATAACCGAGATGTAATAGAATTATTCACACCAGGCTTTATGTCTGACTGGAATTTTATGTTTTTTCCCTTAAACTCTCGAGTGCTCAAAATTTAATTTTAGTAGATTGAGAGTTTAGGTTTTTCAAGTTTAGTAGGTTGGACGAATAAGCTTCTGAGGACTTGCAGGAGGCAATGCTGGCTATATAGGAGCTATTTAGTTTTATTTCCGATGTGATGTATTATGACGGATATGTCTATATAGTACTCTGATCATCCAAGGGGGCATCTTCATATGTCGCTTTTGGCATAATTTGTAATGATTATATTTGATCAGAACCTAGGAATCGTTTGGGATTATTTATCTGAATATGAAATAATGATTTGAAATGTAATCAGAAAAGCTGTCTTAAATCCATGTTGATTTTATATCATATTCATTTGCTTCTGATATTATGGATACCATTAACATTACCATATTTTGTCACCGGAAGTTAATACTATATATGACTACAGTATCTGTAGCGCTTAGCTTCGGGCCTCAAGATAGGGGATGTTACATAACACTATAGTAACGTACTTATATTTGCTATATATATGTATGTATTTTGTCTCTATTCTCCTCTCTCTCTTAGATCATACTTCTATATCTTATTGTGAGAAAGCAAGATATGGAAGCAGTAAATGGAAGAGTGAATCTAGTTGGCGGACGCACCACAACCAATGAAAATGCTTGACCCAACACCAAAAGGATTCCAGGTCGACATGAAAATGCTAATCAAAATGCAAATGTAGGTGTTGCAAACCCACTAGTAGATATGGAGGCTATGTATCTGTTATTCATCAATATGATGCAAGCTGGAGCAACTGCAAGAGTAGCTAGAGTAAATGTTGCTAATGCGGGAGTAATAAATCTCGTAACCCCGGTTGGTAATAACTATGCTAAGCTGAGTCAAGATTACACCAGTCTGGGTGGGAAGCCTTTTCTAGGGACTGAGGATGTAATAGAAGAGGAGGATTGGCTGTTACATTATAAAAAGATTTTTGCTAATTTGGGTCTAGATGTTGACCAAAAAGGAGGTTGGCTTTGAGATAGTTGCAAGGAGATGCTTTATTCTGGTGGAATGGGGTAACCTTAGGGGGGTTAGAGGAGAAATTAACTTGGGAATTTTTTTGTCTAAAGTAGAAAAGTCAACCCTGCTTAGGAAGTATATGGATTTGGAGCGGGGGAAATGTCAGTGTTGGAGTACTCTGTTAAGTTTGCTAAGCAATCCATATATGGATATGCCACTATAAACACTATTATCAAGTGGAATAAGAAGTTTATCCAAGGGTTGAGACTGGAGATTGCTAAGGCAACCATGCCACATCTCCGGGATCCATCGAACATAGTATTGGAGATGGCAATCAGGAATGAGTAGATGCATTCTACTTTCGGAAAGGAGAAGCCAGTTGGAACCCTAAGTTCTCAGAATAAGAAGAGGAAGTTATTTAAGGGAAAGGGAGCTCAGAAGGATGGAGCTTCTAAGAAAGGAAGGCAGATATCATTTGTTATAAGTGTGATAAGAAGGGGCACTATGCAAATGAATCTCGATCAGGTGATAGCAAGATGGTTTTGGGCAAGCAGAATGTGAAGTGTTTTAACTGCAACCATGTGGGGGGCATTATAAGAACAAATGGCCATAAGTGGCCAAGGATAATAAAGGAAAGGTATTTGCTTTGAAGCCATCTGCATCAAGATTAACAACAGCCGAGAAGGGAAAGTCTGTGATGGAAGGTGCACTTTTGATTCTTAGCATACCGGTTAGGGTACTATTTGATAATGGTACATTGCATTCATTTATATCTCAGTGTTTGGTAGATAAGTTATATCTAGAACTTTACTTCCTTAAGGGTAGCTAATCCAACAAGAGGGTATGCAACTCTAGGGATGAGATGTGAACATCTTTAGTTTGAGTTGCTAGGTTATACTTTGCCTGCAGTTTGTCTATGTTTGATTTTGCAGGCTTTGGGATTATTTTGGGTATGGATTGGTTGAGCAAATATGATGCTAGGATATTTTGTTGGAGTAGGAAAATATCAATTAGACACCCTAATAATAACGATCGAATTATATACTCAGTAGATAACTCATGTGTGGATATTTGCACTTTGTTGGGAGTAATGGAAGTGGAATAAAAAGTAAATCGGATTTTGGTTGCAAGGGAATTTATAGTTGTTTTTCAGTCAGTTATAGGACTGCACCACAACGAGCTATTGAGTTTCGAATAGATCTTGTACCTAGAGCTGAACCCGTAAGTAGACCAACTAGCAGGAAGACATCTACCAAGTTGAAGGAGTTAAAGGTGTAGCTAGTGGACTTAGAAGGAAAGAGTTTTATTAGACCAAGCATTTTGCCTTAGTGAGTGGTCACGGTGATCGTAAAGAAACCAGAAGGGTTGTTGAGATTGTGAATTAATTATCGTAAGTTGAATGAGAAGACGATAAACAATAGACATCCTTTTCTAAGAATAAATTATTTATTTGATCAATTGAGTTGAGCCATGGTATTTCCCCGGTTAAATTTGGCAACAGGGTTCCATCAATTGAGGGTGGCGGAGGACGGTATTCCTTTAACGGCATTTCAAATGAGATATGGTTCGTACGAGTGGTTAGTGATGCCATCAGATTAACTAATGCGCCTGCGCTCTTTGTGGATTTGATGAACATGATTTTCCGAGGGCACTTGGATAGGTTCATGTTGGCATTCATTGATGACATTCTGATATACTCTAAGGATGAAAGAGATCATGAGATTCATCTTAGAATGGTGCTTGAGAGTTTGAGGCAGCATCAGCTAAAAGCGAAGTTTTTGAATTGTCGTTTTTGGAAAAGAGAGGTGAAGTTTCTTGGTCATGTAGTTTCAGAGAAAGGGTTGTCGGTGGATCTAGCTAAGATTGAGGTTTTAAATAGCTGGAAAAGACCCGAGACGGTGACTGAGATATAGAGTTTTCTTGGATTGGCTAGCTATTACAGAAGATTCATCAAGGATTTCTTGCAGATAGCAGCATCCCTGGCTAAACTAACCAGGAAGGACGTAAATTTTACTTGGTCCGATAAATGTAAGGAAGCATTCCTTGAGTTAAAGCATATGTTAACCAATGTGCCAATGTTAGTTGTTCCAGATGGGAATCAGGATTTGGTAGTGTATACAGATGCATGTGAAACCAAATTAGGAGCTATGCTGATGCAAAGGGGTAAAGTGATTGCGTACGCTTCTCGGCAGCTCAGAATATATGAAGTTAGATATCTGACTTATGATTTGGAGTTGGTAGTGGTGATTTTCGCATTGAAAGTGTTGGGATACTTCCTCTTAGGAGACAGATTCGAGTTGTATATGGATCATAAGTATTTGAGGTACTTATTCTCTCAGAAAGAGTTGAATATAAGATAGCAGAGGTGGCTAGAGTTTTTAGCAGCTTATGATTTTGGTATTGAGTATACATCGGGGAAAGGAAATAAAGTAGCAGATATTCTTAGCAAGAAACAACATAATGTAGTGTTAGCCGCGTCGGCAGAGTGGAATGATCTAGATGCATCGACTACTTATAGTGTGTAGTTAAGATTGACTGCTAGTCTTAGTCAAAATGCAACCAAGTTTTCCTACTTGGAAGTTCGACCAATGTTGATTGAAAGGATTGCTTCTTAGCAGAGGTATGATCCATTGTTAGCCGAGAAGATTAGAAGGTTGGAAGATGGAACAGAGATCAATGATCTAAAAGATTTTAGTCTTGACCAGAGAGGATGGTTAAAGTAGAAGGGACGATTATGTGTTTCAGATGTTGGAAAACTAAGGAGGGAAGTTCTTATGGATTTCTTCGACCAAAGTTTACAATTCATCTTGGGGAAACCAAGATGTATCAGAATATGAAGAGAAGTTTCTTCTAAGAAGTTTTGAAACGGGATGTAGGCTTATGGGTGAAGCAATGTGCAAATTGCCAACAAGTGAAAGCCGAACATCAGAAGCCGAACGGATCATTTCAGCCTTTAGATATACCAGTTTAGAAATGGGATTCGATATCTATGGATTTTATTGACGGTTCGCCAAGAACAAATAGGGGAAATGAAAGTATATGGGTCATAGTTGATATATTGACCCACTTCATTCTCGTTAAGTCAACCAGGATAGCACCTGTATTGGATAAGTTATTTACGAAGAATATCGTTAGATCGCATGAGATTCCAATAAGTATAGTTAGTGACAGAGATTCGTATAAGTATAGTTAGTGACAGAGATTCCTTGTTCACTAGTGAATTCTAGAAGATTCTAGAGGAGGTATTAGGTACCAAGCTTAAGATGAGTGTCGTTTATCATCCACAGACATATGGGTAGACAGAGAGAGTTAATAAGGTACTTGAAGATTTATTGAGGGCTTGCGTAATGGACTTTGGTGGGTTGTGGGAAGATTATCTACACTTGGTTGAGTTTTCCAATAATAATAGTTACCAGACTAGTAAAGGAATGGCGCCATTCAAAGCTTTGTACGGAAGGCCATGAAAATCACTAGCATGTTGGTTAGAGACAGATTGGTCCTAGGTCCATGTTAACAAAATTTCTTGTCAACACCCCGAAATGATGCTGAGAAAGGTGAATAATTCTTTACATAAGTTGTGCAGGAAAGAAGGTATGAATCTCTTAAGATTGCCTCTTGATCAAGCCTTATTTGATAACAATCATCAAGCAGACCTTTCGACCGTGTCGAAAGGGTCGGATGCTGTGTTATATGACGTTTTGATTCAGTTGGGTAAGTATGGCTTCTTCTTCGAAAGCCTTCCTTTCAATCCGGTTGAAATATCCTGAGTTAGGCTTTCTTAGATAGGTTTCGACCTAGATCGAGGCCTTAGGTTATTAGTTAACTTGAGTTTTGGGTTCTTGAGCGGAGATTGGGGGTTTTGACCTTATCGAAAGGTTGAGGATTTGTCCTTCTAGTGTATAAGTAGGAAACCTTAAGCTTCAATGGATACGAGATAGGTTTCGATCTTGTCGGAAACATTAACTTGAATTCTTTGTGTAGGATGAAAACCTTTATTGAATTTTAGCTTGGTTTCGACCTTATTGAAGACTTCAACTTAGATAAAAGATGGTTCTGAGTTGGCTACAAAAGTTATTAGAATTTAAAGGGGTTTCGTCTATGTTGGTAGTAGCCTTTCGATGGAGGTGAAACCTAGAATATAGAAGTGAATCCAGCAAAAGCTAAAATGAAATAGTAAAATAGCATAAAGTAATTAAAATTTCCCTTTCTTCAACTCGAAGGACTTTATTTCTCTAAATTCCCAAATTGGTTTACAAACTAGGGTTACAATGCTTTTCTTAAGAGAATACATGATCAAAATGAGATGAATTGGATCCCCAAAACATGACCCATTGGGTCTTATTTATAGATACGGCCTGGCACCATTCGACCTTGATGCCTTCGACTGGGTCGGAAGGTGGCTATTGTTAACCTAAGCAAGCTACCGCCTTTGTCAAAAGGTATTGTGGTGCTTCCTTGAGTTATCTGTTGAATGCTTCCGACTTTGGCGACAGCATACAATCATTGGTTTCAATGATGCTAGTTTCGCTCATGCTTTTTTCTTGATCTGATGCGGAACCCTTCGTGGTCCACACTAGTTTCGACCGATTCGAAAGGCTTACTATGACTTTCGAAGGGGTTGCTCTAGATAATACTTGCTTCCTAGCAGCTTGAATGATGGCGAAACTATTGGTTTCGAATGGTTTGGTGTATATTCAAAGGGCTATTCTTAATTGTCTTCGGAAGGTATGGCTTCGACTTGATCGATAGGCCTTCATCTAGCTGAAGAGTTGTTAATGACAGCAGAAGGGTGCTCTCGACCGCTTTATCTTCTTCGAAAGGTTGAAACCCTCTGGATATTTCTAGAAGGAACCTTCTGACACCTCCGAAAGGTCATGAGGCTCCTAAACATTGATGGTAGCATCCCTTCGACTCCTTCGAAAGGTTTGGCTAAAGCTCTTCTCTCTTGCTCTTTGCTTAAGGAGGTCTCGACTTGGTCGAAAGGTGAGTATTTGGAGTAACATTTGTCCACTCTCCTTGCGAAGGGATGCTCTTGACTTTCCATCTTTTCTGAAACCCAGAAGCTTCCCGTCTCTTGGCCTTCCCGCATGGATCTGGGCCGTTCATTCAAATCCTATCCAACGGTTGATATTCTGGGCGACTTTTCTTATTAAATACGCTTTTCTTCTTCTTCCTTTTTCACTCTTCCTGCAATCGAAATTTCAAACATGAGTAAACTATTCTAAAAAATTTCATGCTCTCAGTTTACTTCCAGAAACCAAATTAGTCATCAAATCCAATTTGTAGGTTAAGTTTAACTTCGTTTTATTAACTTCAAACGAATTCTACCCTTCCAGATTTTAATATTGAGATTCGAACATTCTAAAAGGCGAATTTCAATTTTTCTAATGGTAGATTCCGATTGACTTATTGAGAAGGTTTTTCCTAATTCAGTTTCAAGAATTTTTAAAGTTTTATTTTTTCGTTTTGGATTTTAAAATTGCTAATGGATGATACTTAAACCATCCCTTATCGGGTTTGGATTTTATTTCAAATTTTTTTATTTTTGTTCGTTGTTAAGAAATTGGGTCTTAGATTTGATAATTATTTTCATACTTTTGAAATCGAGATAGGTTGATTTCAGTTTGAATTCATTTCCTTAATAGATTTGGGTTTCCTTGTTCGTTAGGAAATTTTTGAAAACTGGATTTGCAATCGGATTTGGGGGATAGAAAAACATGATTCCTTTACCCAGAAGTTTCAAGAGTTCGAATGAAAAATTTGGTGCCACAAAACGATTTTTCTGCCCCTTCGAAAGAGATTGAGGCGGCAACATTGGGTTTGTTTGCTTAGCCCTTTTCGATGAGGTCAAAAGGTGTTGTAATGCTAATTAGATCATCTTTGTCGAAAGGTTATGCTATTAGGTAGGGAGTAGGAACTTCTTCGATAGCAAAACGTTTCGACTTAGTCGAAACCCCTTGTTTCGATTACAATCCATTTTTATTATTCAATTTTTGGAATCACCAGATCCTTTCAACCCCTTCGACACCACCTTTACCTTCTAGGTCGAAACCCCCTAGAGTTGTTTTTGTTCAGCTTTGTCGAAACATTCTCAGTGTATATGGGTATAACTTGGAACCTTTCGACTTCAATGCGTAGGTTAGGTTTTGCCAACATTAGTATCTTTCTCAGACTACCTAAGTTATTGGTTTTGATAGTGTCAAAGGGTCTTGCTGCTTGGTTTATGAAATGATTGTAGTGTAATTTTTTGAGTTGATCCTAACTATCTTTCCTTAGCAATTAGGTTTCTATAGAGCTTTCGACATTGTTGAAAAGTGATGAATGAATTATTATTATGTCCTATCCTTTCGACCCTGTCGATAGCTTTGGAAATACCTATATTCAGGCTTTCGACAATGTGGAGATGTGCTTGTTAAATGTTGATGTCCTCTTCCTTTTGACTTTGTCGGAAGCCGAATGTCTTTTAATTTTTAGCTTAAACTATTTGCACAAACTTAAAGTTTCATATTTGTTTTTATGTTTAAGTTATCTAAGTATGTTTCTCTGATTAATCTTTGGAAGTATGCTAAACTCATAATTAACTCCAAAAGTTTAACTGAAATTGTGACGACCCGGCTTTTTCTCCACAAAAAGTCGTATCATCAAGAAGAAAGAAAGGGATAGAAAAGAGATAAGATAGAGAAGAAAGAAAGAAACACATCAGAATCTAAACAGCGGAACGAATAAATTATATTAATCAAATAAGATATTACATTGTATCATATACATCAGAGATACACAGCTTATACAACACATACTAGACAGTTATAAACATCTGTCTAGTCATTACAATCCAAATACAACTCAACAAATGACTCATACAGACTAACACAGCGGAATACTATATCTACGAACGCTGAAGCCTCCTGCTCCATTGCTCCTCCAAAGATTCGTCAAAGCAAACCTGAATCCCTTGGCTACTCGTAAAAATTTGAGTACCCAAGGTTTAATAAAACAGAAAATAAACACTTGGGTCAGACATGGGTCTGGTGTGAGTAAACGGTTTAAATTGCTTAACTTCAAAACCTTTGAAAACAAAGGTATCACGTAAGACTCCCCACAAATAAACATGGGTAAGTTTTTACCTTACGCTAACCAAAACATTTGATAGGAAATCCAGTTATATTATAATAGGGTCTAGGGTTTTCAAGTAAAATACAGAAATAGCTGGAATGCTTACATCTCACGTTCCAACATAGTTGGGCACAACTAATACGTACGGCACTTATTGGATTGTGGATTCCATACAATGGCAGAGCTACCGGGGTACCGCTCGTCACAGTACGTGGCCTAGATCAACGTACCGAGGATCACTCCCAATCCCCTGCAACACAAGGCCGGAACATCCCTTACTGGATAATTCCCGCATAAGAAACCCCGCGGTTGGAGCCAGCAACCGCCCACACAGCCGAAATAAAAAGGGACTCTAGACAGGGGAATCTTATACTACTTGGGTGCTACCCACTAACCTTGCTGCACCTCCCCTGTTTTAGCCATTCCCGGTTTGATGAGGCTTGAGGCTACGATTACCTTTAATCAGAACACATCACTTAGAATGCTCATCGTCCACCTGACGATGTGCTGAAAGCATTCAATCCATACAAGTTCGTTCGGGTTCGAACGAAACCGAAGGCATTATCTCGTTACACTCATTTTGGAATCACCCTCAGAGTTAACGACAATAACCCTTGCACTCTGAATCTTCATCTTCACTTGAGATTCACGACCTATCGTTAATTTGGATCGATGTGGTATTCGGGTCTCCAGACCTGGAATATCGGTATACGGAAACCCGATCCCGGTCTCATCGAAATCCAAAACGTATCTTTTAAGGCCAAGTTGTTTAAAGGTTTAAACAATTCAATTCAATTTAATACTTGAATTCACATAGCATTAACCATAGATAAATATCACACATTTATCACGGATATATCCAATATCATACCATAGAATATCATAACATATCATCCAATAGATATCCAATTCAGATATTCTACACAACCAATCATCCATAAGCAACAATTTATTAACCCTATGTTATAATTAATTTAATTAACTTAAATTAAATTAATTACTTAAGAATTAATTATCTAATCTTGCTTAATCAACCATTAATTAATTACAAACCTTTAATTAATTAATTACTCATTAAATATTAATCACCCTTGATTAATTATTTATTAATTACATAAAGTAATTATTCTTTAATTAATTTCACAAATTAATTATTCTTAACCATTTAACAGTAATTAACCTTTAATTACCTTCATTTATTAATTAATAATCCTTAATTAATTACTTCCATTAATTAATTAATTATAATTAATTACATTGACCCTTAATTAATAAATTAATTAATTTAACTTTAATTAATCACTTCTATTAATCCACCTTAATTAATCATAAACAGTAATTATCATCCTATAATTTACTTACCCTAATTAATTAACTCCTTAATTAATTACTTTAATCCTTTAATTAATTACACCAAATAATTAATCCTTAATTACTTCTCATTAAGTAATTATCCTTTATATCAATTATATCCAGTAATTTATTTATTAATTACTTACACCAAGTAATTACACTTATCAAATCTCATTAAGTAATTTATACTTAATCAATACCAAGTGATTATCTTTAATTAATTAATATTTTAATTAACTTAACTTAATCACATTCATCTCATAAATCATAGTTGAGTAATTCATTCTTTAATTACTCCTTAAAACCAATTAATTAATCATTAATTACAGATTAATTATTATTTAATAATTAATTAATAAACCTTAATTATCAATTAATAAAACTTAATAATAAATTAATTAATCCTTAGTTATTAGTTAATCAATTCTTAATAACAGTTAATTAACCTTTAATTAATCTTTATAGATTAATTATTTCATATTTATTAATTAATAAAACCTAATTATTAATTAATAAACTTAATTAAGTACTTCTTAAATACAAATTAATCAACCTCTAATTACTTAATTAATTAATTACAAATTAATTAATCTTTAGTCATTTATTAAATCAATCTTAATCATTGAGTTAATTAAATAAATTAATTACTCTTAATTAATTTCTTAACTAGTCCTCAATCATTATTAATTAAATTAATTAATTATACCTAATTTTCTTAATTAACTTAATTAATATCAAGACATTAAAACTTTAATTATCTTAAGATAAAACACTATCTTATTAATGCCTTAATTATCATTTAAAACATCTTATCTTAATAACTAACTTTTCTTAATTAAATCATTAATTAAGGTTTAAAATAAATAAACATTTAACTTGATAAATTAAAGTTAATAAAACATAACTTCCTTTTTCGTTTTAAAAAAAACTATTTTGCATTAACTTAAGATTTAAAACAAATCTGGCCGAACTTCGAAAACTTAAAACCAGACAACCAAAAACAAACCCGAGCAATCTGCTCGATTCCCCGAGTAATCCCCGTGCACTCACGCTTTCTCCTCTCCTTCGAGTCGCACTTCAAATCGCACGAGCACAACACCGAGAAAAAACTTCATCTTCCCAAACTATCGACCATCTCCAGCTCCAAACGTGCACGTGCACGTGTACATCAGAACGACGTGACTCCGACCATCGACGCCGACTTCAACACATCGCCGTTGACTCCTCCGATCAACTCCAGCACCCAGTTCGTCGAATTCGACTGGAATTCAAATTCGAGTATTTCGATCAAAAACCTGGAACCACGCCTCGCCTGAAAACCTTCGAACTCGACGATGCCGACCACGTACGACCACGAAACTCTGTCCACAAATTCTCCGACCAACCCTTCATCTTTTCCCTCAGTCCGATGGTCTCCGATCATCCAGAGAGACCGCGACAACCTACTTCCAGACCTCGACTTCAAACCATCCCAAAACCCTAGTTTCACCTACCACCGATGCCACGTCGATTGATTACCACTCCCACTATTTTTCCCAACATTCCCAAACAACTAACGAGCTTCGATAGAAATCTCGATGACCAAGAGTACGTTGATTGCTAGAAAATGGTCGAAATCCATTTCCTGTTCAACTTCGAACTGCTCCTAATATACTAAACTAAAAATCACGATTTCCATTTTAAAAATCGTATTTTACAAAGAAGATTTAAGTTATATAATTCGATCAACAAATTATAATACTTGATTTCAACATGTATTTAATATTTCTTTTGCACTATCTTGATTCCAGAAGATTTTCAAATCTAAAATACTTAAACATGTTTTTAAAGCCTAGATTATGTTTACACAAACTTATTTTGCATACAACTCTAAGCATAACAATGATTGGATAAGTAGATTTGAATTTTTTTTTTTATTTTTGACTTGTTTTAAACTCTGTACTTTGGAAAACAGAGAAGAACAAACATATCATACATGCGCAGATCAAACATACATATATACAGAGAACATACTTACAAATACATATACAAAGCAAATTATAATCCAGGAAGCACATGTATAGATTTAGTTTACTCAAGCCTTTTTAATATATGCTTACTCACTTTAAACAAAGGAAGCCTGAGAAGTTTTTAAAACTGGAAACTATACAGAGAGTATCTCTATATATATAAACATATATTTACTTTAAAATAACATGCATACAAACATTTCAACCATACATCACAATTTTAAATCTAGCATTTATCACATGCATATAAACAAAAACCATTTTGTTTAGTTTACTCACCTTTTAAAGAAATGCAGAGAGGTTTGATATTGCACTGGAAATTTGCAAAATGCATTGAACTTGAATCTTTAAAAACTGGAGTACTTGCAAAAATGCTTTGAATTTGAAGATAGACCCCTTTTGAAACAGAAAAGCTTCAGGTTTGCTTCAACAAATTTGCTTTGTTGTTTTGATTCCAGAAACTGAATTGCTTGAATCTTTGAAATGGCTTTGATTTTTAAAACTGGAGTGCTTGATAAACTGGAACATGTTGATGATGGTTCCAGACTAGATTCCAGTTTGAAAACATTACAGGCTTAAAATTTATTTATTTCAATTTTTGAAAACAAGATGTTGCAGGCTTTGAGATATAAATGGTTACAGGTTTTACGATCTTTTGTTTTGCATTGGTTTTAGAGGAGATGATTACAGGCTTTTGGCTTGAAATGGTTGCAGATTTGAAAATGGATTTACAGGTTTGTATTTTGGTTTGAAATTGTGTGACAGGGTTTTTGATCTTAGTTTTGAAGATGTTTGCAGTTTGTTTTAGAGGAAATGATTTTCAGATCTGGCCATAGTTTCTTGTTTTGAAAATGAAAGCATAAGAAAAGGAATGAAGGAAGAAAGTGAAAGTGTTCTATATAGATTAAATTTTGGTTAAATTAAAATTTAAAGAAAATAAAAACAAGTAATGACACTTGTCTCTTGCCTTAATTAATTGCTTAACACATGTTATCAAGTGAGTTTATATGCTAACACTTGTAATACTACATGCATAAATATATTTATATTATTTTAAATGGATTTAAAAGCTTTTATTATTAAATTTCCTACTTAATAAATACATATCCTAACTTATAAATGCTTTTCTTAATTTATAAAAATAAAACTTTTAAAAGAAAATAAAATAAAAACCAATTAGATTTTAACTAAATCATATATAGTATATTTAATCCATTTTAAATGCTAATATAAAACTTTTATATTTATCTACTATCAACTAAATACTTTATAAATTCATATAAATAAATTCCTTTAAGGAAAATGATATAAAAGAAATCTTATTTTTAAATAAAAACTTTATTCATATATTTTAAGAATATAACTATATTTAAAATCAATTCTTTATTAAATTGTTTGAAAATAACAATTTTACCAATTTTAAATAATTAATTTAAAAGATTATCACATTTTAAATTCCCCGAAATCCCGGGATATCACATTCCTTCCCCCTTAAAAGAATTTCGTCCTCGAAATTTAAAACAAAAGATAATCTAAAGTTTTTATTTTATTTTAACCAATTTTAAAACAATTCAAGCCTACTTATCAACCATACACTATCAACAAACAACTATTCATCCAAACAAACAATTTTATCCAAACAACTATACTAGCTACCCGGACACAGATCCGGATAAGCTTCCTAAAATTTCCTTGAGTTTTCCCAAGTATATATATATACCGGGATACTCGCTCAACAGAATTCAAACAACCAATTCTACTGAGCTACAGAGCTCCTACTCATCTAAATCTACAAAACTAAACAGAATATCAGACTACAGATAAGTCTGACTCAACAACCAAATCCTTCCCGAACTACTGGTTCCAAAACCAGAGATAGATCAAACACGTACTTCCTCAAAGATACGCGATATACTCCGAATCTCAGTTATCCAAACTGACAATTCAACCAAGTAGACCAAACTCTTATCCTTACAAAAACTCAGAAGAATCCAATACTCCTTGGAGTTAACCTCACAGTCTTACCCAATCTTATTTCTCCTTTGACCGGAGAAAATAACAACAAAGTCTCCAACTCCGAATTCCAAATTCCTCCGTTTCTTATCCATAGAATTCTTCTGACAATCCTGGGCTGCCTACACCCATTCCGATCAGCTTAACCTTCGCTGATGCTTCTAAAAACAAACTGGATCAAAAATAACTCAACAAAATGATCCTCTCAAGATCTACCCAAAATCCAGAACACAAACTCTATTACCATCAGTAGGCTATAATTTACTTCTCCTATCCGGAAAAGATATACAGATGTACTGCCAATCTGACCTTTAGATCCATAAAAATTTTCTGTAGAAACTTCTAATCCAAACACTGCAACTTCCAGGTTCTTCCAGCTGTCACCTTGCTTCCGCTGCACAACTCTGATCTGGAGAAAATGAGAAAGCTGTCGATGAACTCGAGCACAGACTAGACAACACATCCTGGAAATACGGTCCAACAGATCATAAAAAGAAAACTCAGAGGTTCCATAAAATACTGAGCTGTTTCACCAAATCCTTCTTCTAGGAGCTATCCTTCTGAACCACCGGTATAAATCCTGAAATCAAGTTGATACAGAACTCAATCTCAAATGCAGACAAACTTCTGACTTCGCTGAAGATATCCAGAAAGTCTCAGATAACTCAAGAGAATATTCACTATCGCAAGTCACTTTTGCGATTCACTCAGCTTAATTCCAAATAAACTGTTCTCTCTTAACCACTCAGAACAGCTTATTCTTGACTAACCCATCCATTGAAGAACTGGATCCACTCTGCTGCTTCTGAACTCCAACTCTAGAAAACTGCAAAGCCAAAAGATCTTCTTACTGGAACACAAAACACTTCCGAGCTGCAACGCTGCCACAGATGCCAAAGACTTCCTTATCCAAAGCTCTTCGAGAAACTCGAACCCCAAACCAAACAGAAACACCATGCTGAACTCAGCCACAATCACCGAAGCATTCACACTTCCTTAAACTTGCTCCAAAGAAAACATTTTCGGAAACATTCAGTCAGTGCGTCTCATCACACAACTACTACTTCCTGCGGTTGCCAAGATACCATCACTCGCTTCTGCTCTTCCGACAGATCCAAATCTACTCACCAACTTCAAAGATGGACTCTGAACCTTTAACAGGTTTCCTTTAGAGATTGATGAAATCCTTACACCACAGCAAACTCACTCGAGACGGTATTAGGTCTACAGTCTCGACAGATACATTTCCAACCTTAATACTCAGACTCCAACCATTGGTAGTCGTGTTACACACACCACTACCATATCTACCTTTATAACTCATATTGGAAAACCCGAACAGGTAACCCAACAAATAGGTAGAAATAAATATATATATATAGTTATATAAAAAATTACAAATACGCTCTCTCAAGATAGATAGAAATCACTCCAGAGCTAGGTATTCACTCAACCTACTGCTCTGATACCAAATGTGACGACCCGGCTTTTTCTCCACAAAAAGTCGTATCATCAAGAAGAAAGAAAGGGATAGAAAAGAGATAAGATAGAGAAGAAAGAAAGAAACACATCAGAATCTAAACAGCGGAACGAATAAATTATATTAATCAAATAAGATATTACATTGTATCATATACATCAGAGATACACAGCTTATACAACACATACTAGACAGTTATAAACATCTGTCTAGTCATTACAATCCAAATACAACTCAACAAATGACTCATACAGACTAACACAGCGGAATACTATATCTACGAACGCTGAAGCCTCCTGCTCCATTGCTCCTCCAAAGATTCGTCAAAGCAAACCTGAATCCCTTGGCTACTCGTAAAAATTTGAGTACCCAAGGTTTAATAAAACAGAAAATAAACACTTGGGTCAGACATGGGTCTGGTGTGAGTAAACGGTTTAAATTGCTTAACTTCAAAACCTTTGAAAACAAAGGTATCACGTAAGACTCCCCACAAATAAACATGGGTAAGTTTTTACCTTACGCTAACCAAAACATTTGATAGGAAATCCAGTTATATTATAATAGGGTCTAGGGTTTTCAAGTAAAATACAGAAATAGCTGGAATGCTTACATCTCACGTTCCAACATAGTTGGGCACAACTAATACGTACGGCACTTATTGGATTGTGGATTCCATACAATGGCAGAGCTACCGGGGTACCGCTCGTCACAGTACGTGGCCTAGATCAACGTACCGAGGATCACTCCCAATCCCCTGCAACACAAGGCCGGAACATCCCTTACTGGATAATTCCCGCATAAGAAACCCCGCGGTTGGAGCCAGCAACCGCCCACACAGCCGAAATAAAAAGGGACTCTAGACAGGGGAATCTTATACTACTTGGGTGCTACCCACTAACCTTGCTGCACCTCCCCTGTTTTAGCCATTCCCGGTTTGATGAGGCTTGAGGCTACGATTACCTTTAATCAGAACACATCACTTAGAATGCTCATCGTCCACCTGACGATGTGCTGAAAGCATTCAATCCATACAAGTTCGTTCGGGTTCGAACGAAACCGAAGGCATTATCTCGTTACACTCATTTTGGAATCACCCTCAGAGTTAACGACAATAACCCTTGCACTCTGAATCTTCATCTTCACTTGAGATTCACGACCTATCGTTAATTTGGATCGATGTGGTATTCGGGTCTCCAGACCTGGAATATCGGTATACGGAAACCCGATCCCGGTCTCATCGAAATCCAAAACGTATCTTTTAAGGCCAAGTTGTTTAAAGGTTTAAACAATTCAATTCAATTTAATACTTGAATTCACATAGCATTAACCATAGATAAATATCACACATTTATCACGGATATATCCAATATCATACCATAGAATATCATAACATATCATCCAATAGATATCCAATTCAGATATTCTACACAACCAATCATCCATAAGCAACAATTTATTAACCCTATGTTATAATTAATTTAATTAACTTAAATTAAATTAATTACTTAAGAATTAATTATCTAATCTTGCTTAATCAACCATTAATTAATTACAAACCTTTAATTAATTAATTACTCATTAAATATTAATCACCCTTGATTAATTATTTATTAATTACATAAAGTAATTATTCTTTAATTAATTTCACAAATTAATTATTCTTAACCATTTAACAGTAATTAACCTTTAATTACCTTCATTTATTAATTAATAATCCTTAATTAATTACTTCCATTAATTAATTAATTATAATTAATTACATTGACCCTTAATTAATAAATTAATTAATTTAACTTTAATTAATCACTTCTATTAATCCACCTTAATTAATCATAAACAGTAATTATCATCCTATAATTTACTTACCCTAATTAATTAACTCCTTAATTAATTACTTTAATCCTTTAATTAATTACACCAAATAATTAATCCTTAATTACTTCTCATTAAGTAATTATCCTTTATATCAATTATATCCAGTAATTTATTTATTAATTACTTACACCAAGTAATTACACTTATCAAATCTCATTAAGTAATTTATACTTAATCAATACCAAGTGATTATCTTTAATTAATTAATATTTTAATTAACTTAACTTAATCACATTCATCTCATAAATCATAGTTGAGTAATTCATTCTTTAATTACTCCTTAAAACCAATTAATTAATCATTAATTACAGATTAATTATTATTTAATAATTAATTAATAAACCTTAATTATCAATTAATAAAACTTAATAATAAATTAATTAATCCTTAGTTATTAGTTAATCAATTCTTAATAACAGTTAATTAACCTTTAATTAATCTTTATAGATTAATTATTTCATATTTATTAATTAATAAAACCTAATTATTAATTAATAAACTTAATTAAGTACTTCTTAAATACAAATTAATCAACCTCTAATTACTTAATTAATTAATTACAAATTAATTAATCTTTAGTCATTTATTAAATCAATCTTAATCATTGAGTTAATTAAATAAATTAATTACTCTTAATTAATTTCTTAACTAGTCCTCAATCATTATTAATTAAATTAATTAATTATACCTAATTTTCTTAATTAACTTAATTAATATCAAGACATTAAAACTTTAATTATCTTAAGATAAAACACTATCTTATTAATGCCTTAATTATCATTTAAAACATCTTATCTTAATAACTAACTTTTCTTAATTAAATCATTAATTAAGGTTTAAAATAAATAAACATTTAACTTGATAAATTAAAGTTAATAAAACATAACTTCCTTTTTCGTTTTAAAAAAAACTATTTTGCATTAACTTAAGATTTAAAACAAATCTGGCCGAACTTCGAAAACTTAAAACCAGACAACCAAAAACAAACCCGAGCAATCTGCTCGATTCCCCGAGTAATCCCCGTGCACTCACGCTTTCTCCTCTCCTTCGAGTCGCACTTCAAATCGCACGAGCACAACACCGAGAAAAAACTTCATCTTCCCAAACTATCGACCATCTCCAGCTCCAAACGTGCACGTGCACGTGTACATCAGAACGACGTGACTCCGACCATCGACGCCGACTTCAACACATCGCCGTTGACTCCTCCGATCAACTCCAGCACCCAGTTCGTCGAATTCGACTGGAATTCAAATTCGAGTATTTCGATCAAAAACCTGGAACCACGCCTCGCCTGAAAACCTTCGAACTCGACGATGCCGACCACGTACGACCACGAAACTCTGTCCACAAATTCTCCGACCAACCCTTCATCTTTTCCCTCAGTCCGATGGTCTCCGATCATCCAGAGAGACCGCGACAACCTACTTCCAGACCTCGACTTCAAACCATCCCAAAACCCTAGTTTCACCTACCACCGATGCCACGTCGATTGATTACCACTCCCACTATTTTTCCCAACATTCCCAAACAACTAACGAGCTTCGATAGAAATCTCGATGACCAAGAGTACGTTGATTGCTAGAAAATGGTCGAAATCCATTTCCTGTTCAACTTCGAACTGCTCCTAATATACTAAACTAAAAATCACGATTTCCATTTTAAAAATCGTATTTTACAAAGAAGATTTAAGTTATATAATTCGATCAACAAATTATAATACTTGATTTCAACATGTATTTAATATTTCTTTTGCACTATCTTGATTCCAGAAGATTTTCAAATCTAAAATACTTAAACATGTTTTTAAAGCCTAGATTATGTTTACACAAACTTATTTTGCATACAACTCTAAGCATAACAATGATTGGATAAGTAGATTTGAATTTTTTTTTTTATTTTTGACTTGTTTTAAACTCTGTACTTTGGAAAACAGAGAAGAACAAACATATCATACATGCGCAGATCAAACATACATATATACAGAGAACATACTTACAAATACATATACAAAGCAAATTATAATCCAGGAAGCACATGTACAGATTTAGTTTACTCAAGCCTTTTTAATATATGCTTACTCACTTTAAACAAAGGAAGCCTGAGAAGTTTTTAAAACTGGAAACTATACAGAGAGTATCTCTATATATATAAACATATATTTACTTTAAAATAACATGCATACAAACATTTCAACCATACATCACAATTTTAAATCTAGCATTTATCACATGCATATAAACAAAAACCATTTTGTTTAGTTTACTCACCTTTTAAAGAAATGCAGAGAGGTTTGATATTGCACTGGAAATTTGCAAAATGCATTGAACTTGAATCTTTAAAAACTGGAGTACTTGCAAAAATGCTTTGAATTTGAAGATAGACCCCTTTTGAAACAGAAAAGCTTCAGGTTTGCTTCAACAAATTTGCTTTGTTGTTTTGATTCCAGAAACTGAATTGCTTGAATCTTTGAAATGGCTTTGATTTTTAAAACTGGAGTGCTTGATAAACTGGAACATGTTGATGATGGTTCCAGACTAGATTCCAGTTTGAAAACATTACAGGCTTAAAATTTATTTATTTCAATTTTTGAAAACAAGATGTTGCAGGCTTTGAGATATAAATGGTTACAGGTTTTACGATCTTTTGTTTTGCATTGGTTTTAGAGGAGATGATTACAGGCTTTTGGCTTGAAATGGTTGCAGATTTGAAAATGGATTTACAGGTTTGTATTTTGGTTTGAAATTGTGTGACAGGGTTTTTGATCTTAGTTTTGAAGATGTTTGCAGTTTGTTTTAGAGGAAATGATTTTCAGATCTGGCCATAGTTTCTTGTTTTGAAAATGAAAGCATAAGAAAAGGAATGAAGGAAGAAAGTGAAAGTGTTCTATATAGATTAAATTTTGGTTAAATTAAAATTTAAAGAAAATAAAAACAAGTAATGACACTTGTCTCTTGCCTTAATTAATTGCTTAACACATGTTATCAAGTGAGTTTATATGCTAACACTTGTAATACTACATGCATAAATATATTTATATTATTTTAAATGGATTTAAAAGCTTTTATTATTAAATTTCCTACTTAATAAATACATATCCTAACTTATAAATGCTTTTCTTAATTTATAAAAATAAAACTTTTAAAAGAAAATAAAATAAAAACCAATTAGATTTTAACTAAATCATATATAGTATATTTAATCCATTTTAAATGCTAATATAAAACTTTTATATTTATCTACTATCAACTAAATACTTTATAAATTCATATAAATAAATTCCTTTAAGGAAAATGATATAAAAGAAATCTTATTTTTAAATAAAAACTTTATTCATATATTTTAAGAATATAACTATATTTAAAATCAATTCTTTATTAAATTGTTTGAAAATAACAATTTTACCAATTTTAAATAATTAATTTAAAAGATTATCACATTTTAAATTCCCCGAAATCCCGGGATATCACAGAAATGTTTTCACTTGGCAGAATCATGAGTTCTTCAAAGGAAGCCGAAACCATCTCCAAGCACTCTCTCATTTCAACTCAAGATGAAGTCAATGCCATTCTTAAGGACTTTGGCATCACTGGAATCGAGGGACATTCCCCCAATGAAGTCTAACGCCATCAACAACCCTCTTAAAGGGTTTTTGCATATACTGCCATTCATATATGGCATGGTGGATTCTTGCCTTTCCTAGAATCCTTGTCTTCATATCTATCTCATGTTGGGATCGCCCCAATCCAGTTGTCTCCAAATGTCTATACTTATCTCTTATCTCTAGATATGATGACACTGGAATCCGGACTTCCTTCTCTTAATGCCGAAGTGCTAAATCACTTGACTCAGTTAGTCAAGCCGAGCAATCTCAACATCCAGATTTATATGGCCAATCCCCAGAAGAAGTTAATATTAGATGGGGTTAACAAATTCAGAGACTTGGAAAACCAGTTCTTCTTTGTTAAGTGTTTTTCTAACGTCCGCGGGATCTTTGCTTCTCCCCATAAGTTTTGACTTATGTTGCTTTTCCTTACATGAAGTTTTTTTATTTCCTAATCTCTTTTTTTATCAGGTGTGCTTGCTAAAGAACTTAAAGATGCTGACAAGAAAACAGTTGAATCTCTAATTGCAGCTTCAAGTCAAGTTGGGAGCAGGCTGACGTTATTGACTCCATCTAATCTACAAAAACACTCTCTTCTGCTGGCAGGCCATAAGATTTTGGGAATTCCACCTTCTGTACAACACACCTCTCGCGGAAAACGTTTCGTTCTCTAGAAGACTCATTAACTTTCTCTCCCATGTCTCATATTTGTGCTGACCGCTTTGGTATGTTATAGTTTAAGTATTTGTCTTCTGTCTATGTCCCTTCCTAAATTATTATGCTAACTTCAATTTGTTCTAACTTTTTCCAGCTATATCTCAAGTTACAGTGCCTGTCAGCGGTGCTGCCCCTCCTCCACCAACTTCTGGAGTAACATCAATTATTGCTTCCTTTGCAAAGTCCAAGCAAACTTTCAAAAGGAAGTTAATGGAATCTTCTGAAGATGTTCCTTCGAAGAAAATTTCTAAAATTATGGATGTGGAGGAGGAGGAACACCTAACTTCTGAAAAAGCTTTGAAGAGCCCAACCGTGGAGGCTCCTAAAGATAAGACTATGCAAACTACAAGCATACTGATCCACTTTCTTGTATTTCTGTCTCAACTCGCCAGTTGCTCTTGCTCAAATGCAATTGGCCTTGAGTATGCCTCCTACCCCGAGGCATGATTCTTCTCTGCCGAAATCTTCTTCACCTCCCACCATCAATTTTGAAGAGATGGTCGAGTCTATTCTCCACTCTGAACCCTTCATCTCTGTTCATCCACCTTCTTCTGCTCTAGATTTGACGAGGCATTGTCGTTCTTTGATGGAGCAATAACTTTTGGTAAGTTCTTCTTCAGTTGACCTTATCTCCATTGGTTTTTCCTCAAATCACTAACTTGTGTTATATTTTTCTTTCGGATTTCAAAGAGTTGGTTAACTTTGAACGAACATGTTTCAAAGTCTTCCGCCGAATCCTCCAAGCTTCAGGACAAAAATTCTAAGCTTAAAAATCAAGTGTCTTCTTTGACTACTACCAAAAATGATGCTTCCATAGAGTTGGAACTAGTAAAGGCTTCTCTTGTCCGGGCCAAGACAGATCTAGAAGCAGAAAGGCAAGCTCATCAACTCCTTTCTAATGAAATTTTTTCCATAGATCTCACTCTAAAAGATTCTGAAGACGAAAAGGCTCTCTTGGTCACAAAGAACATTTCTTTGGAAGAAAAATTCAAGAAGACAAGAGCTTCTCTAAAACTAGCTTTCAATACCCTTACCGTTGTCAAACAGCAAGTGTCCCAATTTGTTGGCACCACATTAGGGAAAATGATGTTGAAGAATTACGAAGATGCCCTTATGTTTGCATATATCGACAACTACAAGAATTGCCTTGAGTTTGGCTTACCTTCACTTGATCCTGCCCTAGCCGAAAGAGTGATGGGCAAAATTAATCAGATGAAGCAAGGTATTAAGCCTACGGATGAGGAGGAAATTATTCCTTCTGAAGTGCTTTCTTTTGATATCCCCTCCTTTGATATTGAGTCGGACTCTGAGGACGAGGGTGACAAAGATGACGTCGTTGAGGAAAAAGATGATGATGATGGCGATGACAGTGATGATGATAACGATGATGATGATCTTGCTGGAGGCCAAGGTCTTAGTGGAGACAAAGGGGGTCCTTTCGGGGCTTCTGAAAAATATGGTGGGGACCAAGCTAAATTTCCTAAACAAAAGCCATCTCCTCAAAAAGATATGCCACCTGCATCACCCAGGTCTTCTGCTCCTCATGAGGATGAGCCTGCTCCCACTCATATTGGGGATCCAAAAGAGAAAGAGCATGCCTCCCAAGCTCCCTTCCTAGTTTCTCAGGTATGGGATTCTTTATTTAAATGTATTTTACTTCGAAGATAATAATTAGTGTAAAAAAATTCATTTTTAGATAAGGAAGAAGTCTCAATTTCCCTATAGAACAAAACTTGAAAGAAAACAAGTAGAAATTAATAAGTTATATAGGGAGTTAGATAAACATATAAAGGAGCATAACATCCTCTATGAAAAGTATCATAGTCTCGATAGGAGCGCCTCAGTTCTAGCATCTTTTAAACATTAGAGGGCTGCCCCTTTATTAAAGAGAGGGCACCTACGGTACGACACTCTCTTAAAGGAGAATCGAGAGTAACTCACTTTATTTTGGATGATGATTGAAGAAACAGACATTTTAGTTAACTTTTTGTATAAAGCTTATTGCAGACATTCGATTATTGACTTTTTGTACTTAGGCGAATTCAGCGGGCGTTTACTTAGACTTTTCCATAAAAGATATTTAAACGAGTTTGGATCTGACTCGCATCCTGGAGCTTGTTGGAATTTACCAAGGGTCAGGTCAATCCCTCAAAATATCCCCTCTGAAAAGCTTAAGTACTACAAAGATAAAAAAAATCTGAATTTTTCTCTAAGTCTATTTTGTATGAACCAGATGATTAATTGTAAATGTGTAAAAGTTTATTGATTTATGAATGTATGTTTTTGCTTTGCTTTTTATATTTAGCCTTTCGTTATTATACTATCACAGAATGACCGTTCACTAGGTTAACTTGTTCCTAAAGACCACTTAAGTCAATATGTTAAATTGAGGAGATTTTATCACAAAAAGGCATCACTTCTAAAGACTTCAAAATTAACAAGATATTGCTTTCTTCGAGATTTACAAAAACTTTATTTGGAATACCCTCACCTCCGCTTTAATTTCCTTGGAGACGAGAAAGAAATATTTCTTAAGGAGATCAGAACATTTTGTACAAAATTAATTTGCGGTTCAATAGTCCTCCAACCGGGAAGTGGGGCTATAGCAAATGTCCGTCGGTCATTACCCCATAAGGAGTCTCTATCCCTTTTGACTCAACGGTTACATTATCTGCTAACTCACTAGATAAAGTTAGAAAAGCAGCTTTTAAACTTTAGATGTAATCCAGCTGCTTGTTGTATCTTTTAACTTTATTGTTGTTTAAGTGTATCCCGTTATTACAATAATAAAGGCATTTTTCCTTTTGGTTTTGACTTTAATCTATCTCTTTTTACTTGAATAGGAGCTACAATTATCTGCAACTTCTCTTCCTCATAATTTATCATCACACATCGATGCTATTAGAGAGAAATTGTTGCAAACAAGTGGAGGGAGTGTGCCCAGCGATGAAGTCTTATTGTAACGCTTTAGTGGGAATGCAAAGGCCTTAAAATGGCATAAAAGATACTTTGTTCAGAAGACTGTCGCTAGCAATCAAAAGGACAAGATTTCCTATCTTGAGGCTGAAATTAAGAGTAAAGATGAAACAATCACAACACTTAAGCAACAAGTGAAGACAAATCCCACCATTGATTTTGATCACAAGATGTTTGAACTTATTTAACAAATAAGTGATTTAGAGTTGAAATTGAAAGACAGTTAGTCGTAGTGCGAATCACTAGAATATATCATGGGCAACCAACTCCCGAGTATTGAATTACCAGTTCCTCGCACTGTTCCTTTTGTCTCTAGACTTATGAGATCCACTTCCCTTGCTTCCAAGAACTTTCCTAAAATGCTCAACCTCCTCCTGGCTTGGATGAAAACGTTGTGGGTAATTGGTGTAGGAAAGTGAGATTCAAAATTGCTAAATATTTTGATGAGAAACAAAGAGCGAAATACGCGCAGAGTATCAATGAGTACGTTTCCAAAATTCAAGAGCTCGAGCATGATAAGTATTTCTTTCATAGACGTGTTGTAGAGCTAGAAAGGGATAACAAGACACTTAAGGGTGCGAACAGAGCCTTTAATCGCGCTTTGAAGACGAATATCGACGCAATTGATGACGAGGATAGAGTAAGGAGGAAAGAAAAGAAACTTAAAGAAGTTCTCAGCGCTACGATTCGTCATGTAGTAGATCCCTTAGTTGCTGAAACTCTTGACAAAGCCGCCAAAGAGTTGTAATTTATTTGTATATCTGATTTGGATAGACTTGTTTTTTATAAAGATATAATTATCTTCATAGTTTTGTAAATCATCTCAAGACTTATGTAAATTATATAAACTTAGTCAATATCACCTGGTTTGTGATTCATTTCCGTAATGCCATTTCTGGGGCGTTTTTTGATGGCTCATTCATTATTTCCGTATTTGTTGAATCTTTTATTTCTCATTGCTGTGCTGATTTCCCTAAAAAGTATGAAGCAAACAATATTTCTAATTGTTAGCTTAAAATTGACATACCAGTCTATGTATATTTTTAACAAGTCATCTTGTTAACTACATGAGAGATAATTTATATCAAACATTTAAGCCCCGTCTTTAACTGTTATAAGATATGCTTGGGGATTTAACTTTAACAATTTGGCTGGAATATTTGAAATTTGCCGATAGAAAATCCCGCCTATCACAAAGAATTAAATTCGGAAATCGCCATCTGAATTTCGAAAGTGGAAATCCTTTGACCCATTCCTTGACATATTGGTAAACTAGAAATTCCAAAACCCAGATTTAGAAATTCTTTACAGTGATCTTCATGGCAATATTCCTTGACCCAGATTCGGGCATTCGAGATAGAAAAAGAGAGTTCCATTATCGAGATTTCATACCTAGATTAGAATTCAAATAAGTAATTGTCTCGATACCCAGATTCAGGTATTAAATAATGAAGTTGTGAAATGAATATTGCAAAACCCAGATTCGGGTATTAATTGACGACACTTAGATATTAAAGGCTCGAAATCCAAATTCGAGTATTAATGGATGAAATTCCAGTATGAGAGATCCAAAACCCAGATTCGGGTATTTAAAGATGACGTTTAGAAATGAAAGTCTCAAAACCCAGATTCAGGTACTTATAAGCGGAGCCCTGTTCTACTCCTTTGATGTGTGAACCCTTCAGGTCTTGTATAAAAGTAATTTGTCTAGTTGCCTCTTGAGCTTGGACGTCTTAGTCAATAATTTGAAATGCCTCTTTCTCGAGCTTGAACATCTTAGTTCATGATCTGATGAGCCTCTTCTCGGGCTTAGACATCTTAGTCTATTGTTGAATGTGCCTCCTCTCGGGCTTGGACATCTTAGCCATTGTTTAGTGGGTCTCTTCTTGGGCCTGGATGTCTTAGTCCATTATTGTCCGGTGCTCTTGGTCAGCTCAACTTAGAGACTGGAACCAAGGATTTACCCGACCTCCCTCCAGGAGGCGCACTGCCTTGGCCCTTTTGCGGCGCGGACAGGGGCTTGTTCAGTGCTCTACTCTGGCCATCTTATGGCGTGGATAGAGGCTTACTCCATCCTCCCTCCAGGAGGTACCTTACCCTAGCCCTTTTGCGGCGCGGATAAGGGCTTGTTCGGTGCTTTAACCTGGCCATCTTATGGCGCATCTAAAGGCTTACCCGCCCTCCTTCCAGGAGGTGCTCTGCCCTGGCCATCTCGGCATGGACAGAGGCTTTTCTACCATCTTAGATAGACTACCATCTTAGGAAGTATCTAAATCTGAGGAGTATTTCACTCCCAACCATGTAGATTTTCTCTTTATAGAAAGTTGCTCTTTATTGACTTTATCTCAAATTCATTTTTACAAACTCATGGATTTTTCCTTGACGAAAGAAGTTTATGATCATCCCCTCCAGGGCTCTGCAATGGTTGGTTTCATGACCATTGATTATATGATAGTGGTAGTAGGATCCTCCCAAATTCCTTTCATGTTTTGCCTTTTGCTTTTGTGACGGCCAATAGTTGAGCTCATCCTTAGTAAGCAAGTAGACATTTTCCATAGATGTTATTAAGTTGCATTCCTTTGGAAGTCTAGATTTTAAGTTTGATTCTTGAGGATGACCCTTTGACTTTTTTCTCTTTGGCCTTATTGTTTCACGTTATTCGATTGCTTTTCTTTTTGCTACCTTTTGTATTTCTTGAGTTGGAAGTGCTTTTGTCGTAGTTGGTTGCCATTTGTGTGCAAAGGCATTGTAATCATCCATTATTTCTTTCTCAAAGATTGTGCCTTTGGAATAATGTTGAATGGTTCTTCTCATTTGATTAAAGACATTATCACTTCCATCTGTTTTCTTTCCTAGTGCAAAGATGGGGGTAGGGCCAACATGAAAAGGATTTAGACTCCATTTTTCAGGATCATAAGACTCTGCTTTTTTCTTGTTTATAATTCTAAGAGCTTCTAGCTTCAGTCCTTACTCTTCATCTTGATTGGAGTTCTTGATGAGCCTTGAAGGGATCTTTATCTCAAGCGGCTAGGAGGATCATTGTTCCGATCTCATGATCCTTTTTGCCATGATTTACCAAAGTAGATAAACTTGGAATAAGATTAAATTAAGCAGGGTTAGAGAATAGCAGTGTTGGGGGTTTATCTAAGTCAAAGGTTCGAGTCCTCCTTCTAGCACCAAAAATGTTAAAAAAATTTCTTTTCAACACCCCGAAATTATGCTGAGAAAGGTGAATAATTCTTTACACAAGTTGTGTAGAAAAGAAGGTAAGAATCCTCTTAAGATTGCCTTTCGATTAGGCCTTATTTGATAATAATCATCAAGTAGACCTTTCGACTCTGTGGAAAGGGTCGGATTCTGTGTTATATGACCTTTCGATTCAGTTGGGTAAGTATGGCTTCTCCTTCGAAAGCCTTTCTTTCAATCTGGTTGAAACATTCTGAGTTAGGCTTGCTTAGATAGTTTTTGACCTAGATGGAGGCCTTAGGTTATTAGTTAACTTGAGTTTTGGTTTCTTGAGCGAAGATTGAGGGTTTTGACCTTGTTGAAAGTTTGAGGATTTTTCCTTCTTGTGTATAAGTAGGAAACCTTAAGCTTCAATGGATACGAGATGGGTTTCAAACTTGTCGAAAACTTAAACTTAAGTTCTTTATGTAGGATGAAAACCTTTAGTGAATTTTAGCTTGGTTTCGACCATATTGAAGACTTCAGCTTAGAGAAAAGATAGTTATGAGTTGGCTACAAAAGTTATTAGAACTTAAAGGGGTTTCATCTATGTCGGTAGTAGCCTTTCGATGGAGGTGAAACCTGTAATATAGAAGTGAATCCAGCAAAAGATAAATGAAATAGTAAAATAACATGAAATAATTGAAACTTCCCTTTCTTCAACTCCAATGACTTTATTTCTCTAAATGCCCAAATTGATTTATGTTAGCACCAAAATTGGTCACCAACACCCTAGAATAGATTTGGGTAGAGAGATAAATGAAGACAGTAAATTAAAACAGAGGAATAGCACAATATAATGCAAAAATAATAGTAAAAACAAGAACAACAGAATTATAGTGGTTCAGCATAACTGCCTACGTCCACTTTGAATGTGATCTTTATTGCTCTTTCTACTGTTTGATTACAGATACAATCCACGAAGAACAGCTTGAATTTAGTTTAGAATGAAAAGGAAATGAGTACAAAAAATGGCAGAGTCTCTCCTTAGTTTCCCAAAAAAAGGTCCCTTAAACTGGAACCCTGCTCCTCTAGATGGAGATAGCCTGGCTTCCCTGAGTGTGCATCTCCTTTCAGTCTTCCAGGCTAACAATCGAAGGAGTTCAGCCCATAATTAACAAGTCATGAAGACCGATCCAATCATGCCGAACCCTCACACCCGATCCGGGGTCCTTTGGATGTCTTGAAGCAAATCCTCAATCGACTCGAAGCAGCTCGTAGTATGACTCAGAGTGAAAACATGCCAAACGCAGCACCTTGTTGCCGACTTGATTCCCACAACTGACTTTGAGCTTGTGCTTCACCGTCCCGAAAACGAGCAGGCACCGACCCAGAGTAGCCGACCCCATGGCCTTAAGCCGGTCCATCTCCATGTCTCCCTATTACCGACCCGAGGAAATAATCATGCCGACTTGAAGCAACTACAATGTTCCGACCTGATAACTTGCCAACCTCTCCGAGATGCACCGACCCATGTCTTGCCGACCCATCACGGCCGAACCCAAGCTATCGATCCCAAACTCTTATGACCGATCACCAATAACCGACCTCCTGTATCTTGTGCCGATCCATCATAGCCGACCCACCATAGCCGATCCACTTCAGCCGATCCACTTCAGCTGATCCTATCATCTAATGCCGAACTTAAATGGATGAACCCATAGCTATTCTCCATCACCGACCCATTTCCTATGCTGAATCCTCTCAAGCATGCTGACCCCTAGTGGTTGATTCACATTGTCTCTGAGTCGATGATGAGACAACTCGAATTAAACTCCTACACGAATCTAAGTAGACTTACTCCTAACACTACTCCCATCAACATCCAGTCATAGCTTCTACAAATACTGTTTTGTAGCCAGGCCAAGGTACCGGGTAACATTTGCCCCCCAAAGTGCGTCTTGTGAACAACATGACGCGCTTTGAATCAGTGAGCAATCCTTGTTCCCAGAGGTTATCTCATTCAAGCCAATAACTGATTGTTGTTTCCTATTAACCTTCAATAAAACCCTGTGTCATTCGAACGCTTTAGCTTAGCCTTAATAAAGTCACGGGGCTCCTCGTGCAACTTTTCAAAAGTTGATTGCGTATAATCTTTCAAAGGTTATATTCATAGCGATGACTTCTTCCCAACCAAGCATTTCTTCATCTTTTCCATTTTATAATTAATATAATTACTTATCATTACACATTGTCCATTATTTTTTTTAAACAAAGAATTGGAGGGGTCAGCATACGAATGCCGATCCCTTGCTTGTTTTGCCTAGGATGGGGTCGGCATGTTGACTAGCCGACCCCTTGGAATACGGTGACCAGGTCTCTAGGAAGAGATCAGTTCGTATTCCATTCTTCATATAAAAGCTCGGGTCCCTATTTTCTTCTTCCCACTTTTACTTCTCTTGGTTATTTCTTCACAAAGCTCTGCTAACCAATTCCTCCAACATAATTTACGCCTTTTCCCTCCCAAATCCTAGTAACCTCGCATTGCAACTTCCAATTACACACGGATTCGATCTATCCTTGACTCGAATCCACTACTATCCTATAAGCCCCAGATCTGCAATATAGGTATGAACCTCCCTTTTAACTCATAGCCCAACCTTGAGGAGTGACGTGGTGTCCAGGTGCATAGGCAATCGAGTTCTAGTTTGGAGTTGACATGAGGTGGAGAAGAGAGGGATTATGAGGAGCAGGATGGAGTTGTGGGAGAAGAAATGGGTTCGGTGTAGATACGGTAGAGGATAGTGTTAGCATATGTTAGGATATTGGGAGGAGTTGATATAGTTGCTTCAACCGTAGGATCGGCGTTGTATGCTAAGCATTGGGTCGTGAAAATCAGGGGTTGGTATTCTTAGTTTAGATGTAAGGATCGGTATTTAGAATAAAAGGAGGGATCGGTATTTTAGAGAGTGGGCGTTCGGTATACTATGTTGAGGTTTCGAGTCAGTGGTTTTTCGAGGGAAGAGTCGGTCGGTATTTTTGAGAGTGGGCGTTCGGGTCGGTGAGATTAGCATAATGGAGCATTCGGTAATCTGGTCAAGGCATGGGGATCGGTGTTGAGAGGCTGGGTCGGCATTGGCAACCAAAACACTCAGATTTGATTAATAAGAATACGATGACTACACATCTTTACGCCCCAGCGTAAACTGACGAATAATGACATGCCTCTTCACACAAAAGCCTATGGACATAGCTTGAATCAACAAATTCACAGTTTTAACAGCACAATTAAAATGCTAAACTGGTACAAAGATTCCAAGTAACGGACTTCACAATTCTAAAATGTCAATGCTCGATTCCAAGACTTCCATCACTAATCATCTGCTACACTGCCGGAGACGGTCAGCGATGACGGTCTCTAGGATGACGACCCAAAAATTTCATCGCGTTATATTCGTCTTTTCAATCTTAAGTTCTTTGTACTTAGGTAAAAATCACCGCACTAGTTCACACACAGCATGGCGGAATATATTGTTATTACTTCTAATATCGATTATCTTTCGAGTATAGCTTAAACAGGTATTTATCCACATCAAGTGCCTTCCCGTAATGTCTTCCAAATCAAATAGGAAATCAAGTTCCGCCACTTTATCCGACAAACTTGGGCCAAGTCAATAGCAGGGGGTTGTAGAAACATCAAGCCAGTGATTAGATCTCTTTTCTGACATCCCAACACTTCCTACCGAGGTTATAGATCCGGCTCCGGATGCCGTAGACGACGCCACAATTTTATGTTATTTTACTTCAAGGATCAACTCACAAGCCTCAAAGATCGGCGAAATGGTCCTTCGCCGATTGTGCTCCATTTATGGGATTCCATTTAAGGATGTGTTAGTCCCATCGAGGCAAGATCGGCCCCACCTGCCCCCAACCGGGTACACCGCATGTAACAAATTCATGTGTTGGGCCGGATGCATGCCACCATTCAACTCTTTCATACGGAGGTGCTAAAGTACATGGGGATCACCCCTACACAGCTGCATCCTAATAGCTACGTGTTAATTCACGGCACCTTCCTACTCTTCATGAGCATCCTATTTAGACCTCCAACTCCCAAGGACATTCATTACATTTACCACTTCAAGAAATGTGCTGGTAGCCCTTCTTACGTTTTCCTCAAGCCATTTCCCAAATGCCAAGTTCTGATGGGTGCATGGAACAAGCTCTCTCAATTCAAGCAAGAGTGGTTCTATGTGCGCTGTCCTCTTGGATTCGCAAGAAGATGGTTGGAAGGACGTAGGTTTCATTCCCATTTCGTCCCTCATATTAGGACTTGAATTGCCTTTTTCTGAAAGTTTGAAATTTTTAAACCCTTCCAGGTGTTTGCCCGTGGCCCGAAGGTACTAGGTATTCCATAGCAGTCGAGGCTATTCACGCTACTCTGGTGGAAGATCGGGACATCAAACTGTTAGTTTCCGACGAACTGCTCTCGTTATTCAGACTACTAGTGGATGGTCGCAGGATTGGCCATCCGAGAAGCACAATGACTTCAAGGGCAACTGCAGAGAGGAGGAGAGAACAAGTTGTTCCCTCGTTGCCCCCTGTTAAAGGAGCTCATGATACCAGCGAGGAAGGAGAGATTAAGGAAACGGAGATCACAGCGCCAATAAATGAGAACATAAGTTCCGGACAAGTGCCAGCAGCCGACTCTCCCTACGCTAACAAGCCTCAGCCTTCCCCAAAAAAGAAAAAGAGTTTGGTGTACATAATTAAAAAGAAAGAAGTTGGGGCGACTCCAAAATACGTGATAACTCCCATTGAGAAGGGAATATCTTCCGAGAAAATCGAAAGTTCGCTAAAGGGCCTCTCTGACTTGTCCATTCCCGATGACTTGTTGACTTCGCAAATCTTGGTGCCGAGGGGCTTAACTCGCCCGTGAGAAGCGGTAACGGCATACAATTCCATAACCAGGGAGAAGAAACTCCCATGAGTAAAGTGAAAACTTCTAGTCCGTTGGGGGGATGCACTAGGACACACACAAGCACTTACACTTCACCACCAACTTGCATTCAATTTTTCATGTGATTTCCACTAATTTGTTCTCATTTCGCCTCATGTACAGTTGAGATGACTCGCTCACACGACTTCAACCGCCTTCACAGATCTTCCATCTTTCACCGCTTAGGTCCGGATTCAGAATCCGGTAAATGGAGGGATAGAGTTGAAAGCGGAGATAGAGATTATCATTCTAGAGAATCATCATCATCCTCCAAGAGGAGAACTCATGGGCATTCTTCACATCCAAGCGAACCCACAAATCCCCTAGCGCATGGCGGAGACAAGTCTACTTATCGAGGCTCCCAATCAAACGCTCCCTCCGATCAACACTCCGGCTCTTCGAGCACTAGGCAATCTCGTGAGCATCACAAGAAATCGTTAACTCCGATGAGACCAACTCCTCCAGCTCCCGCTCATAACCCAACCATGGCGGAGAAATTAGCCAAGCTTAAGGCCATGTTCCCAAAGATCTGCTTCGATGGGCTGAATTTCCTTCTTGCCATACATCCTACCCCCAGGAATGTCAAAGCAGATGCTCTTGCATGCACGAACGATGTGTATGTTCAACATGATGTGTTTGTGCACCTGGTCGAAAAAGTTTCAGAGGTCTCTACTGAGCGTCAATATGAGATCGACCGCCTTAAGCTAGAAGCCATTTATGACAAAGACATTATAAAGAGCTTGGATGACAAACTGCTCTCATACAAAGCCCAACTCGGGACTGTCAAGAAGAACGCCAAGGAGACAACTGAGGTGGTCAGTCGCTTAGAAGCTAGCCATAAAAGGGAATTGGATGGAGCACTCCAACTCTATGGCATTCTAGCTTTGGAAAAAGATTCTCTGCAAAAAGAGAAGGAAATTCTCGCTCTCTGAGTCAAGGAATTGGAAGATCTGCTTTCTAAAGAGAAAGAGGAAAAAATTACAGCGCAGGAGGAATCACAGAAATATTGTGATGAAATCGTCGAGACAAGGAACTTAAAAGCAAAGCTCGACGAAGAACTATCCCGAATCGAAGCACTGAAGGATGCAGCTCACGAAGAAGGTAAAAAAGCAGCACTTACACAGGCTGACTCCCGACTTGAGGTAGCGAACGAGTCCGGCAGAGAGGAGATTAAATGCTTATTCGACCTATTCATTGCTGAATATAATGCAAGGTCCTTATGCACTGCAACTTATCATTCTTGGATGATGGTCATCTCGAGTCGCTGGCCGAAGCATGGGATACCCTTGTAAAAATCAAGAAAGTGGAGTTGGGTGTCGAAGAGATCGATAAGGAGGCACTCGCGAAAGAAGTGCTCCGAGGAAATGAGTCCTCCGATTTAGCTACTACAAGACTTCTCTTTTGCGGAGCTTCCCCGACGTAGAAGGAGAAAGAAGATATCGCCGGTCTGTCTTGCACTAAGTCTCAAGTCCTCCTTTCTGTCCAGCCGACCAAGACTTCATCTCTCGATTCTCTCGATTAGCACGACGGTTACGATCTGGGAAAATCGGACTTAGCATCCATACACTGTCCCCAATCATTGAGGGAGATACTCCAAGGACCACCATGAGTCAACTGGATGCTGGTACTTAATTTCACCTTCTAAAGTTCAAGAGGTGGCCGTTCTCGGCGAATAACTGATGTACTCTAACATTTGGTTTTCATGAAATCATGTAGGTCATTCTGGTCCCGAACCGACTCAAAGGAGCGACGTCGCCACATAGCCGAAAGAAAAGAGAGCCGAGGCACCACCTGTCGAAGACACACCGGGCCCTGATGCTCAAGTAATCGGAGCACTATATGAGGATAATCCTGAAGACCCTTCACCCGCCAAAGACCATGATGATATTGTAATCACGGGCTCTTCCGAGCATATCTCCAAGCTTAGTATGAAGGAGCAACTTGAAGAGGAAGAAAAGGAGAAAATCAAGGTCAAGAGCAAGCCCAAAATGGTGGAGATAGACGATCCCCTTAATAGGCCACTGAAAATCATTCCTCTTGGCGGGACTACACCCATGGATGTGCCTCTTCCTTCCTCGGGTACCTCCTCGCAAGTGAGTAAGGGGTCTAGAAAGAAGTGCTTGGCTAAGGAGACTTCGAAGAAACCAAAGAAGGAGAAAAAAAGCAAAGAAATAGTTGTTGTCTTGTGACGTTTTGCTTAGCTTGAATAAATTCGAGTCGTGTAGTCATTTTTCTTTTCTCTTTACCTTCCTTTGGCAGTAGTCGATGTATATAGACTTAGCCTCCGAACATTCGGAGGAGCTGTAAGGAAGTTTCTTGAAAAATAAATAAAATTTTGTTCCTTTGCATTTACTGATTTTCCTTACATCATTTATAATTTAAATCGCAATTGGGATTCGAGGATTCGTAAGTCATTTATACTCTAGTTCGCTTTTCAAAGGAATTCGAAACTTTAGTCCACATTCTGGGGATTTTGGAATTTTTTCAAATCATTTATACTCTAGCCCATGCTCTGGGGACTCACAGTACTCTAATCTGCACTCTGGAGACTTAGAGATTTTTTTGAAATCGTTTACAATCTAGTCCGTGCTTTGGGGACTCAGAGTTCTCTAATCTGCGATATGGGGACTTAGAGATTTTTTGAAATCGTTTATACTCTAGTCCATGCTCTAGGGACTCAGAGTACTCTAATCCATGCTCTGGGGACTTAGAGATTTTTGAAATCATTTATACTCTAGTCCTCGCTCTAGGGACTCGGAGTACTCTAATCCACACTATGGGGACTTAGAGATTTATGAAATCGTTTATACTCTAGTCCACGCTATAGGGACTCAGATTACTATAATCCACACTCTGGGGACTTAGAGATTTTTGAAATCGTTTCTACTCTAGTCGGCGCTCTGGGGACTCAGAGTACTCTAATCCACACTCTGGGGACTTAGAGATTTTTGAAATTGTTTATAATCTAGTCCGCGCTTTGGGACTCAGAGTACTCTAATCCACACTCTGGGGACTTAGAGATTTTATGTGCATAGCTAGTCAATCTTGAATTTTAAATGTGCATTCGTACGTCACATGTGTTAGTGCTAACTAACCTGGTCATGTAATTAAACAACACAGAACATTAACAGTTCACTAAAAAATAGCTTCAAGCTTTTATTGATTATAGAAAATAAGGAAAATCTGAATTGTCTTATTACATATCGGAAATAGAGAACAACAAAGGAAACTAAATACTGAAAGCAACTGCTACTGAAACGCAATAGAAATAAACTAGGTATAATAACGGAACAAATGCTCGCTATTCCATGCTTTAGGGAGTGTCATGCCATCAATGGTCGCTAGCTTGAAGGTTCCTTCTCCAAGCCTCCGTTCGATGACATAAGGACCTTCCCATGTGGGATTCATATGTGATGGGGCTAGAAAAACTCGCTTCAAAACAAGGTCGCCCACATCGAAAGCTCTTGGTCGGACTTTTTCATTATAATATCGGGCGACTCGGTGCCGATGTGTGGCCGCCCTTAAATCAGCTTCCTCGCGTTTCTCATCGACAAAGTCCAATGATTCTAGTAAAAGATCTTGGTTTGTTCTAGGATCATAATAAGTTACCTGGTGGGAAGGGACTTCAAGTTCCACGGGTATAACTGCTTCGGTGCTGTATGCTAAGAAGAATGGAGTATGGCCAGTCGCAGACTTCTGGGTGATTCTGTATGCCCAGAGTGCCGTTGGAAGCTCATCCACCCACTTGCCTCTAGCCTTCTCCAAACTTTTTTTCAAGATAGACTTGATTATCTTATTTACGGCTTCAACTTGCACATTCACTTTAGGGTGAGCGACTGCAGCAAACCTCTTCTCAATGTGATGTTTCTGACAAAACTCTTTGAATTCCTTACTCTCAAATTGAGTTCCGTTGTCAGTAATGATAGTCCGTGGTAGTCCAAAGCGGCATATGATGTTCCGCACGACAAAATTAATGACCTTTTTGGTGGTGATCGTAGCTAATGGCTCCGCTTCTGCCCATTTGGTGAAGTAGTCGACCGCGACAATTGTGTATTTTGCATCACCTTTGGAGATTGGCAATGAGCCGATAATGTCGATTCCCCATATTTCAAACGGTCATGGGCTAACCATTTGCGTGATTTCCTTCAGCGGTGCTCTTGGGATATTCGCATATTTTTGGCATTTATCACATCTCCTCAGATAGTCTGCGACGTCCCAATTCACGGTCGGTCAATATTATCCATAACAGAGTATCTTTTTGGCTAGCGTCTGCCTCCAGTAATGTCGCTACATTCTCCTTCATGGACCTCCGTCAAAACTCATTTTATCTCATCGTAGGCGATAAACCTGAGCAAGGGAACAGAGAATCCCTTTCGATACATAATCCCATCTCGTATAACATACCGCAGGTCCTTGCGAAGGACTTGTCGCCTTTCATTTCTTCTCCTAGGCAAGGTCCCGCGCAACAAGTACTCTTTGAATGGGGACATCCATGACTCTCTTTCAGTTTCCAACTCTGACACAAGATCAACTTCCATCGCTTTTATACTCAAGGCATGTAGAGTTTCAACGGGAACCAAGCCCATCTGTCGTGCGTCACCAGTGCTCGGGAATTTGCCAACGAATCGGCTTCTCCATTTTGCTCGCGCGGGATGTGCAAAATGTCATAGTTTTCGAGGTCCGCCAATAATTCCTAGACCCGGGTTAGGTACGGAGCAAGCCTTTGTCCCTTTGCCTGGTAGTCTCCTCAGACTTGGTATACCACTGGCTATAAGTTGCAAAAAATCTCTATCGATTTTACTCCAAGTTTTTTGGCAAGCTTCAATCCAGTGATCAACGCTTCATACTCGGCTTCGTTGTTCGTAGCGGGGAAATAAAGCTTCAAAGCATATCAAATCAACCCATTCTCGAGAGTTACAAGAACAACACCAGCCCTAGAACAATGGTCATTGGACGCTCCATCGGTATACAGCTTCCATCGTGCAATGGGAATCGCATCACTTCCATTTGGTTCGTCCTGCACAGTGAACTCTGCAATAAAATCCGCCAATGCTTGCCCCTGGATAGCCCTCCTAGGCAGGTAGGTAATGTTGAACTAACCGAGCTTGATGTTCCATTTAAGTAACCTTCCAGAAGTCTCTGGTCGTTGGAGCACCTGCCGTAAAGGTTGATCGGTATAGATACTGACCGGATGTGCCTGGAAATACGAGCGGAGTTTGCACGACGCGATCACCAAACAGTAAGCCAACTTTTCTATCTTGGGATAATTTCTCTCTACCTCCATTAAACACTTACTAACATAGTTCATCGGCTTTTGGATTCGGTCCTCCTCACGAATCAAAGCTGCACTGATGGCATGCTGGGGTACGGCTAAGTTAATATACGATTCCTCATGATCTACGGGCTTCGACAAAATAGGGGGCCTCTCCAAGTGACTCACCAGAGCTCGGAACGCATCTTCACAATTCGGCGTCCATTCAAAATTTATTTTCCCTTTCCTTATCAAATCAAAGAAGGGAATATATTTGTCGGTTGCTCTGGATATAAATCGACTCAATGCAGCGACGTTCCCATTAAGGATCTACACTTGTTTTATAGTTCTAGGTGCCTGTATATCCCAAATGGCCTGAATCTTTTCGGGTTCACTTCAATTCCTTGTGCATTGACAATGAAGCCCAACAACTTCCCCGATGCAATGCCAAAGGAGCATTTCAATGGATTGATTTTCATGTCATAAAATCTAAGTATATCAGACATCTCCGCCAAGTCTTGAATGTGGTCGTTTGACTGTCGTGACTCCACGAGCATATCATTCACATAGACTTCCATCGTTCTGCCGATCTGGTCCTTAAACATCCGATTCACCAGACGCTGATAGGTCACTCCTGCATTCTTCAACCCGAACGGCATTACTACATAATAGTATAATCCAACATCTGTGACAAAATGGTGTGCTCCTGATCCGGAATGTGCATCGAAATTTGATTTCACCCCGAATACGCATCCATAAGTGACAATAATTCATGCCCCACTATCGAGTCAACTAGCTGATCAATTCTAGGCAAAAGGAAACTATCCTTGGGGCATGCCTTGTTAAGATCCGAATAATCAACACACGTCCTCCACTTTCCATTTGCCTTCCTCACCAGTACAGGGTTGGATATCCATTTAGGATAGAGGGCGTCGCAGATAAACCCATTGGCTTTAAGTTTATCCACCTCCTCCTTGAGAGCAATAGACCTTTCCGGGTACATGCCTCATCTTTTTTGTTTTACCGGTACATACTTTGGGTCAATGTTCAACATATGATTTGCGATGGCGGGTGAAATCCCACACATATCAGAATGGGTCCAAGCGAAAACATCGAGATTCGCTCGGAGGAAATCTGAAAGATCCCTCATTATCGAGGGGCTAAGTTGTGATCCTATTTTCAATACCTGCGACGGGTCATCGTGGCTGACTGCGATGTCAATCATCAGTTCAGCCGGCGCTGCCTTGGCCTCCTTGGCTTATTCATCGTCATCTCTTGGATCTATGTCTCTATGGATCTGACTGTGTTGCCCAAGCCAAGGCTCAGGCGCTATTTGTCAATTTTCAGGAGCATGGATGCAGACGGACTTGTCCACACCCTTTCCCTTCTCTCTTCGCTGAGCCTCTCTCAGCTCAGCCACATAATAGGCACGACTAGTTGCTTGATCGCCATAAACTATGCCAACTCCATTGTCTGTCGGAAATTTCAAACTCAAGCACCACGGGGCCAAAGCTGCCCTAAACTTTGTCAGGGCCGGTTGGCCCAAAAAACATTATACGAGGAATCAACATCCAAAACAATGAATAGTAGGATCCGTACCCACCTACGTTCACCCTCTCCTAATTCGACTGGCAATTCTACAAAACCAACCGCTTCAGTAGCTGCACCATTAAAGCCATGAATACGTGCTTTAGATGGTTTCAGATCCTTCGCCTCCATCTTCATCTGATCATAAGCCTTTTAAAGATAACATTAACAGAACTCCCACAATCGATCAATATTCTCCTCACAAGTGCCAGTCCGATCGTAGCTGAGATAACCATCGGATCAATAGTAGGCGCCTCCACCTAATCGACATCCCTACTCCTGAATACTTTATCATCTTCTATCATTCGCTGTTGTTTTGCTGGAGTCCCATCCTCCGTGTTCGAGCAACACTTAAAACTCGCATGTCTCAAAGAACTAGCATAACGCTCCATTTCCTGCCAACTCTTATCTACAGGATGAGGCCCACCAACTATAGTGTTTATCACCAATCTTCCACCGGTTTGAGCGGGCTCCTCAGGTCGACGTGGAGCTTTTCCTCGACTGGGATTAGACGTCCCCTGTCCGCCTTCCTGCGGATTCTTAACAAACTGCTGCAACTTCTTCTGGCGAATCAACTTTTCTATAGCGTCGTGAAGGCACCTACACTCATCAGTGTTGTGCCCATAGGTCTCGTGGGACTTGCAATACTTTCCGGTTTGTTCTTGTTCTTCAGTCGATTCCTTTGGGCGTGGCTTTTGGTACCGGAAAGTATTACAAGTGGACAAATAAATATTCTCCAAGGATTTGTTCAGTGGCATATATTCATTATAAGTCGGGATCCTCGGCTTCCACTTTCCTGCTTCCCTTTGACGTCCAGGATTTCCTCCTCCGGGTCCTTTAGGTTGTTCCGGCTTATTTTTAATGTTAACTTGGACCTTTCCCGAGTTCTCGCCAGATTTCTTCACTACAATATTGCTTTGCCCCGCTTCCCTGCTGGATCTTGTAGCACTGCCCTTTCTCGACAACCTAGCCTCCTCCTTTCTCATGAACTGATTCACTCTTGAATAAAAATGTTCCAGGGTGGTTGGCGGTATTCCTGCTAGTCAATCACCAAACTCAGATTCCGGATCAACACCTCGCATCATGGCCATAAGAATGACGTGGTCATTTGGATTACTGACTTCGGTAGCAACAACGTGGAATCTCTGCAAATAGTCCTTCAGCGACTCACCTGGAGTCTGAATCACACTGGATAATGACATCACGTCTTTCGAGCGAGTAGCATGGATCCTGAACTGCTCCACGAATTTCATCGCCAGCTCATCAAATTTGGAGATCGACCGTGGGGGAGTCTTGTGAACCACATGGTAGCGATTCCAAATAGGATTATTGGGAAGCACCTGCACTTGGTTGCATCATTTTCCCTAGCCGAGTCCATCATCCACTTGTATCTCATTATGTGCTGTCGAGGGTCAGTCTTCCCTTCATAAGCGACATTATAGGCATGCTAAACCTCCAGGGGTACCCAGCTTGTAAGATGTTATCAGTAAACAGAGTATGACTCCTCGATACTCCCCAATCGTCATTGGTCAAGCCATGATTCTCCCTCGTCGGCTGCATGACCATAGCAGACAAATCCGGAGTCCGTATGGGAGGTGCTAGGTCGGTATCCGTCCTGCGTGATTGCTCCGGTTGGCTCCTTCTCGGCCGATGATCATCTAAGTGTGCACCCTGAGGACCTGCTTCGTTACCACCCTGGTGAGGCGGTTGACCAGCTTCTATGCGTGCTCCAGAGCCTAAGTTTCTCATTCCAGGTTGAGTGTGACTTCTCAGGTGTAGTTGAGGAGCCACTGTCCTAGTCAAGGGGTCTGGATAAGTTCTGTTGGATTGTCCACGATGGCTTGTGACAAATTGCTCCAGTTTGCGCCATTTCAATCCTGCGGCGTCTACGCCTATGGTGTTCATCTGACAAAGTTGAGCTATCGGATGATGAGTAGGAAACGGGGCTTCCACCAGCATTCTGACGTTGATGCTGAGCGATATGGTTCATCAAGTTGGCATTTGCTTGGATTTGCTCATTAAGATGTCTCCTACTTTCCATGAGCTCCCTCATCAGATCATTGAACTCAGCCCGAGTGACGGCTTCTGCATGGTTTTGGACGGCGACAGGTTCCACACCTGCATTAGCTGGTTGGTTGCTTGGTCCTACTAGCTGGACACTAACAGTCTCATTAGTATCAGCGCTGTGGGAGGCAGATCTGGTGCGTGGCCTTGCCATCTTAGAGATATTTGTGGAAACTATAAATAGAATCTGTAAAACTCTTGAAAACAAACTTGGATCTCATTCGGGGGATTTCTTCAATCCAATAGCAACAAAGTAGATCCTAACAGCCTGATAATGAATCCTTCTCAGTGAAAAGCACAAAAATGTTTGCACCAGAATTGGTCACTAACACCCTAGAATAGATTTGGGTAGAGAGATAAATGAAGACAATAAATTGAAACAGAGGAATAGCACTATATAATGCAAAAATAATAGTAAAAACAAGAACAACAGAATTATAGTGGTTCAGCGTAACTGCCTACGTCTACTTTGAATGCGATCTTTATTGCTCTTTCTACCATTTGATTACAGATACAATCCACGAAGAACAGCTTGAATTCAGTTTAGAATGAAAAGGAAATGAGTACAAAAAATGACAGAGTCTCTCCTTAGTTTCCCAAAAAAAGGTCCCTTAAACTGGAACCTTGCCCCTCTACTTATAGACGGAGATAGCCTGGCTTCCCTGGGTGTGCATCTCCTTTCACTCTTCCAGGCCTACAACCAATGGAGTTCGACCCATAATTGACAAGTCATGAAGACCGATCCAATCATGTCGAACCTACACAGCCGACCCTGGGTCCTCTGGATGTCTCGAAGCAAATCCTCACACGACTCGAAGCAGCTTGTAGTGTGACTCGGAGTAAAAACATGCCAAACGCAGCACCTTGTTGCCGATCTGATTCCCATAGCTGACTTGGAGCTTGTGCTTCACCGTCCCGAAGATGAGCAGGCATCGACCCGAAGTAGCCGACCCCATGGCCTTAAACCGATCCATCTCCACGTCTCCCTATTACTGACACGAGGAAATAATCATGCTGACCTGAAGCAACTACAATGTGCCGACCTGATAACTTGCCAACCTCTCCGAGATGCACTAACCCATATCTTGCCGATCCATCACGACCGAACCCAAGCTACCGACCCCAAACTCTTATGACCGATCACCAATAACCGACCTCTTGTATCTTGTGTTGATTTATCGTAGCCGACCCACCATAGCCGATCCACTTTAGCCGATCCACTTCAGCCGATCCCATCATCTAATGCCAAACTTAAATGGATGAACCCATAGCTATTCTCCATCACCAACCCACTTCCTATGCTGAATCCTCTCAAGTATCCCGACCCCTAGTGGTTGATTCACATTGACTCGGAATCGATGATGAGACGACTCGAAGTAAACTCCTACACGACTCGAAGTAGACTTACTCTTAACACTACTCCCCATCCAATCATAGCTTCTGCAACTACCATTTTGTAGCCGGGCCAAGGTACTAGGTAACAATTTACAAACTAGGGTTAAAATGCTTTTCTTAAGAGAATATAAGTTCAGAATAAGATGAATCGGATCCCCAAAACGTTACTGCTTTATTTATAGATGCAGCCTAGCACCTTTCGACCTGATGCCTTCGACTGGGTCGGAATGTGGCTATTGATTGACCTAAGCAAGTTGCCGCCTTTGTTGAAAGGTATGGTGGTGCTTTTTTGAGTTACCTTGTGAATGCTTTCGTCTCTATGGACAGCCTTCAATCATTGGTTTTGATGATGCTAGTTTCGCTCATGCTTTTTTCCTGAGCTGATGCGGAACCCTTCCTGGTCTACACTGGTTCCGACGGATTCGAAAGGCTTACTATGGCTTTCGAAGTGGTTGCCCCAGATAAAACTTGTTTCCAAGCAGCTTGAATGGTGGTGAAACCATTGGTTTCAAATGGTTTGGTGTATATTTAAAGGGCTATTCTTCATTGTCTTCGGAAGGTATGGCTTCGACTTGATCGAAAGAACTCATCTAGCTACAGAGTTGTTAATGACAGCGGAAGGGTGCTCTCGACCCCTTTATCTTCTTCGAAATGTTGAAATCCTCTAGATATTGATAGAAGGAACCTTCCGACACCTTCGAAAGGTCTTGAGGCTCCTAAACATTGATGGCAGCATCCCTTCGACTCCTTTGAAAGGTTTTGGCTGAAGCTCTTCTCTCTTGCTCTTTGCTTAAGGAGGTCTCGACTTGGTCAAAAGGTGAGTATTTTTAGAAACAGTCCACATATGGTATGAGGAGCCACAGAAAAGGCTGAGTTAATCTAGGAAAGGATGAGAGAAGCTCTGTCTAGGCAGAAACGTTACATAGATAAAAGGCGTAAAGATTTAGAGTTCTCAGTTGGAGATCATGTTTTCATTAAGCTGTTACTGATGAAGGGTGTGGTACCATTTGGAAAGTTAGGGAAACTGGCACCGAGATATGCTAGACAATTCTCTATTATAGAGAGGATCGAGCTCGCGTAATGTGTTGAGTTACCGAGTAGTTTGGCAGAGTCCATAATGTGTTTTGTATTTCTCATCTTAAGAATTATGTGCATGATCCAAAGACTACTATTACTCCGATTGCACTAGAAGTTTAAGTAGTAGAACTGGATCTGACATTTGTAAGACAAATAGTTCGAGTTGTAGCAAGACATGAGAAGAGATTAAGGAGCAAGATAGTCAAGTTAGTGAACGTCCAGCGGATTGATAATGAGAAAGACTGTACTTGGGAGACAGAGGACAAGATTAGGGATACTTATCCTGAGTTGTTATGATTGTATGCTTTATATTTGTTATATATAGACTTTATGGCCCGTAGGATGTACTAGTATCATTTGCATGTTTAATATTCTTGTTTTGTAGTCCTTACTGAATTTCAAGGATGAAATTCTTTTAGATAGGGAGCATTGATGTGCACGTAAATGTGCATATTTTTACCACCATAGTTAATCTATTTAAATTAAATAAATGATCATATTGGGTATTTTAACTTGTTTAAACCAAAATTCAAATTATTTGAAATTGTCACATATTCATCTGCATATAGGGGCAAAATGGTTATTTTTATGCATTTATTAAATTGTGAAAATTTACTTGGAATTTTCTATGTTGTTTTGTAGGAATTTTTGTGAATTTTACAAGTGGTTACATGATGATATATGCATGCACAAGAGTGAAGAGAACAAATGAAGATGGAAATAATTCAAAGTGAAGATAATGGAGGACCCCACCTACCCACCTACCTTAATGTACAAATTAGAGGCTAATGCACATGCTTATGGAATTAATGGCTTCATGTACACTTAAATGATGATTAGTAGAAGCTAATGATTACTTGGCCTCCACACTTTCTCAAGGGTATTTTGGGCATTCCCCAAAAATATGAATTAGGGTTTAACACATGTATAAGTACTCCTTATGTTTCATGTAACCCACTTCCTCCCTTAGTCTCTCTTTAGTTTAGTTTAGGCTCAAAAATAAAGAAAGCTCTTCTCTTTTTCTTTTCATGGCTACTTAGCCATTTCTTCTTTTCATGTAACTTTTTTTTATGCAATTCAATGCATGTTCCTTTTCTTTTCTTCTTTATTTCCTTTCATGTTATAGTGTAGATTTACTTTCATGCAAGTAGTTAGTTTTAATTCTTGTTAATTAGCTTCTCTTTTCCATTAGCCTTCATTTTCCTTTCCTTTTGCTTTCATTTTGCTAGCTACATTTGTTCATATGATAACAAATATGAGAGGCTAATCCCTACAATTTAGGGGTAATGAAGCTCTCTAGTATGTAGATGCAACATTTTGATGTTTATGCTCTCTTTTTGTGCTTAATGAATCATTTGAAGTGGTTTAACTTGTTGTTTTTGATGTGAATTTGATAGTCTATATTGTTGACACCAAATAGGCTATGCTTAAACAATCACAAACAATGATTACCTCTTCATCTACATATGATGAAGCATGTAACACTCCTAATTCCAATTTAATATTGTTCGGGATATTTAATTGGATAGATTAAACAGAATAATGTAGACGGTTAAGGAGAATGAGATTTGAAAATTTATAAGGTTGAGCCATTACTACTGAACTAAGAAAGATTGTTTAAACATAAATATAGAAAAGAATATATGAGAGGTAGAATTTAGGTATAAACCTATCGTTTATCCCTTAAACCCTCTCCCCCTCATATCATTCTTATTTTTCAAAAAACATAGACAATCATGAGAAAGAAAAAAGGTCGGTCATTAATCAAGCTAGGAAGCACGGAATCAAGGGGATCCAAAGAGAAAGAGCTTAGGGAAAACTAAAGCAATATCATCAAGCTCCATTCAACTCTAAGTTGAATAATACATGAACCATCTCTTTTGCTTATGTTCATATTCGATTGTGGATAATACCTGAATTATTATTGCTTTATTTATCAAGATATGGTTGTTTAATAATTGTTTGGATAGAATAATGATTTATGAGATTTTGTGAAATTATTTAAGTGGGTTTTAAGGCTAAAATCTAAGTTTTTAATCACCAATTGCTTTGATTTTCTGTTATGTTGCATTATTTTGGTGATGAGCTTTTAATTTTATAATTTTTCGAGTTAAAATAAATATTTTACGAATTTCCTAAGGGAGAAATTAGATTAAATTCAGGTTATAATTGTTAAAAACAATTAAATATCATTGTTTCCAAAAAAATTATATGGTAAAGAATATGGTATTTTCGAATTTTTGGAATTTTTGGGGATTTACCCCAAGAGATTTCGAATTATTATGAACTTTCACTACAAGGAGAACAGTGATTTCCGACGGCTGAAAACCGTCGATGGTCGTCGGAAGCCGTCGGTGGCCGTCGGGAAAAGCCGTCGGAATATACGGCGTCGGGGAGTAGTGTTTCCGACGGCTTCCGACAGAGGGTGCCGTACGTATTTCCGACGGTTTCCGACGGCTTCCGACGGTTTCCGACGGCTTCCGACGGATTCCGACACTTGTCGGGATCCGTCGGAAACCGCTGGAAAAAATGTCCTACAGGCTGTCGAAAGCCGTCGGAAATTGCCTACCTGGAAACTGTCGAAAGCCGTCGGAAACCGTCGGAAATCTGTTGTTTTTTTATTCCTGCTGCAAATATAGCCTTCCGTACACATTTCTCTTCCAAACACTATTACACCAATACTTCACAATCCAGTATACAATATACCAACCAAATATCAAAACCCAAACTACACAAAATTAATCAAACACACAAATAAATCAAATTATATCAAAATAAAATACATAATATACATAACCATTCCAACAACCCCAACAATAAGTGTTCTACCATGTCATACATACACAAAATCATCAACATCCACATCATCATACAACCACACAACCAAGTGTATCAAACATAATCATACAAAAATCAACAACTACCTCCATCGTCTACCAAATCATACAAAACTAAAAAAATCATACCTGAAAAAGCAAGCAAGCAATGAATCAATCTCCTCCAGATCCAGAGCCAGCCGAGGAAGGGAAGCGGCCACCAAACTGCTGCATGTACTCTAACAATTGTGTGGTCTGCATGGCCTGTTGGCGGTTCTGCTCCTCCAACTGGGACACTCTAGCCCGTAATTCTTCTATATCTGCTAGATCGCTTTGAGGTCTATTCCGCCGAACCCGTCTCTGACTGCTGGCCTGCAATAAATATTAAATTTAGCTGTGTGATCTCTGTAAGTGTATGTGCATATCTCTATAAATGAATAAAATTCAAATTTATTGTTTTGAAAAGGTCCAAATAGCATATTTGAAGTATTCAAGATAAAATTATATATTCCAACATAGAATTTTGACTTAAATATCAAATTAGCAGTAAAATAAATTATTTACCACTTGATTGCCAAATCCGTATCGTCTGCCATGCTTTGCTGGATCCATAACGGACTCAAAAATAGCATCCTCCTCATCAATCGTCAGCTGTTCTCGACCCGTATCAGCAAGGAGTTTTGGCGCTGCTCCATAAACTTTTCCTGCATTAACAAATTAATAACATCATATCTTATTTCATTATAGTTTAACAAGCGGAACAATTACTAATACTGCATAAAATGAAATATTCTTACATGGCTCTTACTGGATTTATCGTCCTGCCATGTATACAAAACAGTTCCGTCCGGATTTACATGCTCGATAGCATGCGTACGAGTGAACACGTCCATATAGCCACGGGACCATGCGCCTCAGCTTCCTGAAGTTGATTTTTACATACAATTATTATACATTTAAAATTATATAGCATAAACTATTTACAATTATCATTCAGTAAATTTACCAACTCCTGCCGATACTGCTAAAATGACTTCGACCCTCCGCGATGAGTGATGGGACATTTATTTCTGTTTGCAGAGTTTCTATCCGACTCTGCCTGTACTTTCAAAATTTGATACATTATTTTTCGATCACGTCAAATTAATAATTCAAAAATTTTTAGTATACTTGCCTTCGCCTCGTCCGTTTCCCAGTATCCCAACCATGCTTGCCATACGCTCTTCCCTATCCACCGTGGTTTCTTACCAGATTTCATAATTTCAGATATTGTGTCCCTATAGTTCTTGTGCATCTTCTTTATTCAATATCCTCGTGCCAGTAGCATATCGTCTGTCTGGATGTCTATCTCAGCCTGTGTTTCACGATAAAAAGTAAAAAAAAAGATTACACTGTAAACGATAAACAGTAGAAAAACGACAAAAACGAATAAAAATGGAAAACAGAAAAATATACATACTAGGACATCCTGCCATATACACTCTATGATGTGAGGAGGGATGTTATCCCACTTTGGCTAGCAAGCACTCATCCTACTGCGATTAGAAGCTCTAGAGACATCCAGCACAACCTTCGAGGGAAGTAGGTCGAACCTTCTTCTTCGAGAGAAAAAGAATGAAGCTTCTTCTTCGATGTAAGATTTACATATCAAACCTTCAACTCGTGCTTTTTGCCTCACTTTTTTCTTCATATGAGTCCAATATCTATGCAAAATTAATTTATATTAACCTTCAACTGTCATTTGGTTTCATATGAAGCTCACGACGTTTGCATAATTCTTCTATATCACGTCTTGATTTCAAATCATCCTTCATCTTCCCTTTAACATTCAAAATTGTGTTAAAAACATTATCAAATACATTTTTCTCATTGTGCATCACATCTATATTATGACGAATCAGAAGATGTTTCCAATACGGCAACTCCCAAAAAATAGTTTGTTTGCACCAGTTATGAACAACTGATTTGCCTTCAATTTCTGTTTTCTCTCCAGTTTCATATATCTTTGGATAGTCCCTAACAAGTTCATATATGTCTTCGCTTGAACATATCGTCGGTGGTTGTCTGGTTTCTACTCTATTAGCTAAAAAGTTTTTCTTGTCTCCTCTGAAGGGATGATTTACATGGAGAAAATATCGATGACAGTCAAACCATGAAATTTTCTTACCATGAGGTAAAGAAAACGCTCGTGTTTCATCCATGCAATATGGACATGCTAGACGACCGGCGGTACTCCATCCTGAAAGCATTGCATAGGCAGGAAAATCACTTATAGTCCACAACAAAGAAGCAAACATACGAAAATTTTTCTTCTTAGACACATCGTATGTTTTTACTCCTTCGTTCCACAGTATTTTTAACTCCTCAATCAACGGTTGTAAATATACATCGATTCCTTGTGTCGGATCATCGGGGCCAGGAACGACAACCGTAAGAAACATATATTGCGTTTTCATACACATCCATGGAGGTAAATTATACGGTGTGACAATAATGGGCCAGGATGAATATTTAGAACCAACTTGAGAAAATGGAGAAAAACCGTCCGTAGATAATCCTAATCTAACATTTCGACTCTCCACTGCAAAATTTGGATACGTTTTATCGAAATGCTTCCATGCTTCTCCATCGGCTGGATGTGTCAACGTACCCTCTTCCTCCGTTCTCACACTATGCCATCTCATATTAGATGCAGTTACATAAGATGCATATAATCTTTGAAGTCTTGGAGTTATGGGTAAGTAATGCATACGCTTGTACGGAACTTCCTTCCCCTTCTTTTTTCTTGGTTTGTATCTCTCCTGGTTACAAATTTTACAATTTCTAAGGTTTGCGTCTTCTTTCCAAAACAACATGCAGCCTTTTAAACATGTATCTATTTTCTGATAAGGTAAACCAAAAGCTGACATAAGTTTTTTAACTTCATAGTGATTTTCACACATTAGATTATCAGGCGGCATATGTCTTTTTGTAGCTTGTACAACAGCCGTAAACCCAGCTTCAGTGATGTTGTATTTTGACTTCATCGCAATGTATTCTGCGATTACTGACAACTGAGTGTCGCTTTTACAACCATCCCAAATAGGTTTCTTAGCAGCATCTAGTAAATCATAAATTTTTTTGCTTCAATATTTGGTTCTTCAACATTTCCATCATCGTCGTCAACTTCAACCATAGGAAACATTGATCGTGTTGCATCTTCGACCATATTTTCTATACGGGTCGTCCTAACTATTTTGTTAACGACACTTTCAGACTCTACAGAAGTATTTGCTACAACTTCTCCATGCCGATCCCAAACATAATACTCGGGTACGAAACCGTTTTGGCACAAATGAACTTTCACAATATCTGGTAACAAATACTTCAAATGTCTACACCTACTACATGGACAACGAATTTCTAGATCGTTTCCGTTATTACTTAAAGCGAATTCAACAAACACGTTTATACCATTATAAAAATCTTCTTTTATTGAGCCCCTCGGTCCTTTTCTTTGGTACATCCATCTCCTCCGATCAACAAAATAATCAATCATTTTTCCTATTTGAGAAAATGAGAAGTTCAAAATTTAATATTTATTTTCAAGAATACAAATTCAAAAAAGATTATTTTCATGGTCGTATAATATTTGAATTTAAAGAACAACTTCACAAATTTAAAAATATTTTCAAATAGGGCACATTTTATTTTTTAACGTATCGATATAAAAAATTGTATACTTTTTTTTTCTTTCCATGGTCAGGCATCCTACTTCCCATTACAAACACAGTAAGCATTTACATTTCGTATATTACTTCGCCTCAAATGATTCAACAAAATTTCGACAGCATTTCCCTTCTGTTCCCTGCATTGTACACAAATGCGTGTATGCAGGAAACAAAAAAGAAAAATTAGGCCGAAATTTTATGAACCGTTTGAGACGAAGTAGTATACAAAATGTAAATGCTTACTGTATTCATAACTTGTCCAATATAGGGTCAAATCCAACAAACATTGTACCAGATGAATATAAATGGTCCTTTTTTGAAAAAACGACTATTTATACAACGATCATGTACAACACTCGTCAGACGGGGCCAAAAACTGTCTAAGGGACATTAGTTAATTAAATGTGCGCATTTTACGAAAAAATACAGTTTTACTAACTGTTCACATTTACAAAAATATATTTTAATTTAACACATTTATTCGACGTATTACATCAACCTAAGGCTCATTCGACACATTTTTTGTTCTTGCATAAGTCAATACATGCACAATATAATATTCCTAGCTCATGCATTCATTTTACCTTATTCCAACTAACACAATACAATGATAGCAGCGCTACACACATATACAATGGTACAACCAAGGCATACACAACGATTTCCATATACACGAACAACCACAAATTATACATGTTTTTCACAATTTCACGATAAAAGATGAAATAGGTATATCATGGAATGCTAGAAACTATTATAACACAATTGGAAACAATTTCAATCACCAATTAGCCCTAATTTATCAACTTATGCAAATCTAGAATTAGGGTAAAAACTGAAATTTTCACGAAAATAAGAGATTATACCTTAGCTGGAGAGCAAGAGGTGTTGAATTCACAGCGGGGAGGAGGAAAAAGCACGAAATCAGCGGTTGGAGGTCGAAAATGGTGATTTGGGGTTTTTTTTGGGTTTTTTGATGTGGCTGGAAAATGAGGAAGAAAGGCTCGGCTGGGCTGCTGTAATTCACGATTTTCCGACGGCTTCCGACTACCGCCGACGGCCCATCGGAAGCCGTCGGAAAATAGCCGTCGGAAGCCGTCGCTCCCCCCGTCACTATTTGACCCTTTTCTAGTAGTGTTTTATGCTACATAGGCATTTAAATGGATAATTAGTTAAAGATATTAATTAATCAATTTGATATATGTTTTGGAACATTAAAACTGATATGCGGCAGTTTTTTTAGAAAATATTTTGCAAAGTATTTTGATATACAATAGAAATTGGACGAGAGATTAAGGCTGTTGAAAAGATATTGCTTTTAGTTGTAAAAATTTAGTTTGCTCAATAATTACGATAGCGCCATACCTCTTTTCTCCATACCAAGGCTAGAGCAGCACCGTAACCAAGCGTGTCGATGTCAACGAGGAGGGAAGCGCATGATAACTATTTAGGTAGTGGTGGAGTGATTCTAATCACGTCGAAGTCAACTAAGATGGAAACCTATTATAGACAGCATTGCACTCTCGTGAATCTTCTAAATGTTTAAACCTTAACGACACGTGTTTTGTCGCATATCATCATTGCGTCCTTATCGTCCTTTGTTGGTGCCAAAGTCCACAAAGGTCGGCACCCTACTTTTTATTACTTTCGGCGTCAATAAGGTAATGGCATTAGAGCTGCCAGTCTTCATCTAAACTATTTTATAAAGTTGACGCTTTCTATGGCACCACTATTCATCAAAGTAGGCAATGTTTAAATTGTATTAGTTTGGCAACGATGCCACAAAGCACCGATGCTGCATTTATTCAACAAGGCCAACAAAGGCTAGTTAGTCATTGTCGCCTTGTTTTTGGGTTAAACAAAGTTTGTTTTAGTAGGTAAACCCAAATTCCTAATTCCTAAACCCTAATTCCTATATCAAATTGGGGATTTCACTTTCTTATAATACTAAAACCCTTGTACTCGTGAAAATTACCAATAAACAAATACATGTTACTTTCGAATACATAGATTTTGATTTACTGCTTATATATGATTTCGCTAATGGAGTATGTGCATCAATGCATATCGTAAGGTTACCTTTCGAAGGAGTAGGATACTTCCAACTTAATTGAAACCCTTTATATCCCGTTAAGTTACAACCTTAGATTACCTCAACCTATTCTAAAGGTGGTTTCAAAGGGATCTTAGATTACTTTAACTGATTAGAAAGGTGGTTTCGAAGCGGTCTTAGATTACTTCAACCGATTCGAAAGGTGGTTTCGAAGGGGTCATTCACACTTCTAATTTCGCTTTGGGGTGTTGACAAGATTTCTTGTTAACATTTTTGCGCTAGAAGGAGGGTTTGAACCTCCAACTTTGTTGAATTCTCAACCTTACTTTCCTCTATCCTTATTCCATTCCAAGCTAACTTTAGCCCATACACCGAATGCTTAACAAAATCAAAAAGTCCGAGCAAGGATCTTCAGAACCACACTTGATTGGATTCTCTCATGAAATTATTGAAGATTCTAAGCTATATGAAGAACAAATTTTAAGATTAGAGGCTTTAAGAATCATGGAAAAGAAGAAAGCTGAATTTTATGATCCAGACAGTTGGAACTTAAACCTATTTCACATTGGCCCTACACCCATCTTTGCCTTAGGAGGAGCAAAAAGTAGGAATGATAACTTGTGTGATCAAATGAGGAAGGCTATTCAATTTCTATACTAAAGGCACTATTTTGAAGAAGGAATGATGACCGATTACTATACATTTGCTCAGAAATGGCATCGGGTAAAAACTGAACCATTACCTACATATGAACTTCGAAAGATTTTAAAAAGGAAATTGGTCATTGAGGGTGAAGCTCCTGAATCAAGCAACAAAAGATCTAGAAAATCAGCCTTAAAAGACAAGCTTCAAATCAAGACTCCCTAAGGAATGCGACTTGACTACATCAGTCGAGAACATATACTTACTAATAAGGGAGGAACTCAACTACTGCCATCTAAAAAGAAAAACCCAAATATAAAGAAATCTGGGAGGATTTTACCGCCATTATCATATGATGAACGGACATGAAACCAATCAATGCAGAGCTCTTGAAGAGATGATCATCAGCTTTTTCAGACAAGGAAAGATCAATGGATTTGTAAAACAATCTTCGACGAATTCAATAAAGGCTCATTTGAATAAGAAAGTCTGTATGGCTGGGAGTAAGATTCTCCTTAAATTTGGAAACTATCTTAAACGGTCATAAGCCTTTGTCCACGCCGAGATGGCCAGGTTAAAGCGCCTCTTAGTGGGAGGTAAGAGTAATCCTTTATCTATGCCATGTTGTGGCCAGGTTAAAGTAACTGCAAGCCCTTGATCGCGCCATGCTATGGCCAGGTAAAGGCACCTCCTGGAGGGGGGACGGAGTAAGCCCTTGAACGCCCCACGCTATGGCCAGGTCAAGGCACCGACCAGCCTTTAGTGCCACCTATGAGGCCTGATTGGAGCACCTTCTGGAGGAAGGATGGAGTAAGCCCTTGATCTCTCTACGCTATGGCCTGGTCAAGTTGCCGAACAAGCCTGCGCTCTCGCCTATAAGGCCTGGCTTGAGCGCCTCCTGAAGGGAGGTCGGGTAAGTCCTTGGGTCCTACTTGTGGATAAGCTAACCAAGCACACCAGACTATGATGTCCAAGCCCAAGAAGTGGCACCTAAAACAGTAACAACATACAAAGCCTAAAGGGTGGCACATGTTGAAATAATCAAAAAGCAGAGAGGTGACACAAAGCAAAAGATTCGAACAATCAAAGTCCAAAGAGTGGTTCCGAACAAAAGACTCAGATGAGAATTTTTGAACTTCCGTTATTCAAATAATGTTTTCCAAACTTTCTCATTACCAGGAACATATTTTTAGTCTTCTACTACTTTCGGACGATGCTTTCCGGACTACTTTCATACGAATTTATGACCTTTGGCTAATTTCTAAAAGATGATTTCTGGACTTTACTCATTAATAAACGAATCTGTGTTTCGGGTCTCATGTTATTGATTTGAAGTCTTCTGTTATGGACTTCTGGTCTTCTACTAATTTTCAAATTATAATTTCTGGATCTCTCTTAATTCTCGAATCTGGGTCTCGGGTCTGCAAATATTAACTTCTAGACTTCTCTTATCAAATTATTACCCAAATCTGGGTTTTGGATCTACTATTATTATTGTTTCCAGAAGAAGATTTCTGAACATCTATTATTAATGCCAGATCTAAATTTTTGGTCCTCAATTATTAGTTCCATAATTAGATTTCTGGTCTTCTATTAATATAACCAGAGTTAAATTTCCAGACTTCTCCCATTATTAGCGAAGTTGGAAATGAGGACATCTATTATTGTTGGATAAGAATTACTGGTCTTCAATCATTCCTAACTGTAGATTTCTCATCACTTATTATCTCCAGATAACGATCTATTAATTTCCATTATTCCAAGAATTAGAATTCTATTATCAGAAATTCTAATATTATCTCTAATAATATTATGGGCAAACTACTGGACATATACTTGCATAAAATTCAGACTAGTTTATGCCGATTGTCATCCATTACCTGTTATGTCCCTTATTTTAGTTTTACTTAGTTATCTCGACTCCTCATACGCGTACGATTTGCTCCATCTACCCTTGGTAGACAAACTAAGTATGTGTATATGTAAGTACCATAGTCCCCCTTTCAACCAAGATAGTATCTCCGCTAGTATCTGTAACTCCGAACCTCATTAGGATCCAACATAAACGCAATATTACGTCCTTGTTGTATTACATACCAAGGAACTCCCATAGTGCCTAATAACAGCCTCATAATAGTTAGTCGTACTCTATTCATTTTGAAAGACTCCCATTGACCTTTCGCGATAATCCATTTGCCACCATTAAATTCTTTCGAAACCATCCAAATGCCATTCATCACTCATTCAAGTAGCAACTATCATGTTGGTACGATATCTTAACAACAATGAAGAAGTCCAGGAAGCCTTCTAGCATAACCCTTTCAAAACCAAGGAAATACCCTTTCGACAATGTCAAAAGCCACCAAAAATGCATATAAGTGGAGTGCAAACCGACTTGATACCCCATGATGGAAGGAAGATTTAAGTGTTTTGAAAGCTTAAACAAAGAAACCACCATCACCTTATGGAAGCATTGGATATGTTCCTTTCGAATACGTTTGAACATTATTTCCCACTTATCCAACACTTCAACAACAAGATAAGGGTTGCTTCAATACCTTCTAATGGAGTCGTAAGCACCCAGGTCCCATTTGAAAGAAATGTTAAAGAGGTGCTCTGAAATTCAACAGAGGCGGAAGGTCATTAAGGCAACCTTTCGACTAAGTCGAAAGAACTGATGCGAAATGGTCCAACCTACGCCTATAAATAAGACCCAAGGGTTACTGTTTAGGGGATCCAAATTCATCCATTCTATTCTTAGCTTTCTCTTGAGTTTGTAAACCCTAGTTCCTTAATCAAATTGGGGATCACTTTCTTGAAATACTTAAATTCTTGTATTCGTGAAAATTATCAATAAAGCAATTACATGGTACTTTCGAATACATAGATTCTAATTTAGTGCTTATATATGATTTCGGCAAGAGTACATGTATAAATGCATATCGAAAGGGTGCCTTCCAAAGGTGTAGGATCCTTCTGACTCGATTAAAACCCTTTAGATCCCACTAAGTTACAACCTTAGATTACCTCAACCTGTTCGAAAGGTGGTTTCGAAGGGATCTTAGATTACTTCAACCGATTCGAAAGGTGGTTTCGAAGGGGTCTCGGAGTACTTCAACCGATTCGAATGGTGGTTTCGAAGGGGTCATTCACGATTCTAATTTTCTTTGGAGTGTTGACAAGATTTCTTATTAACAACACTTATGAGATCAAATGTCCTTGTTAGTGTCTAGCATGCATAAGGAAACCTGTCCTTTCACCGTTTCCGCTTTACACCTGTACTTGTCCCTCAAAGCAATTCTGTGTGTTGTAATGAGGAGGGAGTCAGAAAAATGTTCTAGTGACTTTTAAATTACCCACTTTATACATAATACTAGTTTATGAAAATTGTCATCCATTACGTATTATGTCCCTTATTTTATTTTTACTTAGTCATATCGACTCCTCATACGCGTACCATTTGCTCCATCTACCCTAGGTAGACAATAACTAAATACATATATATACTAGTGCCATAGTCCCCCTTTCAACCAAGATAGTATCCCCGCTAGTATCCATAACTCCACACCTCGTTAGGATCCAACATAAACACAATATCATGCCTTCGTTGTATTACATACCAAGGAACTCCCATAGTGCCTAATAACGACGTCACAATTGTTCATAATATTCTATCCATTTTGAAATACTTCCATGAAGGGATATCTAGCCTTGCCCCTAACAAACAATCTAGCAAACAACTGTGGTGGTGCATGACCTAAACATGATCTATACTAGTAGGAGTGTTGTCGTTTAAGCCTAACCCTTGTCTTTCCGCTGACCACCCATGACTGATGACGTTCTCAACCTATGTGCAGCTCCTACTCCCTAAGATGGTATCGAACACACAAATTAATATATCGTTGAGTCTTGCTCACCATCCCATTTATATTTTCTACTGCAATTAAGGTAATATCCACTTGTTACTTTATACCCCTTAAAAGGTTGAAGTTGACTCTACTTGTCCTTTGACACTTCGATCGAGGTGAACCTTCCTACTTGGTTATCGCTCACCTATATGCGAATATACAAAATCGACAAGTCCTACAGTTGGTTATGTCACATTAGTATAACGTATACACAACTACTGCTAGGCCTTTGTGATAGGCTGAATTTTGTTTTGTAACTCTACTGACCTCGCATCCTAACCAAGTTTAATGACCATGTCATTCTTATTTGATCTAATTATTTACTAACTTAATAATTTACACCCGTCATAAATGCATATTTGAAGCTACGTATGTGTATGTGTGTGTATTCATACTTATTTAATTATTACACCTCCAATTGTTCAACTGTTAGTAATATTCCTTTACTTTTTCGTGCGTTTAGGTTTTATTCCATTTATATTGATTTAATGTCATTTACCACTTTTATTAAAAGATCTAAGTATCTTTTCTTATTCTCTTTTTCATTCTTGATTGGATTTCTATTTCCTTTTAACCTTTACTACCCTCACTTGTTTAGTGGATTTCCATACCCTTTTTATTTACATTAATTATTTGTCTACCTTTTTTGTTTATTACTTTATTTACGTCTTGCCTCTATTGCATACATATAAATTCTTTGCTTAAACCGTTATTATTATCACATTTACCATTCTTTAATTAATTGTAGGGGATTTTCATATTTTAATGCATTGGAATTACAACCCTCTCAAAAGGAAAGGTTAACACTGTAAATTTCTTTGTCTTATCCAAAAGGAGAATTTATGTTACGTTAGGAATTACAAGAAATTATCCTTTTCATAGTTATTGAAATAGACAGTACAAAATACGGTAAAAATCCCTATTTTATTCACCTCTTTCTTTTATGCATATTCCTTGTTATTTCAAACGTTACATTGAATATGAACTTGATAATCTGTAGAAATTTACACTGCAACACTTTATATTCCAATGAATTAAAATACTACTTAAATCCATATAATTTATTATGATAACTCTAATTTACATTTTTCTTGCATAACTCATTTAAATCTACAAATATGGAATTATCACATAATTTATAAGTTACAAGGACTACTACCTAATACTTTTCAAATTCACATACATGCAATATTAAAATTATGTTATCAATTATAGAATATGTAGACAGGGTTTGTAAATTCATTACACGTGTCAATTTAATCCTATAACTCCAAGTTTACATTTAGGCATACAGGAATAGATTTACAACAATATAAATTAAATATTATATAAAATTATATAATTTTCCACTCACTTTTTAGCTATTCAAATATCTGGATCTAATCCCCGTTATTCAGTTTGACTCCATTTTCTCCCTATTCGAATATATAGATTCGAGAAGAGATTTTGATTAATTCAAATTTTAGATCATGATTTATAATTTGTGTTGGTTTTGATGATTTGATTCGACCCTATTCTTTTTTCAGTTATACTCTGTAATTATCCATTTGTATATACCTATATAAACTATAACTACTTTTAGAAATAAGAATTTTGTGAAGGAGAAAAAATGGCAGAGCTCCGTTATTGCTCCAGAAAATGTGATATGAAAGTGAGGGGTTAGGCCTGTATTTATAAGGGTTCAAATCAATGCGAGCCATTGGATTAAATTATTTTAAATCCGGATCGTTCGGCCGTGTCAAAATCTCGCAATCAACATCACAACCGGTCAACTGCCGCACCCAACCGGTCGACTAGCAGTCAACTGGCCTAAGTTAGGGGTCGATCGATTATAATTAATTATGTTAAATAACTATTGCATGTTTATTTGGTTGATTTAATTCCTTCTAAAACCGATCGAGATGATTTATTTCAGCATTGATTAAGTTAATTATGCTTAACCATTAAGTAAGCATCAACTAACGGTTAACATTAATCAATGTTGATTAATCATATTTATTTCCTTATTTACACATATAGTTATTTTTGATTCATAAACTTCAAATGTCAATAACTATTTCTTTTGAACTCCAATTGGAAAACTTTATATATGAAAATTGATCAGAAAATCGCCTTGAATATATTGGTGCAAGTTTCATAGCCAAATTCTGACGTTTGTGAAAATCCTAATTTTTACAGTTGTTGTTTGTTAATTGATTTCTTTTTAACTAATTATCGTTAAAATTATGAGGTGTCACTTTCTTCTCCCTTAAAAGAATTTTGTCCCCGAAATTCCATAAGGGCTGAATCATGTAACATAATGCACAACCATTCTAATTTAAACAACCAATTGTGTGCAACCAATTTTGCAACCAATCTTGTACAAGTGCACTGTGTATTACAATAGATAAGATATATATGCAGAACAATTTTGGTCGACGCGTCTAATATGAATGCATTCTTTAAAATAATTTTGAAAATATGGTGCAATAAACCTATATATACTGACAATTCTATATGTATGCAAAACTTTAAAATCAAAACCATTGTTTTTGCATTCAATTTTTCCCACACTTCTACGAATAGAAGCATAGTTCAACTAATATGTTGTCCAATCCTTACCATCCAAAATCCTAACACACCATTGCTAACTTCCAAAATTTTGAAAATTTTCAATTTTTAAACCAATGTTCTTTATGTTCGAAAAAGGGTTTCAATGGAGAATTCCATATTTCCATCCTTCTCTCGTGTACCCTTCTTCCACCATACCTTGGAACCTTCTCCTCTGCTCGGATATCTTCTTCTAACTTTTCCTAGTACAATTTGGCTTAGGTAAATTTTATTAATTTTTTTAGAGAGAATTATTTTAAAATTAGTTTAACGAAAAGGTATGGAGGATTAGATTCCATAGCTAAATCAGCATTTTCCCTTATTATTGACTATATTTTATTTTACCACCACTTCTGTTGCACAATAAAATTCATACTTGCTAACCCATCAACTTTTTTCCTATGCTAAGCATGTGACATCTCAAAATTCAGAAATTCTCTTCTTTTTCCATTCAAAATTCTTTTTGAATTAAATTTTTTGAAATATTTGGAAAATCTATAAAGTTCAAATTTTTTCCAAAGTTTTTCTATAAAGTATTTTTGTCTTTAAAATTAAGAACTTTGAACAAAAACTTTCAAAAGTATATATTTTTCAAAACAACTTATGCCTCATCCTACATAGTGAAGATTTAGTCAGTAGTTTAACATCCCTAGTGGACTCTATCCTACAATATGGTAAAATTTTCAATTTCAAAAAAATTTCTTCTATCTTAAAATAACAACCAGCATATAGGCTCGTTAATAAATTTCGGCTTTTAAGGCGTAGGGATAGTGACTCATGGTATAAGTTATTTTAAGACAGAAGAAAAGTATTTGCAATTGAAATTTTTCCATGAGTATGCAAATAAAGGAAAAGATGATGCTTAGAAAATTGCTCAAGATGCTTGCGATGAGCTAGTATGTGTCAGACTTGAGAAAGACACGGCTGTTGAAAAGGCCAAAAATGTCGACACAATCATTCAACGTGAAATGGAAGCTACCAAAGACATAGTCAGGGAAGAGATAATGAATGAGCTTGACCCGCTTCTTGTTCTCTACAATGCCAATGTTTTCAAACATAGGAATTTGATGTAGCTCGGTGAAGACTACCCCTACCAGCTTTGTCGTGCTTGGGACTTTCTCTTTTCTAATTTTCCAGAAGAGAAAAAACTTCTTAACTCGGAAGACATCGATTTATGTAACTCAAAAATGAAATTCTATTGGGCGATGAACCTAAAATATTACACGATATTCAGCTCTCGCTCCAGAAAGAGTTTGCGGTTGCTTCCTCTCGTGTAGTGGGTGAGGGATCCAGGTCAGTGCAACCCAACATTCCAGCTGAATTGCCCCTGGCATCCCAAGTCATGCCTAGCTCTACAGCAAGCTCCTCAACCATCCTTAGGTATGATCCAGACAAACCATAACTATCTCCAATTCCCGAGCGCAGTTCTGAGGATACTTCGGCTCAACCTAGGAGTCATACCGAAGAAGGTATTCCGTCGACTTTTCCCGTCTCTCATAGAGTTCGGGTGTTATCAATTGATATATCTAATATTTCCACCTATTTTTTCTCACCTTTGAATACGTCAGACACCACTCCTCTCCCTTCACAAGAGCCTCAGTTGGAGTCACAAACGGCAGCGATAGAATCGGTTAAAGTTACAACTTCAACCGCCACCAAAGCGCTCAAGAAGATGTCTTTGTTATTGATGACCAATTCATGGAGGCATTATTCTAGAAGGGAAGCTACCCGCACCACGAAATTCCTTTTGACGAAGATGTCGTGATCACAAGTTCTTCCGACCCCACTGGGGAGCTCAGCATGAAAGAGCGTACTAAAAAAGAAGAACTGTTGGAACGAAAGGTGAAAATTGTGCCTACTGATTCGGGTTCCGATAAACCGTTTCTCGTCCCGCTCCAGATGATCCATCATGGCTGGACAATTCTCCAAGATGACACTCCCCTTGCTTTCGGTGCTGAAAGCGCCTCCATCCCTCCTACCTCCAAAGATGATGCTGCCTAGATTCACACAACTGAAGAAACTTCTTCGAAGTGAAGTCGAGACGACAAAGAGTCGAAGAGGGGGTCGAGTGGTAGTTCAGAAGGAGCCACTCCAAAGAAGTAAAGGAAAGACAGAAAGTCCAAAAAATAATCTTCGGATATGTAAATAGCTTAGATAATCATTTCTCCTTTTCGTTGGTTTTATTTTTTTGGGCATGACCTTCCACTTCTTTCTTGCATTTTGGATAGACTTGTGTAGTGTACAACCAGTTTAGCGTAAATAAGAATTCTTTTGTACTTATGTATAATTCCTGCATTTTCTTGTTCAAATGAACTATCACATATTTTATTTTATGCACTTGTGATTCGTTGTTCGTTGTATGGGATGTCGATTTAATTCATCCAACCTAAGTCCTCCCTAAGGTCATGGCCTCGGGTCGTATCAAAACACTAAGCTTGGGCCTTAGTGTTACGCCGTCGAATTCAGCGGTTTTTTGAATAACTGTGCTTCTGCCCCCGACATTGATTTGGCGAGGGCGTATGTTGGATGGTTGAATTCCATCCTTAGCAAGTTTATACTCCTCTTATTGGTTATTCATGGAGTTTGCAGAAAAGAGAACGGTTGGAATCCACTCATCTATTCATGGAGTTCCCTCCATGCGGCATAGAGAACGGTTGGAATCCACTCATCTATTCATGGAGTTTGCAGAATAGTGAATGGTCGGAGTCCACTCATCAATTCATGGAGTTTACGGAATAGAGAACGGTCGGAATCCACTGATCTATTCATGGAGTTTATGGAATAGAGAACAGTTGGAATCCACTCATCTATTCACGGAGTTTGCGGAATAGAGAACGGTCGAAATCCACTCATCTATTCACGGAGTTTGCGGAATAGAGAACGGTCGAAAGCCACTCATCTATTCACAAAGTTTGCGGATAGAGAACGATCGAAATCCACTCATTTATTCATTCATGTTTATACTCCAGTCCGCTCTTTGAGGACTTAGAATTATTTTGCGGGCAATCGGTATCCGCTCGATTTATGTTTATACTCCAGTCCGCACTCTGGGGACTTAGAGTTGTCTTGGGAGCAGTTGGTATCTGCCCGGTTTATGTTTTTACTCCAGTCCGCACTTTGGGGACTTAGTGCTGTTTTGGAGAGCGGTCAAGTCGCACTCTTTTTTGGTTGATTAACATGCCTCCCAGAATTTGGTGTTTAGATTTAGTGAGCAATCGGTCGAATTTAAGTCGCTTTGATTTTTGTTTCAATGCCACAGTCCGGGCGTGAATTATTAAAACGAACAAGTTGACTGAGCTCATCTTGTTTGATTCCAGTGGGAGTCAGCTCGATTGATTGATTCTAAACTATGGGAACCTGTTCGTACACATCGATATCAATCGGTTCCGCTATGTAATTATCATGCAATGCAATAACAAACATAAGTACATGAGAAGCCTGAAGTTCCATTCATAAACGGAAAGGAACAACATAAACTATCATATTGCATATTCGGAAAATCAAATACTAAAGAAAAATTCTAAAAATAAATACAACTCAAATGTAAAGGAAATAAACTAAGTGAAATAGTGTCATAAATTTTCGCTATTCCACGCTCTTGGTAGTGTAATGCCATCGATAGTCGCTAGCTTGAAAGTTCCTTCTCCAAGCCTCTGTTCAATGACATATGGTCCTTCCTAAATCGGATTCATGTGCGACGGGGTAGGAAAAACCAATTTCAGGATGAGATCACCAATCTCGATGGTTCTTGGTCGAACTTTACTGTTGGGCGACCTGATGTCAGTGTTCAGCTGCCCTCAGGTCGGCTTCTTCGCACTTCTCGTCTATAAAGTTCAAAGATTCCAAGAGGAGATCTTGATTTGTTTGGGATCGTAGTAAGTCACTCGATGAGAAGGGAATTCGAGCCCAATAGGAATAGCGGCTTCTGAACCGTAACCGAAGGCGAATGGAGTATGGCCAGTCATGGACTTGTGAGTGGTTCTGTAAGCCCAAAGTGCCATAGGGAGTTAATCCACCCACTTTCCTTTAGCCTTCTCCAAACGCTTCTTCAGAATTTACTTGATGATTGCATTTACAGCTTCAACCTGTCCATTTGCCTGAGGGTAAGCGACTGCTGCAAATCTCATTTCAATACGATATCTTCGACAAAAGTCTTTAAATTCAGCACTATCAAATTGAGTCCCATTATTAGTTACAATAGTCCATGAGAGACCGAAACGACATATGACGTTTCAGACGATGAAATTGATTACTTTTTTGTTGTTATCATAGCTAAAGGTTCTGCCTAGGCCCACTTGGTGAAGTAATCAACTACCACAATAGCGTACTTTGCACTGCCTTTAGAGATTGGTAATGAACCGATAATATCTATACCCTACATGGCGAACGGCCATGGGCTGACCATTCACGTGATTTCCGTTGGTGGAGCTCTTAGAACTTTTGCATATATTTGGCATTTATCACATCGTCTTACATAATCAGCCGTGTATCAATTTACGGTTGGCCAATAATACCCATAACGAAGTATCTTCTTTGCCAGAGTTTACCCCCAATGTGATCACCGCATTCTCCTTCATGAACTTCTTTCAGAACACGTTTTATCTCATCATGTGCGATACACCAGAGTAGAGGGACTGAGTAACCTCTCCTATACATGACTTCTTCTTGCATAATATATCGTGAAGCTTTGCGAAGGACCCATCACTTATCATTTCTTTTATCAGGCAGGACACTGTGCAATAAATAGTCTTTAATTGGAGTCATCCACGATTCCCTTTCAGACTCTGCCTCCAGTACTTGATCAATTTCCATCATGTTTATACTTGGGGTATCTGATACTTCGACCGGTACCAAACCCATCTGTTGTGCATTGACGGTACTAGCAAACTTTGCCAATGATTCAGCCTCTTTGTATTGATCGCATGGAATATGTGAAATGTCATAGTATTCAAATTCTGTCAACAACTCCTGAACTCGGGTAAGATAAGCGGCAAGACGTTGTTCCTTAGCCCGGTAGTCTCCTCTAACTTGATACACCACCAATTGCGAATCACAAAAGATTCCAAGAGATTTAACTCCAAGTTATTTAGCGAGTTTAAGTCCACTAATCAGAGCTTCATCTCAGCCTCATTGTTTGTTGCTAGGAAATCAAGCTTCAAAGCATAACAAATTGATTGATTTTCAGGAGTTACAAGCACAATCCCAGCTCCAGAACAATGATCATTAAATCCTCCATCAGTATATAACTTCCATCATACAGTTGGGATTTCACTTCCTTTTGGAAGATCATCTTGCACAGAAAAATCTATTGTAAATCCACCAAAGCCTGTCCTAGGATAGCTCTACGAGGGAGATAAGTAATGTTGAATTGGATGAGCTCAATGTTCCACTTGAGTAACCTCCCAGACGTCTCAAGTTGCTATAGGACCTGTCGTAACGGTTGGTTGTGTAAATATTGATCGGATGTGCCTGAAGGTACGGGCGAAGCTTCCATGATGCAATTAGCAAACAGTATGCCAGTTTCTCTATTTTTGGATACTCCACTCTGCTCCTGTTAATCGTTTGCTGATGCAATACACCGGCCTCTGGATTCGATTTTCCTTATGAATCAAGGCGGCACTTATAGCATGTGCTAATACAGCTAGATAAATGAACAACTCCTCATGATCTACCGGCTTTGACAAGATAGGAGGTCTCTCCAAATGATTCACCAAACCTTGGAACGCGTCTTTACAATCCTGCATCCATCCGAAGTTTCTTTTTCCCCTTTTAATTAGATCAAAGAAAGGAATACATTTGCCAGTAGCTTTGGAGATAAATCGACTTAAAGCGGTAACCTTCCCATTCAGACTCTGCAATTGTTTAATGGTTCTTGGTGCTTGGATATCGCGGATAGCTTGAATCATCTTCGGATTAGCTTCTATTCCACGAGCATCAACAATAAAGCCAAGAAACTTTCCTGATGCAACACCGAATGAAGATTTCAAAGGATTAATTTTCATTTTGTAATATCGGAGGATGTAAAACATTTCTTCCAAGTATTTGATGTGGTCGTTTGATTGCCGTGACTTCACGAGCATATCATCCACGTACACTTCCATTGTCTTTCCAATCTAATTCCTAAACATCTTGTTAACCAAGTGCTGATAGGTTGCTCCAGCATTCTTTAACCCAGACGACATTACTACATAACAATACAACCCAACATCTGTAACAAAACTGGTGTGCGCCTGATTGGGGATATGCTTCGGGATTTGATTATATCCCGAATACGCATCCATAAATGATAACAATTCGTGTGCTGTAGTTGAATCGACTAGCTGATCAGTCTTAGGAAGGGGAAAACTGTCTTTTGGACATGCTTTGTTCAGATCTGAATAATCAATGCACGTTCTCCATTTTCCATTTGCCTTCTTCATAAGTACGGGATTAGATACCCATTCAGTGTAGAGGGCGTCGTAGATAAACCCGTTACTTTTAGTTTATCCACCTCCTCTTTAAGAGCGGCTAATCTTTCCAGACCCATGCCTCGTCTTTTTTGCTTCACTGGAATATACTTCAGATCAATATTCAATGCATGGCTCGCAATGGCAGGCAAGATTCCACACATGAAAGAGTGAGTCCAAGCAAATACATCTTGATTCGCTTGAAGAAAACCAGCAAGTTCTTTCATCATCGGGAGGCTGCGATGTGACCCAATCTTCAGGACTCGTGATGGGTCATCGTGGATGACCGTGATATCAATCATCAACTCAGCAAGTGCAGCCTTGGTCTCATTGCACTCCTCTTCATCATATCTCGGATCAATATCTCTATAGAACTGACAGTGGCATCCGAGCCAAGGCCTAGGCGCTGGTTGTCAATATTCAGTGGTTTGGATGCAAACAGCTTTGTCCACACCCTTTCCCTTCTCCTTACGCTGAGCTTCTCTCAACTCAGCTACATAACAGGCACGTCTAGTTGCTTGATTTCCATGAACAACTCCTACACCATTATCCGTTGGAAACTTCAAAGTTAAACACCATAGGGCAAGAGCTTCCCGGAATTCAGCTAGGGCCGGTCGGCCTATAGGAGATTCAACGTCCAAAACAATTAACGATAAGGTTTGTACTCTCCTTCTTTCACCTTCTCCCAATTCGATAGGTAATTCCATATATCCTATAGCCTCATTTGCAACTCCATTAAAACCATGAATACAGGCTTTAGATGTTTTCAAATCTTTGGCCTCCATTCTCATCTGATCAAGCACCTTTTTGAAGATTATATTCATTGAACTTCCACAATCAATCAAAATCCTTCTTACCAACGCAGGACCAATCATAGTTGAAATGACCATCGGGTCAATTGTTCGAGCCTCTACTTTGTCTACATCCCTGCTTCTAAACACAATATCATCTGCCATGGTGAGCTGTTTTTTTGCTGCAGTCCCATCTTCCTTATTCGAACATCATTCAAATTCTACATGCCTTATCGTGATAGCATAGTGCTCCATCTCTTGCCAACTCTATCCACGGGGTGCGGTCCCCCAACTATCGTAGTAATCACCAATCTTCCACCAGTCTATGAAGGCTCCTCGGCCCTACGTGGAGCATGTCCTCGATTGGGGTCAGATGTCCCATGTCCGCCATCCTACGGAGTTTTCACAAACTGTTGAAACTTCTTTTCCTAAATCAGTTTTTCTATAACATCCTAGAGGTGCCTATGTTTATTTGTATTATGCCCATAACATTCATGAAACTGATAATATTTCCCGATCTGCTTTTGTCTCCCCGATGATTCTTTTGGTTGTGGTTTCCGGTACTACATTGTATTGCAAGTGGATTGATAAATGTTCTCCAGGGACATGTTTAGCGGCATGTAATTGTCATACATTGGAATTCTAGGCTTTAGTTTTCCAAAATTCCTCTTCCGCTCTCGATTCATGTCTCCGTCTTTCTTTTGTTGATTTGGCTTATTCTGAACATTCACCTGAACTTTCCCAAAACTGTCATCATATTGTTTATTACAATATTACTCTATACTATTTCTCCACTTGGTCCTGCAACATTCTTTTTCCTGGAGGACCTGGCCTCTTCCTTCCTAAAAAACTGAGCTGCCTTTGAATAGAAGCGCTCCAATGCGGAGGCAGTTTTCCAGCCAGCCAGTCACCAAAATTGGATTCTGATTCAATCCCTCTCGTTACAGCCATGTGTATGGCATGATCATTTGGGTTACTGACCTCCATGGCGGCTGTATGAAATCTCTCCAAGTAATCTTTCAACAATTCCCCTGGGGCCTGGATCACACTGGAAAGGGACATCGCATCTTTAGGACGAACTGTGTGCATTCGGAATTGCTCTACAAACTTTGTTTCTAGCTCATCGAATCTCGAAATTGACCACGGAGGTAGTCTCGTGAACCACATCATTTCTATCCTAGAAAGGTTTATGGGAAAGGATTCGCACTTGGTTGCGTTGTTAGCTCTTGCAGAATTCATCAACCATTCATATCTCATAATATGCTATCTAGGGTTGGTTTTTCCCTGTAGGCAGGCATTGATGGCATGTTGAACCTCCTCGGGTATTCCGTATGTAGAACGTTGTTAGTAAATGGGTATGGCTTCTCGAGATTCCATAGTCATCATTAGTCAAGCCTTGATTCTCTCTCACCAACTATTTGACAATTGCTGATAAGTCTGGCATCTGGATGGGTGGTGCCAAGCGGTGGTTGTGCTCCACCTCATGTGAATGGTCCAATCGATGTCTACGGGCTGTTTTGCACCTTCTTGGTTCACCATCCCTTGATGCGCACCTTGAACATTTATCTCGTTGTCATTCTGGTGGGGTACCTAGTCAGCATTCGATCGAGCTCTAGCATTCAAGCTTCTATGGAGAACTCCAGCGTGATTCCCTAAGTGTAGAGGGGAATCCCTCCTCTGGAGGAGGGATCGGTACTGATCTCTAGGGTGGGATCGACACCAATCTGTCTTGGTAGATCATATTGGTCTGCCAAGCGGCGCTCCGTTGTTTCTATGTGATCTCCTTTAAGCCTGCGACGCCTAAGCCTCTAGTATTCATCTGATGAGCTTGAACTATCCAATGTCGAGTAGGGAGTAGGATCCTTCCTGGCTTTTCCACGTTATTGTTTGGTTATCTGGTTCATCAGGCTAATATTGGTCTAAATTTTCTCATTTAGTTGTCGACGGTTTCCACCAACTCTCTCATCAGATTATGAAATTCAGCTTAGGTTATAGAATCGATATGGTTCTGAATTTCAATCGGATCGGCATTCTAATTTGCAGGTTGGTTGCTTGGGCCTCCTTGCTAAATGCTAGCAGTCTCATTTCCATCAACATTCTGAGAAGTAGATCTGGTATGTCTCTCCATTGTCAATCTCCTTGTTTAGATTTTTGCAAATCTGAATAGTGTAAGTAACTTTATGAAGATATCTTTTGATCTCCTTTGTGGGATTTGCCCAATCCAGTAGCAACAAAAGGGATCTTAACAGGCTGAGAATCAGGTTCTCAATGAAGACACCAAAATGTTTGCAACCAAATTGGTCACAAGCACCCAAAAACATATTTATGTAGAGAAGTAAATAAAGAAATTAAAATTAAACTGAGGAATAAAATAACAGACAAGTAAATCTAAGCAATAATCAAGAACACACAGATTTATAGTGGTTCGGCGATGTATGCCAACGTCCACTTTGAAGATTCTCTTTATTGATTCATGAAGTGTTTGATTACAGTAGAAAAAAGTATGGAAGAACTCGATTACAATGCATACTCAAGTAACAGCAGTGTAAAGGTTCCTCAAAATGACCCATAGGGCCTGTATTTATAGGGAGAGATGACGAGATATTTCGCTAAGACTTCGACATAAGGCTCTCTGGGTCCATAGGGGCCCACTATATCGATCGGCGATGCTAACTTGATGATTGAGAATGAACGGCCTAACATTAGCCGATCCTTTTTCTTAGTTTTAATCATGGTGCGATCGTTTTTGGGGGGTCCCACATGCCTCTTGATACTACTTATAAAAGATGGAATCATTCTGACTTGTAAATTGAGAGACATGGATCAATCTTGGTTGAAGTTGGATTATGCACTGAACCATACCAATCATTTTGATGGATCGGCAGGAACGATCGTCAATAACGATCGGCCCTTCTCAAATCTTACTTTTGTGATATGTGATCGTTTTGATGGATCAGCAAGAACGGTCGGCCATCCTCAAATCCTCACTTCGTGATATGCAATCGTTTTTGTAGGATCCCCTCTTCATTTTATTGATGCTCTAAAAGTTTCAAATGAATTTGGTGCCTTGTGGATTTCGAGATATTGAACACTCTCTGATGACTTGAACTGTTTCATAAATCAATCTTGGTCGATCCATACAAATCCTTGCTTCATCTATAACATGAGCATATGAAATCCAATCAAATCCAAATTTGAAATATAACTTCACGGAGCCATGCCAGTTATTCCATGCTAACTACACATTGATTTGGTCCCGGTTCAAATCTGCCAGACCATCATCTATAGTACTGTACGTAATTGATTCCTAAGGCTGTGGACCATCCGTTTCTAGCCAAATCGATGATATTGAAAATGTGCTATGGATCGTGTAATATGGGTATATGATAATACAGAGTAAAGTGATGATAGTTATACAGTAAATAGTGTGGAATATAAGAGCAGTATAATAAAAATGACACTAGAGATTTTATACTAGTTCGAAGCACCGTCCTACGTCCAGTCCCAGACTCCTTCTGGAATTTCACTAAACAATAACCCTCACTTAACCCGGAGGAACAGGTCTATACAACCCTTGAGCAGCCGAACAAGGACCTGAGCAGCGGAATAGGATTTAGCCTCATCAGCCGAAGAGGACTTCACACGCCTGAGCAGTAGAACAGGACTTCAACAAATACAAAAGATTGTTTTGACTTTGTGTGTTCTAATAACACGGATTTGTCACTTGTAGTACACCCTTCCTATAATCTTCTCCTCGAGTATAAATATATATATATGAAGTTTATGAAGAATAGAAAGGTATAAAATTGCTTTAATGTAGAATATTTGAAAGTATAGTTGCAAGTAGATTCCAGAGTGTTAGATAAGATAGATAAGAAATTTCGGTCATTTGGAATCAAGTTAGAGTATGTATTTATAGATGTTAAAAAGCAGCGATTGTTGATAAAGAGTTTCGATTGAAGTGTTGCATCCAAATCTAGGTTCATAACTCTTCACAAATAGTCATGTCTTTTCAGAAAATAGCTGTTGTGGAAATTCAGTCGACTGAGCCTCTGGGTCAGTCGACTAAATATTCAAACGAATTTAAATATATATATTATTATACTTATGCACCTGCGCATGCTGCACAGAAATTTCTGAGTCAGTCGACTGACCTGGTAATTTTTGTGCAATTTGCACAGTTTACACAGGTATAATACTATATATATATATATATATATTATATAATGATTCTAACTTTAAAAACTTTTATAATATATGTATAAACGAAGAGAGATCTTAACAATATTGGCCTAAGACTCAAAAAAAATAATATAAAAGTTGATGCACCGATTTTGATGTCTTGTCTCCATGTAGTATATATTCTCTTTTTGTCGGAACATTCGTCGAATCTGTATGTTGTAGTGATAGCTTCGTGTCATGAATCAAAACTAAGTCTCAACATTCTCCCCCTTTTTGATTGATGACAACTTGTAAATAGACATAGATTTCGACTGTATAATATGAATACTTACTTCCCCTGAAACTTTGATGATCTATACTCCCCTTGAAACTTTGACGATCTATATCCTGCATTCTCAAAGTTAGTGATAAGATTTCTCCCCCTTTCTCATCGACAAAAAGGAATAAAAAGCATAATAGTATGATGTATTCATGGATATTGAAAAAGAAATGTACAGTCATACAATATCACAATCAAGAGTTTTTGAAATAAGACGAAAGGAAAACAATGGCTATTTAGTACAAGACATAATGATTTGAAATAATAGACTAGTGTTTCTAGAAATAAGAAAGGTAACATCTTATTCTACTACACGTTTACCCATATCACCATGTGAACTTTGACCACCACTATCGCCTCCATTTCCGCCGTTGTCGCTACTACTTGCTTGATCATCAGAAGATGAAGACCAAGTGAAGACGGGTCGTTTACTCGGATCACCTATTGTAGCCGTGGAAGTGTCGGATGAACAAGAGATAACTTGCCATAATTTGGTAAAAAATCCTTTAACTTTGTCAAGCTTCTTGTCAACCTTATTGATTTGGGATTAAAGAATTTGTTGGTTCCGGCATATCATGGAAATCAATTCATGTGGAGGAAGGCCCAGATTAGGAATTAGAATCTCGTCTTGTTGACGAATAGTTGATCTTTGGCGGTGAGATGCTTCGCCTTGTTGTGGTTGATCTTGAGATAATTGTCGTTGAGTCCATTCTTCAAAAGTAATGACAGTAGGAGGTCGAGCAACTGGTAGCTTCATTAATGCTAAAGTGCGAGAGTTTAAATAACTGACAGTAGAAACCGGTGAGTCAGGTTCCGGAATCTCACATGCTTTTAGCAATCGCATAATATACTCACCATAGTAGATGACATTCATTCGACCATTGTTAAAGCTTAAGAATTCATCAAGAATTAAACGTAGCCAATTAACTTTGATATATTCGAAGATGGGGTATAAGGCTTTGAAGTTATGTTCATAAACGAGTTCGTAACTCCCGGTTCTCGGAGTTACGGTTTTCATTAATGTACGGTGTATAATTCTGGCTTTTGGTCATAAGGACATAGACTTTAGTTGACGCATATCGTCTTCCAAAAATAAATGACTTATTCGATCACGAACCACCAAATCACACTCAACATTACTTAGCTCAATTCCATCATTTTCAGAATTTAAAATATGAGCCATTCGATCTAGCGAGAAAAACACGAGTTTTCCACAAACTAAGCTCCATACACAATCGTCTTGGTTTTGAATGTTTTGGTAACCTAAGTTAAGATTAGCGTAGAATAGTTTGACCATGATTTGGTTAATTTTATGCTTATTTTCGTTAATGTTGAACAAAGACTCCAAATTGCTTCTGCGAGCTAATTCTTGTATATGGTATGGAGAGAAATCGACAAATTTTACAACGAACCTTCAAAGATGCGGGAATCTTGCATTCTCCTCCATCTTCTAATCGCGGTATCATCGAAGAGCCATTGTTGGATTTGCTCATTGGAAGGAGGTTGGGAGGATAAAGATGCCTGTCCTTTTCTCTTTGGAGCCATTTAATTTGATTGTTTGGAGGTAAAAATTGAGTTTTTGAAAATCTAGTTTTTAGAGAAGTTGAAAATCTGGGATGAAAGTGAGTAGAGAAGGGGAAAGTGAAGGTTAAATGGGGGAAAGTGAAGGTGAAAAGGTGAAAAGGTGAGTGGGTAGGAGCAGTAATTTTGCTCAGATCCTCGAATCAGTCGACTGAATCAGTCAGTGGTTCAGTCGACTGAATACTGAATATGAATATTTTTCGTGCTTCTGGTTCAGTCGACTGAAGACCTGGTTCAGTTGACTGAATCTGGGGCAGGTATAATTTGTCTTCTGGTTCAGTCAACTGACCTACTGATTCAGTCGACTGAATCTGGAGAAATAAAAATTTTCGAGTTCAGTGTCAGTCGACCGACTTCCTGGTTCGGTTGACTGACCTGTGGAAAGTTTCTTAATAAGCCTGTTGTTGTGTAGTGTGTTGTATATTTCTTTATATATTAATACTTTTGATAATTTAAATTTATTTAAATACTTAGAACTATTATAAAAAAAATGAAGATAAAGAATTAATTAAACAAACAAAAAATTGTACAAGATATATTAAATGAAATATAATAACAACTACTCTTATTTCGAAGGGCTAGGAGTTTTGTAGCCCTGTAATTGTTTGCGACGAACATTCGATGCTTCATTTTGATCCCATGAATTTGGTAAAACAGGTGGTCATGGCGGTGATAAGGTAGAAGGTCGTTGAATGGGCGAGACGGCGTGTTCGTCTATTGGATGTGATGAAGCACCGCAAAATTTCATAGCAATGTGTTCTATAATTCCTAGACGCCTCGAGTTGATCTTTTGCTCATAATATATTTCACGTTGAAGCATCAAAGATTCTTGTTGATAGTGTTGCAAATCATATATCCTTTGTTTGGTGTTTGGAGAGACGTCAAACATCATCTTCTTCCCTTTCTTTTTCTTCGGAGTATATCCGGTATGATTATGATGGGTAGAAGGTGGTGTAGTATGATGGACAGGAGTTTTTGGTGATTCGGTAAAGGAAAGAATTTCAATGGAGTCAGTAGATGAAGAGGTTGACATATTGATAGTTAGTTTGTTTTTCTGTTTGTTTGGATGAATAACATAGAATAAATATATCTATTTATAGACTAATTTTTGAGACAAAGAAGGATGAAGTGAATGGTTTGTCTTGAATTTAGCTATAAAAGGATTGTTAGTTGTTATTTCGTTGGTTTTCTATTATTGTGATTTATCTATGTGAGTGTAATATACAGAGAGTATATTTATACAAGTAAATGTTATACATAATTTAGTGTATAGTTGTCACCATATAATTGAGTTTTGGTCTAAAATTACGTATTTTATCATAGTAAAACTATTTATATATCTTTTATTGACATTATACCGAGTTCTCGACGTAGATTTATAAAAGTATTTTCTAATAATGGTTTTGTAAAAATATCAGCTAATTGATTTTCAGATGGAACGAAATCTAAATTTATCACATCTTTCTCTATATTGTCACGTAAAAAATGATGTCGAATATCTATGTGTTTAGTTCTAGAATGATTCACTGGATTTTTAGATAGATTTATTGCACTGGAATTATCACAGTAAATTGTTGGTTTTGATAAATTAACTCTAAAATCTTTAAGTGTTTGTTGCATGTAGATTACTTGTGCACAAGCTAATGCTGCAGATATATACTCTGCTTCACAAGTTGATAGTGAGACACAATTTTGTTTTTTGCTAAACCACGATATTAACGATTTACCAATGAAGTGACACGTTCCGCTTGTACTTTTTCTATCCGTCCGTGATCCTCCGAAATCAGCATCGCTATATGACACTAACTCGAATGAGAAATCTTTTGGATAGAAAAGTCCGAAATCTTTAGAATTACTAAGATAACATAGTATATGTTTTACGGCTCGTAAGTGTGATTCTTTTGGGTCAGCTTGAAATCTCGCACATAGACATACACTCATCATTATATCTGGTCGACTAGCTATTAGGTATAATAATGATCCTATCATACTACGATAAAGTTTTTGGTCTACACTCTTGCCGTTTTCATCTTTATCAAGATGTGCTGTTGTGCTCATAGGCGTTGGTTTAGCAGAAGTGTTTTCCATTCCGAATCGCTTGATAAGATTATTACAGTATTTTTCTTGATTTATAAATATTCCATTTGAAACTTGTTTTATTTGAAGACTGAGAAAACACGATAATTCTTCCATATGGGACATTTCGAATTCACTAGTCATTATTTTAGAAAATTCTTTACATAATTTATTATTAGTTGAACCAAATATAATGTCGTCTACATATATTTGAACTATTAAAATATCATTTTTAGAATGTTATATAAATAGAGTCTGATCTACTTTTCCTATTTCGAATCCTGATTCAATTAAATAGCTTTTAAGACGTTCATACCAAGCACGTGGTGCTTGTTTTAAACCGTATAAAGCTTTCTTAAGTTTATAGACATTGTAACGACCCTACCGTTATACCCACGTTATTAAAGAACATTACAAATAATGTCGTCTAATAACCTGGAGAAAACGGCTGGTTAAGGGCAATCGAATGTGAATATATCTTTGTACTAACACTGACACGTCTTTATTACCTTAGAGGATCTGAACTGAAAGAAATTTTGACGTGTACAATATTATTACAAAGAAATAAACACTTCAATTAAAAAGATTCAGAACAGTATATAATATAGATAAAATTGGATTAGAGTCACAGATCATAGCGGAATACTATACATCATATACATAATAGAATGTGAGTCTACAAAATATCAGTACTAGACCCACATAATATTTACACATCACATCCAAAAGTACTATAGCAGGTACACAATGACTACTAGAATATATACATGACACAATCTCCTAATGTCAACATATACAAATATGAAGTAAACTAAAACAGTCAAAACAGTCTACTTCATTGCTAGTCCAAGATCCAGAGGTCAATGAGTCCTAGTACCTGTAGAGTCTCGGCCTGACCCGAGTATTTTAAAATAAACGGGTCAGACTATATCTAATAAAGAGATGAGATAGTGATATCGTAAACAAATGACTTAAAATAAATAAGCCATAGTAAAAGTATGCCAAAACAACGATCTGAATAAGGCATAATAACCAATCACCATTTCTTTAAGTCCATATCAAGTATAAAATGGGATGTCATTAAACATGGCAACAACATATTCAAAATTCTCCAGAGCAAATAAAAGATACTGAATATCTATCCTAAAATCTCCGAAGAAATAATCATCACTAATGAATTAATAGTGATAGTCAACTATTAGTGTGATACAGTGCGACACGGGGTCTGACTAAAATAAATAAACCCCGTCACATAGCGTAATAGTCTAACGAAAAGAAATAGACTACCGGTTAAAAACTCCGACTCCTAACGATAAGAAATAGGTAGTCGTGCTTATGACAAAACTATGTGGATTTACCTAACGAATATAAATAGGTAAACATTGTCCAACTGTAAAATAAACTGATAGGCATGCATATAACACCTGCCCAAAAATAAAAAGGACAGCTGTGTCATACCATAACAAACCTAACTAAAAGAAATAGGTCTGCCTACCCAAATTTTTGAACATATCGACTCTCAGGTCGATAAAAATGAGTTATCGTCTCTTAGGGATCTATCGGCCTAAAATCCAAACACCCTAAGATAATATAATTCTAAGTGTAACTTACTTTCACTCTAGTAATCACTAGAATCTAACTTACTGTCCCATACCAGAAGGTGAGATTCCAATATTTACTGAAAGCTAGTAAATTCCACTCAAACTCTATTTAACAAATTATGATAATAAGTGAAAAAATTGTACGAAATGTCCCATACCAATCCGACAATTCAATCATTTATTTAAAATTCTTTGTTTCATAGAAAATCATAAAATTCTAATAAACCACCAAATTCATCGGGAATAAAATAAAACAAATTTTATTATTTATTATTATTATTTTAGTAGCACTTTAAAATATAGATTCCATGGAACGAGACATTTCAAAGTATGTACAAGTAGGTTACATAAATAAACAATACACATTGGTCAAGTCAAACTGTAGAATAATAACAATAGTTTATGTTTCACAACAATGTTATAAAATTAACCAGGTTGTACAGGCAAGGACGAAAATATTTAAAGCAAGAATGCTTGCATTCTCATTTTTAAAGCAATACGTTTTTAATGTTTCAAAGCTTGAGATGCTTGCCTTTTTATAAAAATATAATATTACAAGAGTAGAAAGAACAGAGACAATTTATATAAAGCTTTGAAATTTAAAACAAACAAAGAAATGTGTAAAATTCTAAAACAAAGGCAGGGCGAAAATCACCAGAGCAACAAGCTGATTTGTATATACTCAAAATACACTAAAGTGTATAGGCAGGGACGAAAAAAATTGGAAGTAAGAAAGTTTCTGCAATTTAGAAAGATTGGTCCATATTTTCATATAATAATATATCAAAAGAAGTTGAAGTGACAGGGACTAAAAAGTGGACTAAAGTAGCTTGCAAGAAAAATTAAAACTAGGCTTTGAAATTGAACTGACATAGGCTACAGGCAAAATGGTATGTACAGGCAAAAATTTCGAAACATGCATATATATTTAGTAAAACATGTACAGGCAAGTACTTATATATACACATAGTTACAGGGTATGTCCAGTAGTTGCTAGCATATATAGGTAGAGGCAAAAAAGATTTAGAAACCAAAGTATTTTCTTCTTTTTTTAAAAAAATTTTTGCTGCATATATTTCCATACATTAGTATAATCAAAGTGGACAAGTTTTTATAACAGCCTCATATTTATGACAGGGACGTGCATAATTGTATACAAGCTTGAGTGTGACTTTTCTCCAAAACAACTTGACAGGCACAAAATTTATATTTCTACTCTAATAGTAAGTATATGCGTTCCTACCTTATTAACAAGCCATGCTTTTATGCCAATTCCTTTTATATGTCAGGCATGTATGCCACTTCCTTTTATATGTCAGGCATGTATGTATGCCCATCACTTATTTAATGTGTCAGGCATGTACTAACTAAATGAAAGAGTTGAATGAGGCTTGTCTTCATAACAAGGACAGTGAAAAAAAAAACTTGTTCTTTTATATTCAATTTAATATTTGATGTAGCTTGAAATTAAAAATCTAAACTAATGTATACAAATGCAAGGCAAGATTTGGACGTGCTCAAGTGACAGAGCGAACTCAGAAGAAAATTTCGAAGCTTCAAATCAAACTGATCCACACATGTTTGCTCTGTTCAATTAAATACTACCGGTTTCCAAAAGTTAAATTATACTAAATAAAATTTTACTTTTACTGATCAAATTATTAAATTTGCAAATCAATACAAAACAATAAATTATCTCAGATGATAGATATAGTAGTGTGAGATTATTATCTCACCTTGAATTCAAAACGAAAGGAGATGAACTGAATTGGGATTAAGCTGCAAAATTGAAAACTACTGCCGTCTTCTCTAGCTCCTAGATTCCACAAAAAAATCCAAAACAACCCCTAATTAACAAAATTTCAGAGATTACTAACTGAATAAAATATGAAATTGATAGTATCAATAGGTAGAGGAAGAAACAAGGATTCATACCTATTAATATTTGAGATTTACTGATTTTTGCTTGAATTCCTAAAATCAAAACTAGGGCTGAAAATTGGGTCTTCTTGCTTCTGTCATTTTGCTAGGTTTCCTGGAAAAGATACGTAATGAATGAGCAGTAGTTGAATTGGAAAATCGATTAAGGAATGAAGTGATAAAATTTACTAATGGGCTTGGATATGAGCCCAAGATCCTAAAAAAAAGACTATTATATTATTTAGTTAAATTTACACTTTACTAAACTTGTTAAACAAAAGAATTCTAATTAGAAGTATAAAATAATTAGAATCGTTTTCAGTATATTTTTAAAAATCTTAAATTAAATAATATTATTACATTTTGCCAAATCAACTTAAATAAAAGTAAACTGAACATCAAATTTTAATTATTCTTTCCCAATCGCAGTGTTGAAATGTCTCGTTGTAATGTTTTAGGAACCCCTATCGATAACGTTGGCCAAACGCATCGACCAAAATTCTTAAAACTCTCAACGGACAAATTAACACAAATTATATCATAAATTTCAAACCAATTATCCAGATTAAGTTTACTTCTCAATTTAACTCTTTAAATTAATAATTAGAATTTATTAATAAATTATTAATTAGATAATTATTAATTGGGTTGTTACAGACACCCCCCCTTAAAAAATTTGCGTCCTAGCAAATTCCTATTTAAAAGGAATCTCTAACATAAATAATTTAATCTAATTAATATTTAATAATTTATTAAAGAGAGAAAAGAATTTACCAGACTCATGCCTCAGAAAATAACTCTGGATGAATCCGTAGCATATACTCACGAGTTTCCCAAGTACAATCCTTGGGATTCCCGGACCATTGCACCTTTACTAACGGAACTTCCTTGTTTCTGAGTCGTTTGACCTCTGTTGCCACTATCTGCACTGGCATCTGAGTATAAGTCAAATCAGAAGAAATTTCAAGTTCCTCTATTTGCGAAGGCTCAAAAACTGACTTAGAATCTCTAAGACACCTACGGAGCTGAGATACATGGAATACATTGTGTATTCCGGATAAATGATCAGGTAAGAGAACACGATATGCCACAGTACCAATACGCTCAGTAATAGGATACGGTCCAATGAATCGTGGAGCTAATTTCCTGAAACTACTGAATCGCATTACTCCTTTCAGTGGAGATACTCGTACAAAAACAAGATCTCCAACGACAAACTCTAAGTCCTTTCTCCTCTGATCCGCATAGGACTTCTGTCTGCTCTGCGCTTCCTTCATTCTCTGCTTGATAATTTCTATTTTTTCTGAAGCTTCTCTAATAGAATCTGGACCAAGTACATATCTATCTCCAGCCTCCAACCAACAAGATGGAGAACGGCACGGTCTTCCATATAATGCTTCGAAAGGAGCCATACCGATACTCGATTGAAAGCTGTTATTGTAGGCAAATTCTACTAAATAGATATGATCTATCCAACTACCTCCAAAATCTAATATGCAAGCACGAAGCAAATCCTCAACAATTTTATTAACTCGCTCTGTTTGACCATCTGTTTGAGGGTGATAGGCAGTACTTAGATTCAGTTTAGTACCCAATGCAGTCTGAAGAATTTCCCATAATCTGCTGGTGAATAACGGATCTCGGTCACTCACAATGGCACTGGGGACGCCATGAAGCCTGACCACTTCTTTAATATATAGCTTTGCCAAATAAGGAGCTGTTCTGGTTGACTTTACTGGAATAAAATGAGCTTATTTAGTCAACCTATCAACAATAACCCAAAGACTATCATGTCCGCTCCTCGAACGAGGTAATCCATCTACAAAATCCATGGATACGTGATCCCACTTCCATAATGGAACCTCTAATGGCTGTAGAAGTCCACTAGGTCTCTGATGTTCAGCTTTAACAAGATGACACGTCATACAATGCTTCACAAAATTCCCCACATCATGCTTCATTCCCTCCCAGAAATACAGCCTCTTCATATCAGCATACATTTTGCTGCTTCTTGGGTGGATAGTATATCTAGACCGATGACAATCTTCCATGATATCCTTACGGAGTGTATCAGTATCAGGCACTACTAGCCTACCACGCCTCCGAAGATAACCTCTACTATCAATTGTATACTCAGTTACTTCCTGACTACCACTGTAACACAACCGAAAAATATCAGTCAGAGAAGAATCCTGCTTCTGAGCATCTGCTATACAATCTAATATAGGTGGACGCGCTTCTAAACTAGTGAGCACCAAATATGATCTCAAATTTGGGTTTCTATCTCGGATATCACAGATAGATAAAGTTTCTAAATCCTTCCACTCTAGCATCATCATAGAAACAATTTTTAGATGCTTGCGGCTAAGAGCATCAGCTACACGGTTCCCTTTTCCGGGAGTATACTGAATTTCGACATCATATGCAGCTAAAAACTCTAACCACCTCTGTTGTCTCAAATTCAGATTTTTTTGAGAAAATAAATATTTCAATGATTTATGATCTGTATATAGGATGAATCTCTGTCCCAGAAGATAGTGATGCCATATCTTAAGTGCAAAAACAATAGCTGCCAGCTCTAGATCGTGAGTAGCATATCGAATCTCATTCGGTCTAAGCTGTCTAGAAGCATAAGCAACTACTCTGTCTCTTTGCATAAGAACTGCTCCTAGTCCTGATCCACAAGCATCAGTATAAACCACTAATTCCTTATTCCCATCAGGTACAATAAGAATAGGTGCATGAGTGAGAAGATCCTTCAGCTTCTTAAAAGCTGATTCACACTTATCTGTCCATTGGAATTTTACATTTTTTCTAGTCAAGATAGTGAGAGGGAGAACCACTTTCGAGAAATCTCTAATAAAACGCCGGTAATAACCAGCTAAGCCGAGAAAACTCCTAATCTCAGTAACGGTCTCCAGTCTCTTCCAGTCCCGGATTGCTTCAATTTTAGAGGGATCGACTGAAATACCTTCACCGGAAACTATGTGCCCCAAAAACTTTACTTGCTGCTACCAAAAGTGACATTTCGAGAATTTTGCTTTCAACTCATTCTTTTGCAATATCTCCAAAACAATTCTGAGGTGTTCAACATGCTCCTCCTCAGATTTGGAATAAACCAAAATATCATCAATAAATACTAGGACAAATTTATCAAGATACTCTCGAAAAACTCGATTCATCAGGTCAACAAAATATGCAGGCACATTTGTTAACCCGAAAGGCATCACCAACCATTCATAAGAGCCATATCTAGTTCGGAAAGCGGTAAGAGGAATGCTATCCTCTGCTACCCTAAGCTGATGGAATCCGGTAGCTAGGTCAAGCTGAGAAAAGACCCTAGCACCGCATAACTGATCGAACATATCGTCAATCCTAGGCAGGGGATAATGATTTTTAATAGTAAGCTCGTTCAGTTTTCGATAATCAATACAAAGCCGAAGAGTACCATCTGCTTCTTCACAAATACTACGGCTGTACCCCATGGAGAACTACTGGATTGGATCAATTGCTTAGATTCTAGTTCTGTCAACTGCTTAACCAACTCTTCATTTTCCACAGCTGACATTCTGGTAGGAGGACGACTAAAAGGTCGAGCTCCAGGAACAAGATCAATCCTGAACTCAATAGCTCTCTTGGGTGGCAATCCCAAGATAGGCTCAAAAACAACAGGAAAAGTAGAAACAACTGGAATTTGAGATATCTCTTCTTCAATTGAAGATTCTAAGGCATACAAAGAAACATATGGGATTGAAATAGCTTCGTCGAGAGCTACAGTAACTCGCTCTCCAAATTTAGGATGTCGAAGAAGTATAGTTCTCTCAGGACATAAAATATGAGCCTCGATAAGGATAACCAATCCATCCCCAATATCATACCGAAACCCAAGAATTGAATAACATGAAGATCAGCAAAGAAAGATACGTTACTCAAAATAATTTCCACATGCTCACAAAGTAAACTGAGAGTTGCGGATCCTCCAATAGGATTCGCAATCCTCAAAGAAGTAACAAGACAAACAGAATCCAATGAAGTAGAGTCTACGAGATCCTTCGATACAAACGAATGAGAAGCGCCCGTATAAAAAAGAACCCGTATTTGCAAACCTCTAAGTAAAATCATGCCTTCCAAAACAGAAGGAGATATACCTCTCTGCTGCTGCGGCTGAGCTGAACCACCCACTGAACTGACTGCATTCACCTGACCTTGGTTCTTCTTAGCTAGCTTACGACAAGATGAAATCAGGTGCCCTGGATTTCTACAATAACTACAGACTATAACTGACGGTGTAGAAGGAGAAGAAGATGTCTTGCGAGGTTTAGTGCAATCTCTAGAAAAATGACCCTGCTCTCCATAGTTATAGCATGAACCCTTTCCTGAACTGGAACCTGAATTTCCACTATTTCCCTTCTTGCCCTGAAACCCTCTCTTACTTTTATTCCAAGGCAACTTTCTCTTCTGAGAAGAACTGGGTTGAATCTGGACAACTCTATTCCCATCACTATCCCTTTCTGCCTCTTCAAAGCGAAGTGCGGAATCGAAAAAGAGACTCGAAGGATACATCTAACTGAAGCAATAGAGCCTTCCTCAAGGGCTTCTTCAATCCATATATAAATTTCTGATTTTTTTTTCTCGGAGTATTGATAAAGTCTAATCCATACTTGGACAACGCCTCAAACGTTGCCACATACTCCATCACTGACATCTGATCCTGCCTAAGATCAATAAATCTTCTAGCCATTGCCTCTCTCTCTGCATCTGGTAGGAACTTCAATTCAAATCGATGTCTGAACTGGACCCATGTAAGTGGCGCATCTGAAGTATCTGTCTCCAATAAATCATACCAGTCTAAGGCTCTCTCCTGTAATTGACTGGCTACTATACGAACTCTCTGAACATCTCCAAGCTCCATACTAGAGAAAATACGTTTGCAAGTATTCAACCATGCCTGAACCTCTCCTATAGATTCAGTCCCCTCGAAAGGTTTACCCCCCAGCCTTCCGAAATCATTACACAGATGGGCGAAATTGGAACGAGCTGGCTGAGTACCAAGCTCCTGAGTCTGGGCAGTCTGAACTATCACATCAATCTGTTCGGGAGTTAAAAACACTCCTCCTATACTAGGACCACTAGTCGATCCTGTAGTAGCTCTAGGAGGTCTACCACCAGCCATAACTCAAAACTCCACATTCAATTTCTAGATTAGAATTTTAATCCTATAATATATATAGATAGAATATTTATACTAAAAAACAATTTCAAATACGACCCAATGATTACCCAGTAATCATTTTATATTCCTATCCATAATAATTAACTGGATTACTAACTACCACATACTAAAGGGACAGGGACTGTAGGTCATCTAGGTTTAGATCTCGACTCCATATAGATTATATTCTATAATGTTCTGAATCCAGCTCTGATACCATGCTGTAACGACCCTACCGTTATACCCACGTTATTAAAGAACATTACAAATAATGTCGTCTAATAACACGGAGAATACGGCTGGTTAAGGGCGATCGAATGTGAATATATCTTTGTACTAACACTGACACGTCTTTATTACCTTAGAGGATCTGAACTGAAAGAAATTTTGACGTGTACAATATTATTACAAAGAAATAAACACTTCAATTAAAAAGATTCAGAACAGTACATAATATAGATAAAACTGGATTAGAGTCACAGATCATAGCGGAATACTATACATCATATACATAATAGAATGTGAGTCTACAAAATATCAGTACTAGACCCACATAATATTTACACATATCGCATCCAAAAGTACTGTAGCAGGTACACAATGACTACTAGAATATATACATGACACAATCTCCTAATGTCAACATATACAAATATGAAGTAAACTAAAACAGTCAAAACAGTCTACTTCATTGCTAGTCCAAGATCCAGAGGTCAATGAGTCCTAGTACCTGTAGAGTCTCGGCCTGACCCGAGTATTTTAAAATAAACGGGTCAGACTATATCTAATAAAGAGATGAGATAGTGATATCGTAAACAAATGACTTAAAATAAATAAGCCATAGTAAAAGTATGCCAAAACAACGATCGGAATAAGGCATAATAACCAATCACCATTTCTTTAAGTCCATATCAAGTATAAAATGGGATGTCATTAAACATGGCAACAACATATTCAAAATTCTCCAGAGCAAATAAAAGATACTGAATATCTATCCCAAAATCTCCGAAGAAATAATCATCACTAATGAATTAATAGTGATAGTCAACTATTAGTGTGATACAGTGCGACACAGGGTCTGACTAAAATAAATAAACCCCGTCACATAGCGTAATAGTCTAACGAAAAGAAATAGACTACCGGTTAAAAACTCTGACTCCTAACGATAAGAAATAGGTAGTCGTGCTTATGACAAAACTATGTGGATTTACCTAACGAATATAAATAGGTAAACATTGTCCAACTGTAAAATAAACTGATAGGCATGCATATAACACCTGCCCAAAAATAAAAAGGACTGCTGTGTCATACCATAACAAACCTAACTAAAAGAAATAGGTCTGCCTACCCAAATTTTTGAACATATCGACTCTCAGGTCGATAAAAATGAGTTATCGTCTCTTAGGGATCTATCGGCCTAAAATCCAAACACCCTAAGATAATATAATTCTAAGTGTAACTTACTTTCACTCTAGTAATCACTAGAATCTAACTTACTGTCCCATACCAGAAGGTGAGATTCCAATATTTACTGAAGCTAGTAAATTCCACTCAAACTCTATTTAACAAATTATGATAATAAGTGAAAAAATTGTACGAAATGTCCCATACCAATCCGACAATTCAATCATTTATTTAAAATTCTTTGTTTCATAGAAAATCATAAAATTCTAATAAACCACCAAATTCATCGGGAATAAAATAAAACAAATTTTATTATTTATTATTATTATTTTAGTAGCACTTTAAAATATAGATTCCATGGAACGAGACATTTCAAAGTATGTACAAGTAGGTTACATAAATAAACAATACACATTGGTCAAGTCAAACTGTAGAATAATAACAATAGTTTATGTTTCACAACAATGTTATAAAATTAACCAGGTTGTACAGGCAAGGACGAAAATATTTAAAGCAAGAATGCTTGCATTCTCATTTTTAAAGCAATACGTTTTTAATGTTTCAAAGCTTGAGATGCTTGCCTTTTTATAAAAATATAATATTACAAGAGTAGAAAGAACAGAGACAATTTATATAAAGCTTTGAAATTTAAAACAAACAAAGAAATGTGTAAAATTCTAAAACAAAGGCAGGGGCGAAAATCACCAGAGCAACAAGCTGATTTGTATATACTCAAAATACACTAAAGTGTATAGGCAGGGACGAAAAAAATTCGAAGTAAGAAAGTTTCTGCAATTTAGAAAGATTGGTCCATATTTTCATATAATAATATATCAAAAAAAGTTGAAGTGACAGGGACTAAAAAGTGGACTAAAGTAGCTTGCAAGAAAAATTAAAACTAGGCTTTGAAATTGAACTGACATAGGCTACAGGCAAAATGGTATGTACAGGCAAAAATTTCGAAACATGCATATATATTTAGTAAAACATGTACAGGCAAGTACTTATATATACACATAGTTACAGAGTATGTCCAGTAGTTGCTAGCATATATAGGTAGAGGCGATTTAGAAACCAAAGTATTTTTTTTTAATTTTTTGCTGCATATATTTCCATACATTAGTATAATCAAAGTGGACAAGTTTTTATAACAGCCTCATATTTATGACAGGGATGTGCATAACTGTATACAAGCTTGAGTGTGACTTTTCTCCAAAACAACTTGACAGGAACAAAATTTATATTTCTACTCTAATAGTAAGTATATGCGTTCCTACCTTATTAACAAGCCATGCTTTTATGCCACTTCTAAAATGCCAGGCATGTATGCCACTTCCTTTTATATGTCAGGCATGTATGTATGCCCATCACTTATTTAATGTGTCAGGCATGTACTAACTAAATGAAAGAGTTGAATGAGGCTTGTCTTCATAACAAGGAAAGTGAAAAAAAAACTTGTTCTTTTATATTCAATTTAATATTTGATGTAGCTTGAAATTAAATATCTAAACTAATGTATGCAAGGCAAGATTTGGACGTGCTCAAGTGACAGAGCGAACTCAGAAGAAAATTTCGAAGCTTCAAATCAAACTGATCCACACATGTTTGCTCTGTTCAATTAAATACTACCGGTTTCCAAAAGTTAAATTATACTAAATAAAATTTTACTTTTACTGATCAAATTATTAAATTTGCAAATCAATACAAAACAATAAATTATCTCAGATTATAGATATAGTAGTGTGAGATTATTATCTCACCTTGAATTCAAAACGAAAGGAGATGAACTGGATTGGGATTAAGCTGTAAAATTGAAAACTACTGCCGTCTTCTCTAGCTCCTAGATTCCACACAATAAAAATCCAAAACAGCCCCTAATTAACCAAATTTCAAAGATTACTAACTGAATAAAATATGAAATTGATAGTATCAATAGGTAGAGGAAGAAACAAGGATTCATACCTATTAATATTTGAGATTTACTGATTTTTGCTTGAATTCCTAAAATCAAAACTAGGGCTGAAAATTGGGTCTTCTTGCTTCTGTCATTTTGCTAGGTTTCCTGGAAAAGATACGTAATGAATGAGCAGTAGTTGAATTGGAAAATCGATTAAGGAATGAAGTGATAAAATTTACTAATGGGCTTGGATATGAGCCCAAGATCCTAAAAAAAAGACTATTATATTATTTAGTTAAATTTACACTTTACTAAACTTGTTAAACAAAAGAATTCTAATTAGAAGAATAAAATAATTAGAATCGTTTTCAGTGTATTTTTAAAAATCTTAAATTAAATTATATTATTACATTTTGCCAAATCAACTTAAATAAAAGTAAACTGAACATCAAATTTTAATTATTCTTTCCAAATCGTAGTGTCGAAATGTCTCGTTGTAATGTTTTAGGAACCCCTATCGATAACGTTGGCCAAACGCATCGACCAAAATTCTTAAAACTCTCAACGGACAAATTAACACAAATTATATCATAAATTTCAAACCAATTATCCAGATTAAGTTTACTTCTCAATTTAACTCTTTAAATTAATAATTAGAATTTATTAATAAATTTTTAATTAGATAATTATTAATTGGGTTGTTACAGACATGATCTGGATATTTTTCATGAACAAATAAAGGTGGTTGTTCAACAAAAACATTTTCTGTAATATAACCATTTAAAAATGCACTTTTAACATCCATTTGATAGAGTTTAAAGTTATTAAAACATGCGTAAGCCAGTAAGATTTGTATTGCTTCTAGTCTAACAACTGGAGCAAACGTTTCTTCGTAGTCTATTCCTTCCTCTTGATTATACCCTTGTGCTACTAATCTGGCTTTGTTTCGAGTTATATTTCCTAATTCATCTGTTTTGTTTTTATAAACCCATTTAGTCCTTATAACAGTTTGATCGGTCGGTCTGGGTACTAGTTCCCAAACTTCATTTTGTTCAAACTGATTTAGTCCTTCTTGCATAGCAATAATCCAATTTTCATCGGATGATGCTTTCGTTGTATTCTTAGGTTCTATAGTAGAAAGAAAAGCTACATGACCCATTAAATTTAGTTGATTTCTAGTTCGAACATTTGAATTTATTTCTCCAATTATATTTTCAGTAGGATGATTTCGTAAGAGTCTTGCTGAAGATCTTATTGTATTGGTGATATTATTTTCTGAATTATGAATATTGTTTTCATCTTCTCTAGAATTATGAATAATGTTTTCATCTTCTCTTAAATTATTGGTTTCTATATTTGCGTTATCATTTAGTAAATCATCGTCATCATTAAAACTTGAAATCTGTGTAAAATTTTTATCAAAAGATATGTGGAGTGTTTCTTCAATAGTATTAGTTCGTTTATTGAAAATTCTATAAGCTTTGCTACGATCCGAATATCCAAGAAATATTCCTTCATCGCATTTTGAATCAAATTTACCAAGATGATCTTTGGTATTTAACACAAAACATTTTGATCCAAATACTTTAAAATAAGATATGTTTGGTTTTCTACCGTTAAAAAGTTAATAAGATGTATTCTTAGTGAGGGGTCTAATAGATACACGATTTAATACATAACAGGCAGTTGCAACGGCTTCTGCCCAGAAATGTTTTGGTAATGTGCTTTCGTTTAGTAAGGTTCTAGCACATTCTTGTAGAGTCTGATTCTTTCGTTCTACACTCCATTTTGTTGTGAAGTTCTAGGAAACGAAAAGTTATGAAATATTCCTTTCTTTTTACAATAGTTATCAAACAGTTCATTTTCAAATTCTCCTCCGTGATCACTTCTAATATTATTAATTTTAGTACCTTTTAAATTTTGAATTCGTTTAAAAAATGTTTTGAAATTCTCAAAAGTATCACTTTTATTTTTCATAAAGATAGTCCACGTATATCTAGAAAAATATCAACTATTACAAACACGTGTTTATTGTGGTTTATGGATTGAACTTGGGTTGGTCCAAATAAATCCATATGAAGTAATTCAAGTGGTTGTAATGTTGAAATGACCTTTTTAGATTTAAACGAAGAATTTGTTAATTTACCTAATTGACATGCGTCACAGATATTATTAACTTTAAAACTCATCTTTGGCAAACCTTTTACAAGATTATTTTTAGAAATTTTATTTGTAGTTTTGAAATTGATATGACAAAATCGTTTGTGTCATAGCCAAGGATCATTTTCTTTGGCTACTAAACACATGTCCGAGTTATGATTAACTTTCATATTTAACACGTAAATGTTTCTATCTCTATTTCCTTCGAAAATAAGATTCTGATTTTGATCGAAGATACTACATTTATTCCCAGAGAAAGATATCTTAAATCCTTTATCACATAATTGACTTATACTTAATAGATTATGTTATAGATTCTTAACAAATAAAACGTTTGTAATAAGTGGTAAATTAGATGTACGTAATTGCTCACATCGCCTTTGCCGATGATATATCCCTTGGAATTATCTCCAAAAGTGACAGAACCTCCATCCGAGTATGTAATGTTAGTTAGCATATTTTTGTCCCCTGTCATGTGTTTTGAGCAACCACTGTCGAGTATCCATTTTCCTCTTTTCATGAGTGGGACCTGCAAAAAATATGAGATGACGTTGGTACCCACCTTTTTAATAGGGTCCTAAGAGTTAGATCTCAGGAAACCAAAACCAAGTGGATTCAGTATCCCTTTTATAAATATAATAATAATTATTATGAATGGTTTCTATGAATGATCTAATATACTTGTTCCTTATTAACTTGTTATTTGTTTTAGGTACCCATATATTTATAGTTTTAGAAGCTAATCTTTTTGAAGATCTAGACTTAACATTGTTTAAATTACTGGATTGCGAATTCTTGACTTTCTTATAGCCTAGTCCATTTTTATTGTTAGCCGGTTGTGAATTTTCAATAATTCTAGATAAATTTTCTCTACCTTTATTAAAATTCGAGACATTTTTAGTGATTCCTTCTAGTTTGGTCTTTAGGCTCGAGTTTTCTGGTTCTACCATTTTGATATTAGTATTCAGATCATGATTTTTAGAAACAAGAACATCATTCTTTTCTTTTTGAGTTTCAATTTCTTTACTTAATAATATTAGTTGAGAATTAACATTTGAAAGTGATTCTTGAGTTTTCTCAAGTTCTTCTTCCAAAATTTTCTTCTTGTCTTTAAGCATATCTCTTTCAAATTCTTCCTTGTTCTTATTTTCAACAGCCTCTTTATATTTTCTTTTGAGATTTTTTAAAGTATCTAATAATTCTGAGTTATCTCTATCATATCATCAAAAGTTAAATCACTAACCTCATTATCTTTGGCCATAAAGCATACATTGGCTTGTTCATTATCGCTGTTACTCTCGCTTTCTGATGAGGAAGAGGAGTCTGAATCATCCCATGTAACTAAGAAAGCTTTTCTTCTGAACTTGTCCTTCCTTTTATTGCGATATTCTTTCTTTTGATCCGAACAATCCTTCTGTATATGCCCCTTTTTGCGACAGTTAAAGCACTCCAATACTGATGAAGATGGTGGTTTATTGCTGTTTGAGCTTCTCTTGCCATTAGTTCTGTTTCCTTTTCTATATTTCAAGAATTTCTTGAAAATTTTGGCAATAAAGGCTAGGTCGTCTTTGTCTGAATCTGATTCTTCTTGTTCTGCATGGAATGCTATATTCTTTTTATCTTGAGCTTGAACTCGTTTAGCCTGCAAATTCACTTCATAGGACATTAGATTTCCTATTAACTCTTTCAGAGTTATTTTGGAAATATCATTTGCTTCTTCAATTGCGAGAACTTTTCTTTCCCATTCATCGGTTAAAGAGCTAAGAATTTTGGACACGATATCAAAATCTGAATATTTTTCTCCTAGTCCTACTAATGAACAATAGATATCCTGAAACTTGAATGCATATCGTTTATAGATTCACTGTCTTTCATTCTAAAGTTATGAAATTGACTTTTAAGCATGGATATCTTGCTTTATTTGACCTTGTTAGTTCCTCCGTGTGTAATCTTGAGTGTACGCCATATTTCATATGCAGTGTTGCACATGCTAACATGGTTAGACTCATTTTTATATAAGGCACAAAACAACATATTCATGGCTTTTACGTTAGCTGTGGCATTTAGTTTCTGTGTATTTGACCAAGTAGAATACTCTTCAGTAGGAATAATATATTCTGTCTGAGTTATATTCCATGAATCAAAACCATTTGCTTGCATATATATTCTCATTCGTGTGGCCCAATAGTTATAATTTATGCCATTAAATAGTGGTGGACATGCAGTGGACTGTCCTTCAATGAAGCTAGTGTTAATGCTAGTGCTAGTGTAAGTTTCCATATTATTAGATTATCATATAACTGTGTTATGGTTATACGATGACCTTGCTCTGATACCAAATGAAAATGTGCTATGGATCGTGTAATATGGGTATATGATAATACAGAGTAAAGTGATGATAGTTATACAGTAAATAGTGCGGAATATAAGAGCAGTATAATAAAAATGACACCAGAGACTTTATACTGGTTCGTAGCACCGTCCTACGTCCAGTCCCAGACTCCTTCTGGAATTTCACTAAAATAATAACCCTCACTTAACCCGGAGGAACAGGTCTATACAACCCTTGAGCAGCCGAACAAGGACCTGAGCAGCGGAACAAGATTTTGCCTCAGCAGCCGAAGAGGACTTCACACGCCTGAGCAGCAGAACAGGACTTCAACAAATACAAAAGATTTTTTTGACTTTGTGTGTTCTAATAACACAGATTTGTCACTTGTAGTACACCCTTCCTATAATCTTTTCCTCGAGTATAAATATATATATGAAGTTTATGAAGAATAGAAAGGTATAAAATTGCTTTAATGTAGAATATTTGAAAGTATAGTTGCAAGTAGATTCTAGAGTGTTAGATAAGATAGATAAGAAAATTCAGTCGTTTGGAATCAAGTTAGAGTATGTATTTATAGATGTTAATAAGCAGCGACTATTGATGAAGAGTTTCGATTGAAGTGTTGCGTCCAAATCTAGGTTCATAACTCTTCACAAATAGTCGTGTCTTTTTAGAAAATAGCTATTGTAGAAATTCAGTCGACTGAACCTTTGGGTTAGTCGACTAAATATTCAAACGAATTTAAATATATATATTATTATACTTGTGCACGTGTGCATGCTGCATAGAAATTTCTGGGTCAGTCGACTGAGCCTCAGGGTCAGTCGACTGACCTGGTAATTTCTGTGCAATTTGCATAGTTTACACAGGTATAATACTATATAAAAGTTTTTAAAGTTAGAATCATTATAATATATATATATTATATAATGATTCTAACTTTAAAAACTTTTATAATATATATATATATATAAACGAGGAGAGATCTTAACAATATTGGCCTAAGACTCAAAATAAAATAATATAAAAGTTGATGCACCGATTTTGATGTCTTGTCTCCATGTAGTATATATTCTCTTTTTGTCGTAACATTCGTCGAATCTGTATGTTGTAGTGATAGCTTCGTGTCATGAATCAAAACTAAGTCTCAACAGATATCACGGCTTTGCCAAAAGGCGGGATAATAGGCCTAAACCCTTATTTTCATATCATATTTTATGGAGCAATGACGGTGCTCTGCCATTTTCTCTCCTTCACAAAATTATTAATTCTTAAAGTAGTTATAGTTTATAAAGATATATACAAATAGAGAATAACATAGGACAATTGAGAAAAAGAATAAGGTCGAATCAAATCATCTAAGCCAAGGTAAATTATAAATCTGGATCTGAAATTTAAATTAATCCAAATCTCTTCTCTAATCTATATTTCGAATAGAGATATTAAGTTATTTGTATTCGAATAGGGAGAAAATGGAGTCAAACTAAATAATGGGGATTAGATCTAGAGATTTGAAAAGTTAAAAAGGTGAGTGAAAAATTATATATTTTTATATAATATTGAATTTAGATCGTTGTAAATCTATTCCTATATGCCTAAATGTAAACTTAGAGTTCTAGGTAAAAAATTTTTACGTGCAATGAATTTACAAACCCTGCCTACATATTCTGCGATTGATAACTTAATTTTGATATTGCATGTACGTGAATCTGGAAAGTATTAGGCAGTAGTATTCCTTGTATTTTATAAATTATGTGATAATTTCATATTTGTAGATTTAAATGAATTGTGTAATAAAAATATAAATTAGAGTTATCATAATAAATTATAAGGATTTAAGTAGTATTTTAATTCATTGGAATATAGAGTGTTGCAATGTAAATTTCTATAGATTATCAAGGGCATATTCGTAAATAAAAGTGTAACGTTTGAAATAACAAGGAATATGCATAAAAGAATAAGGTGTATAAAATAGGGATATTTACCGTATTTTGTACTGTCTATTTCAATAATTATGAAAAAGATAATTTTTTGTAATTCCAAACGTAACACAAATTCTCCTTTTGGATAAGACATAGAAATTTACAATTTTAACCTTTCCTTTTGAGAGGGATGTGATTCCAATGCATTAAAATATGGAAATCCCATAAGATTAATTAAAGAATTGTAAATGTGATAATAACAACAGTTTAGGTAAAGAATTAATATATATGCAATAAAGGCAAGACATAAATCAAATAATAAACAAACAAAAGATAGACAATTAATTAATGTAAACAAAAAGGGTATGGAAAGTCCACTAAACAAGTGAGGGTAGTAATGGTTAAAAGGAATAAAAATAGGAATCCAATTAGGCATTAAAAAGTGAATAAGAAAAGATACTTAGATCTTTTAATAAAAGCGGTAAACGACATTCAATCAGTATAAATGGAATAAAAAGTAAATGCAAGAAATAGTAAAGGAGTATTACTTATAGTTAAATAGTTGGAGGTGTAATAATTAAATAAGTATGAACACACACACACGTAGCTTCAAGTATACATTTATGATGGTTGTGAATTATTAAGTTAGTAAATAACTTAGATCAAATAAGAATTACAGTCATTAAACTTGGTTCGAATGCGAGGTTAGTAGAGTTACAAAACAAAAGTCCGCCCATCACAAGGGCCCACCACCAGTTGTGTATATATTATACTGATGTGAGACATAACCAAATGTAGGGCCTGTCGATTTTATACATTCGCATATAGGTGAGGGATTCCAAAGTAGGAAGGTTCACCTCGATCGAAGTGTCAAAGGACAAGTAGAGTCTACTTCAACGTTTTAGAGGGTATTAAGTAATAAGCAGGTATTACCTTAACCACATTAGAAAATTTAAATGGGATGGTGAGTAAGACTCGACGGCATATCAGTGTGCGTGTTTGGTACCGTCTTAGGGAATAGGAGCTACACATAGGTCGAGAACGTCATCAGTCCTGAGTGGTCAGTGGAAAGACAAGGGTTACGCTTAAACGGCTACAGTCCTACTAGTATAGATCACATTTAGGTCATACACCACCACAGTTGTTTGCTAGATTGTTTGTTAGGGGCAAGGCTAGATAACTGTTTATGCTAGTCTTTCAAAACAAATAGAATATGACTAACTATTATGACAACATTATTAGGCACTAAAGGAGTTCCTTGGTATGTACTACAACGAGGATGTGATATTGTGTTTATGTTGGATCCTAAAGAGGCGCCGAGTTACGGATACTAGTGGGGATACTATCTTGGTTGAAAGGGGGACTATGGTACACACACACACACACATGTTATTGTCTACCTAGGGTCGATGGAGCAAATCGTATGCGTACGAGGACTCAGGATGACTAAGTAAAAATAAAATAAGAGACATAACAGGTAATGGATGACAATCAACATAAACTAGTATTATATATAAAGTGTGTAATTTAACAGTCACCAAAATGTTTATCTGACTCCCACCTCATTACAACCCACAGGATAGCTTTGAGGGACAAGTACTAGTACAAGGCGGAAACAGTGGAAGGACAGGTTACCTTATGCATGCTCGAGACTAACAAGGACATTTGATCTCATAAGTGTCAACCTTGGTCCGTAACTATATGTTTTATTATGCTTTATTATTCTGCTATGAGTTTATATCGATAGTGCTCTAATATGCAATTGTTTATCCATAGGATACAAAACCAATGATCCGTACTTCGATGGACTTGAGTTTTCGATTTAGCAAAAACTTGGGCCCATTGGGTGCACGTTGTCACATTTTGAGGGCCCATTTGGCACCATCTATGGATAGCCATACATGTAGAAGGGAGAGAGGATTTTATGGACACTTAAAAAAGGAATTAAAATGGGAAGGTTTTATGGAAGAAATATGATATTTTTCTATCATTTCTTTAAAACAAATATCCCATTATTTCTTTCTATGTTGATTCTTTTCTGAAAACCATTTTTCCTCTTTCTCTCGCATCATCTATAGTCGAAATTTTCATGGCTCCTAAAGTTAAAATTCCAAAATATAATATCAAATAAAATTAATAAGAAAAGGTGATTCTAGTCTCTTAATTCTTGTAAAATTCGGAGATCGATTCACGGAATCTAGGAGCCTTTGGTTCATCATTCAAGATGTGATTTGATGGCAACTTCTCAAGGTAAATTTCTAATTAATTCATTTACATATTCTATATATTCATATTCATATGCTTTGATTTATGTGATTCATTTATGTTTATGTTGTGTCTTGCAACATGAGAATTGATAACCCCTTTCTCAATTAAAAATATGTCTATTATGTTCATTTCATTAAGAGCTACATAGGTTATCTTTTACATTACAATATTTTTAAATTAATTTCCAGTGAATTGTATTTTATAATATTTACATACACAAGCACAAATGAATTGTAATTTAATTCTTAGTTTAAAATTAATCTCTAATGTTGCATGGTTAATGATTAGATACAATAATTTTTATTATTGTTTATGCAATAATGAAAGGTTTAGATCTAAAATTTTGAATGAACTTATATGTAAATTTTAACTCATGTATATCACTTTTCTAAATTTATAGTTTTCATAAAATTTTCGAACTATTATTTCATTTCCAAACCAAAAGTTCAATCTAAGTAGTTAATTTAGAATAAAATGTAAACTGTCAAATTGAAATTTTAATTAGAAAGTTTTGGTTACATATGCATGTGTAAATATATATGTTTGTGTACATATAAACTTTAAATATTTGTATTTCAAATTGTCAAAGCTTGATTTAATTATTTTTTTCATAATTTATAAGTGAGGCAATTACATATACATATTAATTACAATTTGATATTTATATCACTGTGTCATAATACTTCTTGCCTGTAAAATGAATGTTGTACTAATTAAATCTGCTAAAAAGGGAAAGTGAATCAACTAATGATTCCACTTTTCAACTCCTTCCCTATTAGAACCTTATGTGATTGCTTCTAGATTTATTCTTGTTTATTCTTTTCTAATGTCAACTATCAATCTTATTGCTTTACGTTTAGTAATTTTGTAATATCCCCCATTTTGAGTTCTGAAACTAAGCGTTATGGATGATGTAGTCATCCATAGCAGTAATTTCCGATGATAAATTACGGCTATGTTAATCATATCAATAATTAAAAGCACATGAATATGAAAAATATTAAACATATTTTTTTTAACAAATTTCCAGATTTCATTTCACAAATGATATTTCATATTCGTTACATAAACCCATGTTCAGAGAAATTATATTTATTACAAAATACTTCAAGAGCGACATATGAAGATGCCCCATTGGTTGGTCAGAGTCTAACACTTGGCAATTATAAATCTTTCCATTACATCCATACAAACAAAACTAAATGACATAGCGGATCAGATAGGAACTCCTAAATAGCTAGATTGTCTCCTACACATCTCCAAAAGCTTATTCATCTAACTAGAAACTTGAAAATCCTTACTCTCGACCTACTCAAATGAGCAACTAAGAGTTTAAGTGGAAAATAAAAAAATTCAGGTCAAAGAACAATCTGGTGTGAATAATATCCTACCATCTTAAGCCGAATAGATATCTAATGAGACTATGCCGCTTAGTGGAATGGGTATTCCCTTCACTAGTATCTAGAGCAAAACATATTAACCATTTACTGTGCTCCTGCATTCACAATAGTTATAACATAATATACTGATATGCAAACATCCAATATACACTGATTGCCCATCCCAAGTTATTAGACTACCCATCTCACATATATGAATTCTCTGGACTACCCATCCCCTACCATGTTGACTACCCATCGCCCATGGTTACATTATTAAAGTTATGTGCACTATCCATCTCACATATAAACATTACGTATGACTTTCATCTATTTAAAATGATGTGGACTATCCATCACACATCCCATAGTTTTCCTAGGATGACTATGAACCCTTCATTAACCATCTATAGATTATCCATCTTCGACATGATGTACACTATCCATCTTACATCCCATAGTTTTTCTAGGATGACCATGAAACCATCATTTAACAATTAAATTCATGTTACCCACATGTTTAACCTATGTCTATTGATGTCCACAATTGAGTTATCTCCCCTTAGAGTTATAACATCTCAAAGTGACATGCATTGGTATCCTAAAATGATCTATATCTAACTTATTAAAAATATACATTGATATCCCCAAGGTTTAAAGTCAAAATCATAAAACATATAGCTTGACGTGATTATGTGGTTAATATAGATCAATGCCAACATCAATAACAATGTCGACAAATAGTCTTAAGGATCACCACCTTTAATAAGACAACATACAATACACACAACATTAAGACATTGTCGACCTATATCCAAGGTCGAAGACAAAACATAAACTAAGTATAAAAATTTAATGTTGAAAATGATGTTGTCGACTTACATACCCAGTAGGTTATCCACCTATTTAAAACAAGCTTTATTTAACCCAAAAACAAGGCGACAAGGCCTAACTAGCCTTTGTTGGCCCCATTGAATAAATGCAGCGTCGGCGCTATGCGACATTGTTGCCAAATTAATATAATTTAAAATATGGCCTAATTTGATGAATAAAAGTCCAGAGAAAGTGACATCTTTATAAGATAGTTTAGATGAAGACTGGCGGCTCCAATTCCCTTACCTTATTAACGCCGAAAGTAATAAAAAGAAAGGTGTTGACCATAATGGACTTCGGCACCAACAAAGAGACAATAAGAACGCAACGATGATATGCGACAAAACACATGGCGTTATGGTTTAAATATTTAGAAGATTCACGAGAGTGCAATGCCGCCTATAATAGGTTGTTGTCTTGGTCGACTTCGACGTGGTTGGAATCACACCACAACTGCCCAAATAGTTATCATGCGCTTCCCTCCTCGTCGACGTCAACACGATTGGTTATGGTGTTGCTCTAGCCTTGGTATGGAGAAGAGCGCATAACACTATCACAATTATTGAGAAAACTTAATTTTTACTACTAAAAGCAATATCTTTTCAACAACCTTAATCTATTATACAATTTCTATTGGATATCAAAATACTTTACAACCAATTTTCCAAAAAAACTACCGCATATCAGTTTTAAAGATTCAAAACATATATCAAATTGATTAAATAATATCTTTAATTAATTATCCATTTAAATGCTTTTCTAGCATAAAAGTTCATAATAATTCGAAATCTCTTGGGAAAAATCCCTAAAAATTCAAGAAATTCGAAATACCATATTCTTTACCATATAAAGGTTTTAGAAACAAAAAAAATATTTAATTGTTTTTAACAATTATTTATTTTAACTCGAAATGTTATAAAATTAAAAACTCATCACCAAAATAATGCAACATACCAATAAATCAAAGCTATTGGAGATTAAAAACTTAGGTTTTACCCTTAAAACCCACTTAAATAATTTCATAAAATCTCATAACTCATTATTCTATCGAAACAATTATTAAACAACCATATCTTAGTAAATCAAATAGTAATAATTTGGGTATTATCCATAACCGAATATAAACATAAGCAAAAGAGATGGTTCATATATTATTCACCTTAGAGTTGAATGGAGCTTGAGATCTAATATTGCTTTAGTTTTCCCTAAGCTCCTTCTCTTTGAATCCCCTTGATTTCGTGCTTCCAAGCTTGATTAATGGCCGATCTCTTTTCTTTTTCTTGATTTTTTATGTTTTTTGAAAAAATAGAATGATATGACGGGGAGAGGGTTTAAGGGATAAAAGATAGGTCTATACCTAAATTCTCTCTCTCATATATTGTTTTCTATATTTAAGTTTAAACAATCTTTCTTAGTTCATTATTAATGGCTCGACCTTATAAATTTTCAAATCTCATTCTCCTTAACTATCTACATTATTCTGTTTAATCCATCCAATTAAATATCCCAAATAATGTTAAATTGAAATTAGGGGTGTTACAGGCTCCCTACCTTAAAGAATTTCATCCTTGAAATTTATTAAGGACTACAAAACACGCATATCAAACATGCAAATGATGCTAGTACATCCTACCAGCCATAAAGTATATAAATAACAAATATAGAGCATACCATCATAACAACTCAGGATAAATATCCCTAATCTTGTCCTCTATCCCCCAAGTACAGTCTTTCTCATTGTTAATCCGCTAGACTTTCACTAACTTGACTGTATTATTCCTTAATCACTTTGCATCTCTTGCTACAACTCGAACTGGTTGTCTTACAAAAGTCAGATCCGGTTCAACTACTAAATCTTTTAGTGCAGTCGGAGTTATAGTAGTCTCTAGATCATGCACATACTTCCTAAAATGAGAAACACGAAACACATTATGGACTCTGCCAAAATACTTGATAACTCAACTTGGTACGCGAGATTTCTGATCCACTCAATAAATAGGAAACATACCAGCATATCTCGGTGCCAGTTTCTCTAACTTTCCAAATCTTACCACATCCTTCATTGGTGATAGCTTAATGAAAACACGATCTCCAACTGAGAACTCTGAATCTTTATGCAATTTATCTATGTAACGTTTCTACCTAAACTGAGCTTCTCTCATCCTTTCCTGTATTAACTCAACCTTTTCTATGTCTCCTCATATCATATCTGGAACTAGACCAATCTGTCTCTAACCAATATGCTGGTGTTTTGCAAGACCTTCCATAAAAAGCTTTGAAAGGTGCTATTCCTATACTAGTCCGGTAACTATTGTTATAAGAAAACTCAACCAAGTGCAAATGCTCTTCCCACGACCCACCAAAGTCCAGTACACATGCCCTCAACAAGTACCTTATTAGCTCCCTTTGCTTCCTATCCCTCTTTGGCTGCTATGCGGTACTCATCTTCAGCTTTGCACCTAATACCTCTTCTAGACTCTTCCAGAATTCACTAGTGAACAAATAATCTTTGTCACTAGTTAAAATACTTATAAGAATCTAATGTAGTCTAACAATATTCTTCATAAACAACTTAGCCAATACAGGTGTCGTCCGGGTTAACTTAGCGGGAATAAAGTAAGCGCTCTTGGTCAATCTATCTTCTATGACTCACATACTTTGACCTTGGCAGCCCGTCAATAAAATACAATATATATCGAATCATATTTCCAAACCGGTATTTCTAAAGGCTAAAATGATCCGCTCGGCTTCTGACATCTGGCTTTAACTTGTTGGCAATTTGCACATTGCTTCACCCGTAAGCCTGCATCCCTTTTCATACCTTCTCGGAAGAAATTTCTCTTCATATTCCGATACATCTTGGTTCCCCCAGGATGAATTGTAAACTTTGATCGATGACACTCCCTAAGAACTTCCCTACTTAGTTTTCCAACATCCGAAACACATAATCGTCTCTTCTTCCTTAACCATCCTCTCTGGTCAAGACTAAAATCTTTTAACTCATCGATCTTAGTTCCACCTTCCAACCTTCTAATCTTCTCGGCTAATAACGGATCATGCCTCTGCTTAGATACAATCCTTTCAATCAACATTGCTCGAATTTCCAAGCAGGAAAACATGGTTGTATTTTAACTAGAACTAGCGGTCGATCTTAACTACACACTACAAGTAATCAATGCATCAAGATCCTTCCACTCTGCCAACATAGCTAACACCACATTCTAATGTTTCTTGCTAAGCGCATCCGATACTTTATTTCCATTCCCCGTTGTATACTTAATATCAAAATCATAAGCTGCTAAAAACTCCAACCACCTCTACTGTCTTATATTCAACTATTTTTGAGAGAATAAATACCTCAAAGACTTATGATCCATATACAACTCGAATCTTTCTCCTAAGAGGTAGTGTCTCCACATTTTCAATGCAAAAATCATCACTGCCAACTCTAAATCACGAGTCGGGTATCTAACTTTATGTGGTTTGAGCTGCCGAGAAGCGTAGGCAATCACTTTACCCCTTTGCATTAGTGTAGCTCCTAATCTGGTTCCATGTGTATCCGTATACACTACTAAATACTGATTCCCATTTGGACACTACAACATTCAGGGCTTTTAACAGCGTTCAAAAACGCTATAAAAGGCTTTAATAGCGTTTTTCATGAGGCTGTATAACCACATGCCATTAAAAGTCAGGGATCTAACATAGCATTAGATGATACGCTATAAAAGCATATCTTTCAATAGCGTTTATGATATGCTATTATATACTATTTCATAGTGTTTATCCAGAGCTCGAAGTATTTTTATAGCATTTTGATCAATGCTAAGAATACCGTTTATAGCGTTTACATCCCATTTTTAATAGCATTTGATGAATGTTGTTAAAGGATCTAACAACGTTTTTATATATGCTGTATAACAACATGTCAAGGTAGATTCATGGCCTATTATAGCATAAAGGAAACGCTATTGTATATTTTCAACAACACATCAAAAACGCTGCTGTAGGTTTTCTATAGCATATAAAAAACGCCATTATAAATTTTCTATACAATTCAAAGACAATATTTTCTTTAGCCCACTTTGGGTTTACAATAGTCTATCTATACATTAGAACATCTAACAACAAGATATGTACCTCAATTAATGAACAATTCAATCAACCCAAACAACAATAATACAAAATTTTGATAATCAAAATATATTATATATTATACGCAAACAGAATTACACCAAATTCAATATTGTATATAATATTTCATAATCGATATTTTTTAACGTACATGATAATAGTACCGTTAGGACTCTATAAAAGAAAATACCCAAATATCATGATCGTAAAATGTCCATGTTTGTCATCTTCAAACATCCAATTCCCTAAAAGAAATAGAGAGAGCATTTAAAGTATATGTACGAAAACATACATAAAAGGATATATGAATAAGGCATAAACAAAAACATACATATTAAACATATTGACATGCTTCGATACACATTCTACATAATCTTATGTCAGATATATAATGCTATCACAGTTAAGGATTGTTTATATTACTTATTATTCACAATTAAAACTCAAATTAGAATAAATATATGCTGACCTTATATATCTAACAGTCATGTTTTATGGTTGAACTTGGTTAATTCTTATGAATTTAGTTAAAAAATATTATAAAATTAGTCAACTTAGTTGATTTTTATGACTTGGTTAACTTTTATAAACTTATTAGTTATTATTAAAATAAATTAACTTAGTTAATTTTTATAAACTTATTTAATTATTATAAAATTTAGTTAACTTGGTTAATGTTATAGATAAGTTAATTTTTATAAACTTATTTAATTATTGTAAAATTTAGTTAACTTGGCTAACTTTATAGATAGGTTAATTTTATAAGATTAGTTAATTTTACAAAAAATATTTAATTTTTATAAAATAGATTAATTTTTATAAAATTTAGTTAAATTTTTATAAAACTTAGTTAAACTATATAAAAATAATTAATTTTTATTAACATGGTTAATATTTACAAAATTTAGTTAATTTTTATAAACTAGATTAATTTCTATAAAATTTAGTTTACTTAGTAAATATTTTTAACATTTAGTTAAATTTTGTAAAACTTGGTTAATTTAGTTAAAATTTTATAAAACTTAATTAATTTTTATAAAACTAAGTTAACTTAGTTAAATTTTTAATGCTAATTTAATTTTTATAGATCTTATTTAATTTTTTATAAATCTTAGTTAACTTTTATAAGACTAATTTAATTTTTATTAACTTTATAAAATCTAGTTAATTTTTATATAACTTGGTTAATTCTTATAAACGTAATTAATTTTTATAAAACTTCGTTAACTTGGTCAAATTTTATATAATTTAAATGATTTTTATAAACTTAATTAATTTTTATAAAACTTAGTTAATTTTTATAAACATAATTAGATTATATAAACATAGTTAACATAGTTATTTTTTATTAAACTTAGTTAACTTGGCTAATTTTTTATAAAAACTAGTTAACTTTTGAAAACTTAGTTAATTTTAAAATTTTAATTACTATTTATGAAACTTATTTAACATAGTTAATTTTTATACATTTAATTAATTTTTCATAAAACATATTTAAGCCTTCCAATTAATGTAGGTAATTTCTTTTATAGCATGTGGTGTTAAAAGAAGGTTAGTAAGCATTGTGCATTACGCAAATTCGAAAGGAAGTGGGAAAAGTATATATCAATGTAAGTAGTTAAAGAATGATGATCATTAAATGGGAATGAAATTGCAAGCAGGTTAAAAATACATACATGATTGATAAATTAATCATTTTTATTTACATCGATTGATAAGGTAAGTAAGGGGAAGTTTCCTTCATGTACTTTTACAATAAGTAATGTATTTTCTTCTTTTATTCTTTTTTGAAGCGAAAACAACAATCAATAAAGTTATTCAATTTTGATCAGATATTGTTCACCACTACATGCATATATACATGCCCATGAGAACTGAAACATTAAATCATAAGAGCATACTTGATAACGAAGATAAATCAATGTCAATATGTATAGTTAACAAAAAATTTGCAAGATGATTTTTGACAATACCAAATCATATAAGGAAAATCATGTTAAAATAAAATTCAACATTATAGATTAAAAACTATGTGTTATATAAAATGCATAAACAATCATATAATATTACCTCGCCTCTTGTTGTGTATGGTCTGAAACTAAGCTTGCATCCATATTCCACCTACAGAGCCTTCCAAGTACATATCAATGTTGAGAAGCAAATAAAAATAAAAAAAGTCATGTATTAGTTTCTGAAATTAATAATGTCTTATGTACTTACACCGTGATGCTATTGATTACACTATGATGCTAATCATCATTTTGCTACGACTATGCTGCTACATTCCTCAATATGAATTTCAGTTTATTACAACGATTGCAGTTTTCCAGTCCCACTTCTTTATTCTCAGACTCTACCGCAATACATCATTTTGTTCCTGTATTGCTTCAGCCTCTCTACGATATATTTCTGCCAAACAACATCAACTCAATTTATGTCACTTAACTACAATTACACAGCATCTCATCGCCTGCATTCTCCTATTCTGTGATGCACTACATCTCCATACTTTGTGATAAAGTTTAGAGCCTGTTCCTGCATTTCAGCGCTTGTCGATGCTTTAATTCATCCTTGCATTTCTATGCTTGTACATTATTTAATAAACATTCAGGCTTTAAATTATATTTACTTTTCACAAGACTACTACAATGACCACATGCTGCTTCAGTTCTGCTCAGTTTGCATCAGTTCATTCCACTATCACAAGCCGACCGACTTGTATACAAGATTAAATTAGACTACTGGTACTATGCATTTGTGTTGCAAGTGGGAACGTATATTTCATTCATTTGGTTTGTAAATCCTACTACGGTGTCTCTTTGTTTACAATGCATGTATATTTTGACCTTTCACTTACAAAATAACAGTTTCCAAAGTTTTGGCAAATTATTGTAAATCCAAATACAGTGTCTCTTTGTTTACCCTTCCACCAAGTCCAATTCCTAACCCATTTCAGATGCCTGCAAGTCTCCAACTTCCCCACATCACGCACCGACACGTTAGCTGGACTGCCCATGCAGAGTCAAGTACCCCTACTTTTGAATATATTTCCACCCTAAATTACCAACATGCTTCCTCCCTTGTACATTTCTCCATTTCCCTCTGTTATTTCAATATTAAAATCTTCCCCTAAGAAAGATTCATGCACCGCCACTTCAAGTCCCATGTCTGTAGCCATGCTTTCGCCTCCTTCATTATCCAGAACTAAGTTAACTTCAAGTTTAACAAGTCTCACTTCTGGAGTAACGTTACGCCCATTGATGCACCGCAGCAAGGCAAAGAGGCCTCGAGAAGATATACCTTAAATTGCAAACACCATCACCGTGACTTTCGCCTAACTCGCCAACAACCTACCCATCTCCTAACTTGTGCGCGACTTACCAATATTCGCGACCTAACTTCACCTCCACGAGTTACAGAACTTCGCGACTCATCATCACCACAACCCAATTCCACCGCGACCTACGACTTAACCCCATCCAGCGACCTAACTCCACCACAATCCCAAGCCCACGACTTAACACCTACCACGACCTACGACCTAACCCAATAACCGACCTAACTTCCAGGCCACGACCTAACTCCTCTGCGACTTACCAGTACTCACGACCTAAACCTAAATCGCCAACACGACATAATTCCAGCTCCAATCCTCCATGACATAATTTCCCCTAAATCGCATGCCGCCTTCCTTAAATCGCTGCCGAGTTATAAAGTCGCGAACGAGGTAATGATAAGTCGTGAAGCAATTGTGATAAGTCGTGAAGACAATTACAGTAAGTTGCGAAATCCTATTCTATGACGCGGTAGTACTTCCTTAGCTCGCGAGATAAAGTTGTGAGAAGATTTGATAAGCCGGGAGATGAAGATGATAACTCGTGAGCTAATGTGATAAGTCGCGAGTGGTAGTGATAAGTCGCATGAATGGCTAAGTCGGAAGACCACTGTTTCTTTAGGTCGTTAACTCCTTTGTTAAGTCGGTACCCTACTTTCTTAAGTCGTTTGTACTATAGCTCGTATTTCTGTTAAGTGTTGTAAATATTCTAAGTGTTAGGTCATTCAAGACCTATGAGTTGTGTTGTAAGCATTGTGTTGTATGCCTATAAATAGGCGAGTTATATCATTTGTAATGGTGGTTGACTTTTGAATAAAATTTCCATTTTGATTGCTTTGTGCTTTCTTCTAATTGGTAGTCGAGTAAAGTCTCCTATCTCCACTTACGTTATTCGAGTGCGCTCGAATCTTCGTTTGTTGAAGCCGATTCACGGTATCTTGTGCGCAAGATCAACGTTGAAGAATCGTAGATCTCTTTCCCGGTATCTTCGGATCAACGAGTCAGAGATAGCTAGAATTTGGTATCTTCGGATCAACGAATTCAGGCATCGCAGTACTCATCAATCCACCGATTGCTACATTCATCGTATCAACAATTTTGTATTCCGCCGCTGCGTCATTTGGTATCAGAGCAAGACTTAGCCAATCATAGCTAAGACGAGCCTGTTGGACCGAGAAGAAGTGCTTGTTCAACTTCAGCCGAGCCAAGGAGAAGAGTAGAGTCAAGTCGTGAGATAGAAGCGAACTTGTTCAAGTTTGTGGGAGATTTGTTCAAGTTCATTGGGCGTCAATTTTGAGATTTGAAGTTTTGGAGTTTGAATTAAGTTGTTTGTTTATTTGCGGTGTTCGTGAGATTTCAAACAAGTGGGGAAGTTTGATTCGAGAATTTTTGGATCAAAGTGAAGTTTGTGTTTGGATCTGTTGAAAATTTGATCATGCCTCCTAGATATGTTAACCGTCATCATAGTGTTGCAGATTTGTATGAGAGAGAAGATCCTGAACAGATGAAGCAACGTAGTGATGAAAGATTCAATAAGGATTTTGAGAAAGTAGAGAGAATGAAGTTTGACATGAATCGAAATCAACGGAGAGTGTCGCCACGTTATGATAGAGAAAGAAGAGAATCATCTTTGTCAATAAATCGAGATCGTGGAGCTCGAGACAATCATGATTATCAGAAGGAAGAAAGAAGAGCGTATCGTGGTTACAAGCATGAGCCATCTTATGATTATGAGAAAAGAAGTAGAGAGGACGTGCATGGGCATAGAAGAGTCGATGTTCAGAATCGACGACGAAGTTCAACTAATTTTGAAGAGGAAAGTTATGGTAATCGTGTTCATTTTAGATATTCCGATCAAGGGCAAAATCGATACAAGAATATCGAAGAGGTTGGTTATACATGGAAATCAAGAAAGGATTCAGAGATTCCAGAATTCCGAGGTGGACTACAAGCAGACGAATTCTTGGACTGGTTATCCACGATTGAAAATGTTTTTGAGCTCAACTACGTTCCTGAGGATCGTCAAGTGAAGTTAGTTGCTGCAAGTTTGAAAGGAAAAGCCATGGACTGGTGGCAATAAACTAAATCAACCAGAGAGAGGATGAAGAAGTCTAAAGTTGTCAAGTGGGATAAGATGAAAAGGATGATGAAAGCAAATTTCTTACCCTACAATTATCAAGCTCGTATTGATCAACAATTGCAGAAGTTGAGTCAAGGGAATCGAGGAAAGGGTGTGGTTACAAACTCCAGCAATCAGAATCATGATGTTCATTACAGTAAAAATGTTTTAAAGAGAGTCAACGAACCAGTTGTATATGGAATCACGAGGGCAAGTGTTGATGAACGAGTTAAGAGATATCATTATCAAGAGTTTGACCATCGAAGTTTTGAATGTACAAAGAAACCCTTTGTTGTAGAAGAATGTGAAAGCGAGGATGTGGATGATTCTACTGAAAACGAGACAGAAGAGGAAGAGGAACCAACTAATCCATTACCTTTCGGCGAAAGTGCTGAAGAATCGGAAGGTAGTGCTGAAACCTTGGTTAGGTATGAGGCAAGTGAAGAGCTTAAAACTCTCGAGGAGGTTAAGCCAATGTTAGAAGAATTTGAAGAGGTCGGTCCTACAGAATCATTCGCAGCCTTACCCCTAAAGTTTGACAACGAAGATGAAGAGGTCGAGTTGGAGAACGAAGAATGTAATTTGTTGAGGAGGACTGTTGAAATTGACTTTTATCAACCATCAAAATTTGATGATGATGAAGAAATTGAGTCAAAATATGTGGAAGTAGAAGTTGATTACTTTCCATTGTCAACGTTTGATGTTGACAGTATAGAGGAAGGAGCTATGTTCGTAGTTGAGGAAACTCATTTGACAATGGAGGATTATTATTCGACACCTGAGCTTATGAATGAGAGTCAGCCAAGTATAAATTCCTTAGTTTCCGAGGAGCATGAACAAAGCGAGAATGAAACAGAAAAGAAGGCAGAATCAGATGGTTTGTTATTTTTAAAAGAGTTCATAAATGAAATGGAAGATGATGATGAGTTATCAATGATGATTGAACCTAGAGAAGATTCTGATTTTGAGAATCCTGAAGAAGATGAAGTATTTGAAGAATGTGAAGATGAGATGTCTGAGGAACTGCTTGAAGAATCTAGTCTTGTATGCTTGGAAGAGCCTGACGAAAAGGTGGAAATTAGTACTGACTTGTTTGTATTATCCCGGCAAGGAACGAGTGAAGATCTTGATGTTTATGAGGAAGTTGGATCAGAATTCGATAAGTCTGAAGTCGAATACGCTGAAGAGATACCCGAAGAGATACCATCTCTACAAAACATTCAACCTCAAACTGAACTCGTACCAGATGCTGCTTTACTGCCAGGATCATATGATCTTATGAGTCTGGAGGAACAAAAAGGGTTGATACGACAGGAAGAAGTGAATGATTGTCAGTTGAAGTTGTCTGATGATGTCCACGCTACTAACATTGCCAATGTCGATTTCTTGGAACCATATTATGAACATAACTATGTTAAAGGAGAAGCAAGTGGGAGTTCATTTCGGTCAGAGGAATTTAAGGCAACACATCAAGGAAAGATTCAAGATGATGATACATCTGAACGGGATGAGGAAAGACAAGAATCTGAGCATGAGTCATCACAATTTTTTGGTCGAGGTTTCCCAAGTCATTCCATGATTGTAAATTTCCTTATATCGTCACACATTTTAGACATGTTTTGGTTCTATATCAAGTCTTCCTATTGGCACAAACAATTTGGTATACGACACTATTCATATGAAGTTCTATGCTATCTGAAGTGGATCTGGCATCTAGTGCTGAGTTTAGTCCGTATTTTTCCACTTGCCATATCTCTCAGGTCACTTCCTTATGCCGCTTGCCTAATGCCACGTCTGATTTATGCCATGCATTCCTTATGGCAAGCCGCATCTTCAAAGGGTCAAGACAAGATCAATCTCAAGAATGGTTATCACCAGAACCGCACTAGACCAGATAATGAATGGAAGACAGTGTCTCGAAGAAGAAGAATGTGTGAATTCGGGACGAATTCTTTTCAACCAGGGGAGGATGATGCAGCGCACCAAGGCAAAGAGGCATCAAGAAGATATACCTTAAATTGCAAACACCATCACCGTGACTTTCGCCTAACTCGCCAACAACCTACCCATCTCCTAACTCGTGCGCGACTTACCAATATTCGCGACCTAACTTCACCTCCACGAGTTACAGAACTTCGCGACTCATCATCACCACAACCCAATTCCACCGCGACCTACGACTTAACCCCATCCAGCGACCTAACTCCACCACAATCCCAAGCCCATGACTTAACACCTACCGCGACCTACGACCTAACCCAATAACTGACCTAACTTCCAGGCCACGACCTAACTCCTCTGCGACTTACCAGTACTCACGACCTAAACCTAAATCGCCAACACGACATAATTCCAGCTCCAATCCTCCACGACATAATTTCCCCTAAATCGCATGCCGCCTTCCTTAAATCGCTGCCGAGTTATAAAGTCGCGAACGAGGTAATGATAAGTCGTGAAGCAATTGTGATAAGTCGTGAAGACAATTACAGTAAGTCGCGAAATCCTATTCTATGACGCGGTAGTACTTCCTTAGCTCGCGAGATAAAGTTGTGAGAAGATTTGATAAGCCGGGAGATGAAGATGATAACTCGTGAGCTAATGTGATAAGTCGCGAGTGGTAGTGATAAGTCGCATGAATGGCTAAGTCGGAAGACCACTGTTTCTTTAGGTCGTTAACTCCTTTGTTAAGTCGGTACCCTACTTTCTTAAGTCGTTTGTACTGTAGCTCGTATTTCTGTTAAGTGTTGTAAATATTCTAAGTGTTAGGTCATTCAAGACCTATGAGTTGTGTTGTAAGCATTGTGTTGTATGCCTATAAATAGGCGAGTTATATCATTTGTAATGGTGGTTGACTTTTGAATAAAATTTCCATTTTGATTGCTTTGTGCTTTCTTCTAATTGGTAGTCGAGTAAAGTCTCCTATCTCCACTTACGTTATTCGAGTGCGCTCGAATCTTCGTTTGTTGAAGCCGATTCACGGTATCTTGTGCGCAAGATCAACGTTGAAGAATCGTAGATCTCTTTCCTGGTATCTTCGGATCAACGAGTCAGAGATAGCTAGAATTCGGTATCTTCGGATCAACGAATTCAGGCATCGCAGTATTCATCAATCCACCGATTGCTACATTCATCGTATCAACAATTTTGTATTCCGCCGCTGCGTCACCCATCAACCCCATCCGCAACTGATATATCACCCTCTTCCCCAACCAAGTATGCCCTGCCCGCATCTTCATCAAAACCCTCTGCATACATGTCCACAATACCATCAGTATTCCACCTTCCATCAACCTTTAGGTCATCATAACCGCAAGAAACCAACAGTGGCCCAATAATCCTATCCAAAACATTCCCATTTCTTCTGCCTGAACCCACCTTCAGCCCAGTACCACAAACCCCCACTCTCTGAGCTAAGCCATCACTCATCTCTACCCTACCAGTTTCAAAAACTCTATCAACCTTATCATAACAAACACCAACTACTTTTCCATGATCAAAGGAGTTATCAAAGCCCAAAACAAGATGTTTCCCAAATGAAGTTTTATTCTGTCCCTTTAGCATAGTTGCCGAGTTAAGCACTGAACCCATAGCATCACCTTGGCGAGCATCTTCGACATTTAGATTTGCCAACAACATAAACTTGTTTGAGGTGTCAAAGCATCTAAGAGATTCCAGATCGCTTGCTTGTGCAAGAATATCATTGCTAGGGCTCACCATTGACACCTCCCTGTTAAACGGTGGTTGAACTAGCTGAGCGACCGTTGGGTCCAATATAAGTGTTGATGGGTAGTTATTCACACTTGGATAGTTAGTAAAATTTGGTAGGAAACGTTGTTGTGTCTGTGAAGGTATATTGCTCTACTGTTGTTACACTTGTTCAAGCTATGAAGCATAATTTTAAAATACAGATTTACATAACAGCTTTCAATAATCACGCTCAATCAGGAATGCATATATAAGTAGTTGTATGAACACATAAAAATCTAAAAATAATGTCAAGTAATTTGTCATTAGCTTTTACCTTTCTCCTCTCAGGTGTCACAAATGAGCAAAGTTCCTAATACATAATATTAAGCAAAATAACATGTTAGTCACACAATTAACTTTTATAACATTTTGTTTAACTACAAAAAGAGAAAAATGATAGTATTATTCTAAGTGATAGTGAGGTTGGAGATTCCTTAGGCACAATGAATTTGCTACCTATATTGACACTCCTAGGTTCAAGAGCTTAATGTTTCATGTGATGAATATGTTGTATTTTTCATTTTTGTGAGATAAATGGTTAGATAAATTATACAATTCATCTTAGATTTTGAGTTATAGAGGATTGAAGTTTTGTGTAGAGATGTGTGTGTATATAAATACAAGTGGACACATATTTATTAATCCTATAGTTATGCATGCCTACATGCAAGTTTATAAATATTAAATGTACGTAGGGCCTATGTGGCTATGTCCATTTCATGTGTACATATTAATCAAAATAAATTTTTATGGCAAATGATACAAAGGCGAATGATATCATTACTCTTAATTCATATGAACAACTAGTACCAGCATAACAGATTAAATTATTTTCAATAGGCCATGGAAGAAGCATCTTTTCAACTTCTTGCTTTAAAAATGACTGGGGTAGAGTAGAGATTGTACTCACTGATTGTGTTCATAAGGCATGAAGTGGACAATGTTTAACAACACATATTTATGGTAAAATAATGAGCCACAAGTTTTATAGTAACTTAAGCAAGGCAAGCTAGGAGGGGAGGAGTATACTCATCGGTGATGGACATAAAAAGAATTAAGGTAATAGAATGAATACATGTTAGAGGAATCAAAATATGGTAACGAAGGAGAGAAGAATATACTCACTGTGATTGCTGTTTCTATTTGATGCAAATGGAAAATGATAGGATAGTAAAATAGTGTGTGTTTGCTTGCGTTAGAGAATGGGATTTGCATATGAAATGCAACGCTTATACTGGTTGGAAGAGATTCATCTCAGGAAGAGATTCATCTTAGGGAAAAAGGTAAGTATATAAGTTTATGTATAATTATGAAAGAGATAAGAACGCGGAGATAGGTCGAATGAAAATAAAGTTTATTTATTTTATTTTTCAGTAAATAATTTTAAACCCTTTAAATAATTTTCACACCCTTAACCGGGTTATTATCCTACTGCAATTTGAACTCCGATTAAAATTTCATTCGAAACGTTTTAATTTAGATTTTATTCATATCTATAACAATAATTTTTCTTTTTGAAAAATTATACTTTTGAATTTCAACAATTGTTTTATTTTTCAAAACAATTCCAAATAAAATTTCCAAAATAAAATTATATTATTATTGATTTAATAGCGGGATGTTACAAAAAATTAGTTTATTGGGAAGCTTATGTTGCATCACTAAATATTCTGCATAGCTATAATCACTTAACAGGGCCATGCTATCTTGGGCTAGTAGTTAAGATTATCCTCTGTATATTGAGAAATATTGATGCAGCGTGCAAAACCCTTGATCGAGAAATCCTAGTTCGCGAAGAAGTCGCCGCTCCAGAAATCGCATCGCTAAGTCGCGAGCAAACCCTAGTTCGCGAACGACCTAATTTTAGGTCGCGCGCGAGATACTCTAGAAGGCGAACGACCTATGCCGCTCCAGAATCCTTGTGTCGCGAACTTCAGTATGTCGCGAAGCTCTTATGTCGTCGAAGTCGTAAGTCGTTGAAGTTAGGTCGTTGATGATTTTAGGTCGCTCCAGTTATGCCGCTCGAGTTTCTTATGAAGATGATTGCTAGGTCGCGAAGCTTATGGTGAAGGATGTTAAGTCGTACGTTTCGTATGTCGCGTACTGTCTTAAGTCGCGAACGAGCTAAAGCTTAAGTCGCTCAGTTTTTTCTTAGGTCGCTGCCGGGCTTTGTTAAGTCGTGTGTAAATATTGTGTCGTTCTTTCTTATGTCGTTAAGTCGTTTGTTTGTTAGTCGCTTGTGTTGTAATTTTCTTAAGTCATTTGTGTTGTGTTGTAAACCCTATAAATAGGGATGTGATGTCATTGTAAAAAGAGTTGATTTTTGAATAAAAATTTGTTGAGTGCTTTGTGCCTCCATTGAAATTGGTAGTTGAGTATTATCTCCTATCTCCACCTTCGGCATTCGAGTGCGCTCGAATCAACGATTGTTGAAGCCAATTCACGGAATCAAGTACGCTTGATCAACGTTCGAAGAATTGTAGATCTTCTCTCACGGCATCGTGCGCGATCAACGTGTCGAAGATTGCTAGAATCCGGTATCTTCGTGATCAACGGATTTGGGCATTTGGGTATTCTTCAATTCATCGATTTATCATCGATTCACCGATTATTTCCGCTAATCGTGTGAGATCCTGGACGGATTTGATTTACATCGTCGAATTCGCTTCCTAGGCTGCGTCATTTGGTATCAGAGCTAGAAGCGAGCTTGTTCAAGTTTGTGCGAGATTTGTTCAAGTCGTGAGCTAGGAGTCGAACTTATCCAAGTTCGTTGGGCATCAATTTTGAGATTTGAAGTTTTTGGAGTTCGAATTGAGTTGTTTGTTTATTTGGGTGTTCGTGAGATTTCAAACAAGTGGGGGAGTTTTGATTCGAGAATTTTTTTGGATCAAAGTGAAGTTCGTGTTTAGATCTGTTGAAGATTTGATCATGCCTCTGAGACGTGTTAACCGTCATCATAATGTTGCAAATTTGTATGGGAGAGAAGATGCTGAACAGATGGAACAACGCATCGATGAAAGGTTCAGTAAAGGTTTCGAGAGAGTGGAGAGAATGATGTCTGACATGAATCGAAATCAAAGGAGAGTGTCGCCACACTATGATAGAGAAAAGAGAGAACCATCCTTGTCGATAAATCGAGATCGTGGATTTCGAGACAATCATGACTATCGGAATGAAGAAAGAAGAGCTTATCGTGGTTACGAGCATGAGCCATATTGTGATTGTGAAAGATGTCGAGTAGAGGGAAGAAGAAGTAGAGAGGACGTGCATGGTCATAGAAGAGTCAATGTTCAGAATCGACATCGAAGCTCATCTAATTTTGAAGAAGATAGTTACGGTGATAGTGTTCACTTTCGGTATCCAGGTCAAGGGCAAAATCAATACAGGAATGTTGAAGAGAGTGGTCATACACGGGAGTCAAGGATGAACACAGAAATTCCAAAATTCCGAGGTGGTCTACAAGTAGAGGAATTCTTTGATTGGTTATCAAAGGTTGAAAAGATTTTTGAACTCAACAACGTGCCTGAAGATCGTTAAGTTAAGTTAGTTGCTACAAGATTGAGAGGAAGAGCTATGGATTGGTGGCAACAAACTAAATCAACCGGAGAGAGCATGAGGAAATCCAAAGTTGTCACGTGGGATAAGATAAAAAGGATGATGAAGGAAAATTTCTTACCCTACAATTATCAAGCTCGTGTGAACCAACAGTTGCAGAAGTTGAGTCAAGAGAGTCGAGGAAAGGGTGTGGTTACAAGCCCCAGCAATCAGAATAAAGGCGTTAATTGCAGTATAAATGTTCCTAAGAGAGTCAACGAACCAGTTGTACATGGAATCACTAAGACAAATGTTGATGACCGAATTAAGCGCTATCATTATCAGGAGTCTGACCATAGAAGTATTGAATGTACGGGGTCCAAGAAGAAAGCCTTAGTTGTAGAAGAATGTGAACATGAGGATGTGGATGATTCTACTGAAAGCGAGCCGGAAAAGGAAGAGGAAGCGACTAGTCCATTATCTTTCAGCGAAAGTGTTGAAGAAGCGGAAGGTAGTGCTGAATCATTGGTTAGGTATGAGGCAAGTGAAGAGCTTGAAATTCCCGAGGAAGTTAAACCAATGTTAGAAGAGTTTGAAGGGGTCGGTCCTACGAAATCGTTCGAAGAATTACCACCAAAGTTTGACAACGAAGATGAAGAGGTCGAGTTAGAGAACGATGAATGTAATTTGTTGATGGAATTTTATTCAACGTCAAAGTATGTGGATGTAGAAGTTGATTACTCTTCACCGCCAAAGATTGATGTCGATAGTATGAAAGAAGAAATTGTGTTCGGAGTTGAGGGAAATAACTTGATGATGGAGGATTCTTGTTTAACACCTGAGCTTATGGATGAGAGCCAGCCAAGTGTAAATTCCTTAGTTTCCGAGAAGCCCGAACAAAGTGAAAGTGAAACAGAAGAGAAGGCAGAATCAGATAGTATATTATCTTTGAAAGAGTTCGTCAATAAAATGAAAGATGGTGATGAATTATCAATGTTGATTGAATTTGGAGAAAGTTCTGATTTTGAGAATCATGAAGAGGTTGAAGTATTTGAAGAGTTTGAGGATGAGATTTCTGAGGAACTACCTGAAGAAACTAGTCTTGTATTTTTGGAAGAGTCTGTTGAAACGGTGAAAAATAGTAATGAATTGTTTGTATTGACCGGGCAAGGAACGAGTAAAGATCTTGATGTTTTTGAGGAAGTTGAATCAGAATTCGATGAGTCTGAAGACGAATATCCTAAGGAATTACCCGAAGAGTTACCATCACTACAGGACATTCAACATCAAACTGAACTAGTACCATATGCTATTTTACTGCGGGGATCGTATGATCTTGTGAATCTGAAAGAACAGGAAGAGTTAAAAAGACAGGAGGAAGAGAATGATTGTCAATTGAAGTTGTCTGATCATGTCCGCACTGCTGACGTTGTCAACGTCAACTGCTTGGAACCGTTTCATGAAAATAAACATGTCGAAGAAGAAGCTAGTGGGAATTCATTTCAATCAGGGAAAATTGATGCAACCCATCAAGGGAAGATTCTAAATGATGATACACCTGAATGAGATAAGGAAAGACAAGAATCTGGACATGAGTCATCACACTTCTTCAGTCGTGACTTCCCAAGTCGCTCCGCGATTTTAAACTTCCTTATATCGTCGCGCATTTTCATCACGATTGGGTTCTATATCACACCATCCTATTGGCACAAACATCATGAGGTCATCTCCCTTAGATCACTTCCTTATGCCGCCTGCCTAATGCCACGTCTGCTTATTGCCATGTGTTCCTTATGTCGAGCCACATCTTCAAAGGATCAAGACAAGATCAATCTCAAGAGTGGTTATCACCTGAGACACATCAGACCAGATAATGAATGGAAGACAGCGTCTCGAAGAAGAAAAAAATGTGAATTCGGGACGAATTCTTTTCAACCAGGGGAGGATGATGCAGCGCGCAAAACCCTTGATCGAGAAATCCTAGTTCGCGAAGAAGTCGCCGCTCCAGAAATCGCATCGCTAAGTCGCGAGCAAACCCTAGTTCGCGAATGACCTAATTTTAGGTCGCACGCGAGATACTCCAGAAGGCGAACGACCTATGCCGCTCCAGAATCCTTGTGTCGCGAACTTCAGTATGTCGCGAAGCTCTTATGTCATCGAAGTCGTAAGTCGTTGAAGTTAGGTCGTTGATGATTTTAGGTCGCTCTAGTTATGCTGCTCGAGTTTCTTATGAAGATGATTGCTAGGTCGCGAAGCTTATGGTGAAGGATGTTAAGTCGTACGTTTCTTATGTCGCGTACTGTCTTAAGTCGCGAACGAGCTAAAGCTTAAGTCGCTCGGTTTTTTCTTAGGTCACTGCCGGGCTTTGTTAAGTCGTATGTAAATATTGTGTCGTTCTTTCTTATGTCGTTAAGTCGTTTGTTTGTAAGTCGCTTGTGTTGTAATTTTCTTAAGTCGTTTGTGTTGTGTTGTAAACCCTATAAATAGGGATGTGATGTCATTGTAAAAAGAGTTGATTTTTGAATAAAAATTTGTTGAGTGCTTTGTGCCTCCATTGAAATTGGTAGTTGAGTGTTATCTCCCATCTCCACCTTCGACATTCGAGTGCGCTCGAATCAACGATTGTTGAAGCCAATTCACGGAATCAAGTGCGCTTGATCAACGTTCAAAGAATTGTAGATCTTCTCTCACGGCATCGTGCGCGATCAACGTGTCGAAGATTGCTAGAATCCGATATCTTCGTGATCAACGGATTTGGGCATTTGGGTATTCTTCAATTCATCGATTTATCATCGATTCACCGATTATTTCTGCTAATTGTGTGAGATCCTGGACGGATTCGATTTACATCGTCGAATTCGCTTCCTTGGCTGCGTCAAATATGAAGATAATTTGTATTAGGTTTACAAAAATTGGATCCAGCTAACAACATGAGTTGTGAACATACCTTCACTCCTGCGGAAGTTTGTCTTTCTCAGTATGTGCACACATGTTTATGTTAAGTGTATTTAAAATATTTTTGGTTATGTGCACACTAGACCTTTGCTGAAATGTAGTTTGAATCTTAGACAATAAAGTATCTTATAAGTGGTAGCCTACACCCTAATTTGTACTAGTGAGGTTTTGGTTTCAATAACTATACTCAGGAAGTACAGTAAATTTAGTACAATCCTGCCACTAGAGGAGAGACTTGCTAGACTTGTTCCAAGCCTTAGAACTTTTCGTAAAGAGTTCATGGACACATAGAGGGACTAAATATGTGTACATGTATCAAGTTGGCCGTTACCAGTTGTTTATCTATATGTTTTTCAGTTTTTGTTTTCGGGACATATATCTGTTTGTAAATTGGTACAACCCTCGAGTATCAGTATATGTTTGTAAATCATATTGTGCTATCCTATGTAAGTTATGATCCATTGCTGTTGTGTATTACTGTACTTCCATTCAGGTGTACGTTATGCCGATCCAAATTGATATGAATAGAGTCTACATTACAACAGAAATGATATATTCCTTGATCAACCTAAGACGCTTGCTTAAAATTATGTGGCATATTGCAAAAGACTGAAATCACCTAATGCCTATTGTGCACTAACATCACTTGAACACTGTATCCAAGCTAGATGCATAACATACATACCGTGCATAGGAAGGAAACATGAATCTGCTGTGTATATACCAAGGTCAGAATCATAAATTCAGTTATTCGCTTGAATAAGTCTCGTTAGACAACACAGCATTGCACATCTTATCAAAATCCAAACTCAAAAGACTGGATAGTCTATAGTCGAAACTGCTACTACTTGGAAGCTTCAACAATAGTCCAGGATCAACGATACAATTAGTATAACTGACTGATACTTGTGTGATCAGACTAACTAATACCTAAAAAATATTTGTTTGTTTTTATATAAACATAAGAAATGAGACTTGTTAGTGAGAACAAGAATTATTTTCCACATCTAAATACAGTTCAACATGTTGGTTAGAAAGCATATTACTTTAAAACATATCAGAAGAAAATTCAACTAATACTAACTTAGTTATGAAGCCAAACTGCAACCAAGTGATTCAATACTCCTTTGCTTTACCATCGATGATAATAATAGGTACACCACACTCCTGCGTATCATTTCATACCTAAATGTGAAGCCAAAATACAACTTTGGTTCACCATCGATAATGATAAGGGAATTATATATAATTTTTTATGCTATTTATATATGTAAATCAGTCTTTGTCATTGAAATAAGTTCATATCATTTCATACCCTTCATCAAGTACATAAAAAGTGCACCTCGGTCTTGCGTAATATGCAGCAAAAAATTTCATAACATTTTGTATAATATGTGTCTAACATAAGATACTAAACTGTAAAAATGGACTTTGATTTTTTTTTTTTGGGCTTTTGAATGATACAATAAACTAATCATCACGAATATAATTATATAATTAATAAGTAAATACATTTGAGTATCTAAGAGAGTATCCGACAAACATGTTTGAAGTAAGTTGCGACAGTAGATATAAGAATATGATTGAATAAATCATACTTGTATCGCTTGTTAAATGATTGTATTACATATAATTTAGATGGTCTAGGATTGTATTTTTTATGGTTTTTCTAAATATGTAGTAAGCATGATTGCATTTTATGGTTCAAGCTTCCACGTTCTATAAAGTAGGTTCTTGTTTAATGATCCAGGATGTCTTCTTAATTTTATTTCCATAACTTCTTGTTTCATTGTTTACACAGTCAATGAATCCATCGTCGCTTCAAGTTTTAAACAACTTTGACACAAAAAACTTATTCAAGTTTGCTACTTAATCTCAAACTAAACTATACTTGGTGATATATTAGTTTTCCATGTCAAGAAATGAGCTCTTGTTAAATAAAGATAGTTTATGGCTCGTATGTATGGTTGAATGGTTTAAATTATCCCGTGAGCATATAGAACTAGATGAAAAGTAATCCATCATATTGAATGAAAGCTATTCCATGTTGCATAAGATGGGCTGTCCATCTAATCTGTAGAGTTGATACATGATTGTATTGTTACTCCTAGAATTTATATTTGGATTCAGAAAATTCTTAGACACCTAAAATGATTTATGCATGTCATATTATGAAGTCAAAGAAAATAAATATAATACCTGATGAAAGGGGATGCCATTACCTTCGGCTATGCCTAAGAGTTCATCCCAATATCTTAGAAATCTCTTTTTGTTAGTACTGCACAGTTCATGAGATTTGGGTTTTATTATATAGGATAACATGATTTTAAACTTTAGTCCAAAATACCTCAAATAAAATGAAAATAAAATACCGCTACTCTTTGGTTCAGTTGTCAACCAAGTTTCAAGCTGCATAAAGAAGTAAATGCGACAAAGATTAGCCTTCATTATAATAACAAGTACAAATGATAATTCATAGGCATTATGCATATGACTAGCAATTGAAAGAAAATCATGGATAGCCGCATCTAGTGAATTACTAAAAAAAGCACTTTTACCTTTTAATATTAAACCATTTGATCACAATATCCAATGACTGAAAGTAAAAATTGTTGGTACAGTATAACTAAAATATTGCATAAATCGTTTCTGTCTATAATCATTTCTGTCTAAATTCATAATAAATATTATGATAGGATTTCAAATTAAGTACAAGATCATGCCATGGGAAATTTATTACAATAAAAAAATTATGTATATTATCATCAAAAAACTATTTAGCCCTATCCTCGATGCTAAACAATGATTCAAAAGCTTATGCAAGTGTACCTTAGAGTAACTCTATGAGATAATAATGATCTTGCTAAATTAGCTTAGTACAACTTATGCAAGTGCACCTTAGCTTAGAAGATGTTAGTATAAACCATCATACAAATTAGCTTCTTTGTTGAAATATAAAAATAAGCAACAAGGAATACCTTTTTGACGTTCAATAATCTACAACGATACATGGATGTGTTCTAGTAGTAACCGTTATCAGAAGAAAAAATTATTGAACAATCTACACACATAGTACGATTAGATGTTCAAAATCGTCAACAACTTCATTCCTAGTCGGTTAGCCATACAAAGTTATGTCTTTTCTAAAAGCATTATCGAGTATACAATCATCACATACTATTTTGACTCCGATACATGGAAATATTACAGTATCACATGTATAAACCTAATATTTGCACATTATGTCCTCCAAAACAACATTAGTAAGAGATTCGTCTTAGGAATTAATTAATTAAAAATTATACTACGGGAGAATGGAACAAATTTTGACAGTCACAAGTGTACTCCAATGGGATAAAAACCCACTAAAGAGTACTTTCTAAACAAGCAATGCACTGAATGCACTTACACACTCAATATGTCTAAGAACTCATTGAATATTCATGGCATGTGAAAAAAATTGGTACAATGGAGCAAAATAATTGAAAATAAACCATATTTGAAGGCAAAAACTGAAATGAAATTACTACAAAGAGTCTCACTAAAAGACAAACGATAAACGAGCTTCTGAACTAGTAATGAGATGAGTCGATAAGCATTGTTTTGTAAAAATAAAAACGTCCTAGTAATAAATCGAATAAAAGTGTTTTTTTCATCTACTGAAGAACCAAAAGTTACCTGTAGCAATTGAACTATATTAGCAGCTCAACTTCACCGAGTTTTTAGAAAGCCATTCCGACAATTGATGATCGAACAAAGTTCGGCTTAGGGCAATCCACAAATCAGAGTATTTGGCATATGTAAATCGAAATCAACAAACAAAATAAACCTAAAAATTGATGAATTGAATAAAGATAAAAAAAAGGTAATTAGGCTACCTCAAGTATGAACACATAAGTAGGAAAATGACTATTAACTCCACTATAGGAAAATCGAAGGACAAGCGAAATTTGAGGGAAACTGTTGGTGGAGGAGAATAAATGAGGGAGAGATGAGGGAGCAATAGTTTTGATAGAAGAGGGAAACTAAAAATTTTGGTAAAAGTATAAGGAGAGAGGCAAAAGATGATAGACACTGAAACATAAAAGCATTCTCAGCGTTTGAACGCAAATTATTCTTTGAATGAAATAAGTTTTATTGCGTTTAGTGTTAAAGTAAGTTTTTGTTGTAGTGGGAAGAACTAACATGGGTGCATTGGTTAACAAATGCTTTAACTCAAGGAATGCTTCCATACATTTATTGGACCAAGTAAACTTTACGTCCTTCTTGATTAGTTTAGTTAAGGTTGCTGTATTTTGCAAGAAATCCTTGATGAATCTCAAGTAATAGCCAGCCAATCCATGAAAACTTCTTATCTCGGTCACCATCTCGGGGCTTTTCCAGCTATTTACAGCTGAATCTTAGCTGGGTCCACCAACAACCCTTTCTCTGAAACTACATGACCAAGAAACTTCACCTCTCTTTTCCAAAAATGACACTTTGAAATTTTTGCTTTTAGTTGATGCCGCCTCAACGTCTCAAGCATCATTCTAAGATGAATCTCATGATTTCTTTCATCCTTATAATATACCAAAATGTCATCAATGAATACCAACACGAACCTATCCAAGTGCTCCCAGAAAATCTGGTTCATCAAATCCACAAAAAGAATGTAGGCGCATTAGTTAATCCGAATGGCATCACTAACCATTCGTACAAGCCATATCTCATTCAAAATACCGTCAAGGGAATACCATCTCCGCCACCCTCAATTGATGGAACCTTGTTGCCAAATCCAACCGGGAAAATACCTTGGCACCACTCAACCGATCAAATAAATCATTAATTCTCAGCAAAGGATATCTATTTTTTGTCTTCTTCTCATTCAACTTATGATAATCAATACACAATCTCAATGACCCGTCCGATTTCTTTACGATCACCGCGACTGCTCATCTAGGCGAATTGCTTGGTCTAATAAAACTTTTTCCTTCTAAGTATACTAGCTGCACCTTTAATTCCTTTATCTCAGTAGGTGTCATCATGCTAGGTGGTTTATTTACAGGTTCAGCTCTAGGTACAAGACCTATTCGAAACTCAATAGCTCATTTCGGTGGTAGTCCTATAACTGGCTCAAAAACATATATAAATTTCCTTGCAACCAAAATCCGATTTACTTCGTATTCTACTTCCACTGCTCTCAACAAAGTGCAAATATCCACACTTGAGTTATCTATTGAGTATATAATTTGATCACTACTATCGGGAGTCTAACTGATATATTCCTATTCCAACAAAATATCCTAGAATCATATTTGCTTAACCAGTCCATATCCAAAATAATCCCAGAACATGCAGAATCAAACACACACAAACTGCAGGCAAAATTATAACCTAGCAACTCAAACTCTAGATGATCACATCTCTTCCCTAGAGTTGCATACCCTCCTATTAGATTAGCTACCCTTAAGGAAGTAACAAGGTATGGTAGTTCTAAATATAACTTATCTACCAAACACCGAGATATAAATGAATGCGATGTACCGGTATCAAAAAGTACACTAACCGGTATGCTATGAATTAAAAGTGTAACTTCCATCACAGACTTTCCCTTCTCGGTTGTTTGTAAGTCTTGATGTAGATGGCTCAAAAGAAAATACCTTTCCTTTATTAGCCTTTGTCGCTTATGGACATTTGTTTTTATAATGGCATACCTGGTCATAGTTAAAACACTTCACATTTTGCTTATCCACAACCATCTTACCATCACCTGATCGACACTGGTTTTCATAATGCCCTTCTTATCACACTTATAACAAATGATATCTGCCTTCCTTTGATAAGCAACTCCACCCTTCTGAGCTCCCTTTCCCTAAAGAACTTCCTCTTCTTATTCTAAGAACTCAGTGTTCCAACTAGCTTCTCCTTTCTGAAAGTAGAAAGCATCTCCTTATTCTCGATTGCCATCTCTACTACTACATTCGATGAACCCCGGAGATATGGCATGGTTGCTTTAGCAATCTCTAGTCTTAACCCCCAAATAGACTTCTCGTTCCTCTTGATAACAGTATCAATAGTGGCTTACCCATATCTGGATAGCTTATCAAACTTAGCAGAGTACTCCAACACTGACATTTCCCCATGATCCAAATCCATATACTCCTAAGCAGGGCTGACTTGGCTACTTCAGACAAAAACCTTTCATCGAATTTCCTTCGAAATTTCACCCAAGTCAATTCCTCCTTTGGTACCCCTAAGGTTACCCCATTCCACCAGAATAAAGCATCTCCTTGCAACTATCTCAAAGCCGACCTCCTTTTCAGTCATCAGTCATACCCAAATTAGAAAAAATATTTTCATAATGTAACAGCCAGTCCTTCACTTCTATTACATCCTCAATCCCCAGAAAAAGCTTCCCAGCAAACTGGTGTAATCTCGACTCAGCTTAGCATGGTTATTACCAACTTGGCTAAGGGATTTATCCATCCCGCATTGGCAGCATTTCCTCTAGCTACTCTTGCAATTGCTCCAGCTTGCATCAGATTGACAAAGAACAGATACATAGCCTCCATATCTACTAGTGGGGTCGTAGCACCTATATTGGCATTTGCATTTTGATTAGGATTTTCCTATCGACCCGGAATCCTTTTGGTGTTGGGCCGAGTATTTTCATTGGTTGTGGTGCTTCCGCCGCCTAGATTCACTCTTTCGTTTCCAGCTTCAAAACCTTGCTTTCTCGTAATCTGCATATGAGTCTTAGTAAGATATAGAAGAATGATCTAAGATGGAGGGAAGAATAGAGACATAATACAACCTTTCCATGTCCTTTGCTCGCTAAAGTTTACCTCCTAAAAATTCTCTAATTTATAGGATATAAATCTTATTTTCTTTTAATTTAATAGTAATTAAATAAATTTTCCAAATTTATTTTATAACTTCCACTTTTCTCCTATTTTCTTTTCTTTTGCATTAGTTAAGTGTCTTTCCTGAAATTTCCTTATTTTACTATTTCCAAATAATACCACGGTCAACATAGAAAAATAAAAAGGGACATTTCCATTAATATCATACGTATTATATACAAACAGAGACAACTAATGCTTACAACCCAAACCTAAAAGAAAAACAAATGCTGGATGGAAATACAACCACTACTACTAACTACTACTACCTATGGGCTAGGAGATGGTCCTCTACGAGAGCTAGAACCACGGCTGCAACCAAAAGATCAGAGCATAGATGCTATGCACCTAAGCTCACGACCCTAGCACCACTGCTCCTCTTGTATCTCCTACAGCTTTTCCTCGATCCGGATCAAAGAATCTTGGATCTCTATAAAGTTGGGGGCTTGCTGCTGTTGCCCTGTGGCTTGCTCATCTAGCCAAGGATTCCATGCCATATGCTCCTTCCTTGCCTCCTACTATTGAGCTCTGCCATACGCCTGCCCCGCCTTCTGCTATTGCTATACTCCAAAATCCATAGGCGATGCCTCTATCCTCATCATCCTAAGAGAGGATCTATCCAACATTGGAGGTATGATCTACTATGACAGCTCCCCTCAGAAGCTAACTTCATATCGTCGAAAGATGGAAGTGAAAAGATGATAATATGGGAGGTTGCTCCTACAGGACCTTGCTCTTGGCCTCGCATAATGAACCATGATCACCAGGCCCATTTAACCTGAATTCAACCTATAATGGTGTAGGTGGCCTTTTGTACGAGGCGGTAAATCTGGTTATAGCTCCCTATTTTAGGGATAATGTTGTATTGGACGATGCAGGTAACCAGACGGGTTGAGGCCCCCAAGTTCACTATTTGCCAGATGTCTGCCCCATGATGAAAGATTTGTTCAAATATAGTAGAATCAGTAGTCTCGATGTTCTCTAGGTCTTCTCCTGCTAAGGAGATATGTAAAATTCTACCAAATTACTCATGTGTCATCCGAATCTCCACCTATTTGAATTTGGATGTGAAACTATTCCTGTTCTCGTCGAACATGGGTACAAATTTGTGTCAAATAGACACATGAACATAGGATAACATTCTTGCTCGAACGTATCGTCGCAAAGAATCTGTAGCAATCCTATAGCCGTGAATAGGTTCTCAAAATCATAAGCAGCGAAGTCCTCAAACTTCATCAGGGTTCTTTGCAGCAATGTGAAACTTGCAGATTCTCATAGCTCTTCACAATGTCTTCGTGATTTTGGAGCCACGCAATCTCTTATAGGGTTGGCCTTGGGTGTTAGGGGAAGAAGTTGCTACACGATGGGGCCATTATTGGAATTGAATCTAGATCTAGGTCTTAGGAAATGCATAAATTTTTGGGTGGTGGAGCTGTTGTGTCGTAGCCTAGTGTTGCTAGAGATGAACGTCGTCGGTGTTAGATAGCTTGAATGGTGGTCAACGGCTTGGAGAAGGGGGGAGTTGCAATCGCTTTAGGAAAGAGGAGGGTTAGATGGAGAAGCAGCTCAACTTGTACATGAAAATAGATCGCTCAAGATCAGCGGCCGGTCCACCGCTAGAGTTGGGTGGTTGACCGCTATCGATCGAACATTCTTCTACAGTGATCGACCGCTCATTGTGTTTTCAAGTCAGTTCGAATATTAATTTACTAACTATTAACTATCGTTGCTTCATTTGATCTCTGCCTTCTACATCTTTGCTCTGGCTACTCTGAGAAATTCCTATTTACCTATCACGATGCATCCGCCTATCGCTTCGTCCTATTATTCTACCTTTGGGTTTTAAATTTCCTATCCAGTTATTGTTTACCTCATTTAAAACTAGTACCACTTCCTTTTGTCCATCCGAAAATAATTTCTTTACTATTTTAAAAACCTTCTTTCCTCTCAGAAAAATTAACGAGCTATATAAGCTCTATAGTATTTTTTGTTCAAAAGGATATTTTTTTTAATAGAAACTCATTTACTGAAATTTCCAATTTAACTAATTTTAATTTCTACTTAAACTTTTTATTTAAATATAATATACATATTTTTTCCAAAAATTTAATATTTGCTTACCTTTAAAAAATAGGGTTTTCATACCTTCAAATAATTTCTTTGATAATCATTTCAGATATATATTATTCATATATTTTTCTCGACTTTTATATTAAAATCATTTCAAAATTTATTAAATTATTTCATATGGGGATGGACTCAGAGTGGATTTTCATTTGTCCCTTCTTTTGGGAACTTATTTAATTCTTACTTCCGGATATCTGCAACATATAGATTCGTACTTTCCTATTTATCTGGATCTAATGTACATCATCAATTGGCAATCCTACGGGATCAACAACCATAAGGCAATCTGTACTCTACTAGGGAGTCAAGTACCATCCAACTTCAGGGGCCTTATTATATGTCGCATTCATTCTCGTCTTAAGTAAACGCTTTCCAATACCACCTATTTCCTATGGGTAATTAGGAAAGGTGTATACCTTCAACTTCATCTATTGTTCCAACGCATAGTCACACTATCTATTTTTCAAAATATCGTTGAACCTACTACTATATTTAGTTGGAATTTGTAGAGTTTGGCATATAATATGTATAATTATAGCAAAAATTATCAATTCGTTCATTCATCGTATCCTAATACTTAAGATTGACTAACCTCGCTCTGTTACCAAATGTGAAACTACACCTCAGTGAGCCCGAGTTTTCGCTAAATTTAAAACTCAAGTCCACCTAAGTGTAGATCATTGGTTTGGTATCCTATAGATAAATAAATGCATATCAGAGCACTATCAATATAAAATCATAGCGGAACTGCAATGTATAATTAATCATATAGTTACTGACCATGGTTAACACTTCTGAGATCAAGTGTCCTTTAAGTGTCAAGTATGCATAAGGAAACCCATCCTTTCACCATTTCCGCCTTGCACCAGTATCTGTCCCTCTAAAGCTATCATATGGGTTGTAATGAGAAATGGGTCAGAACAACGTTCTAGTGACTAGTAAATTACACACTTTATACATAACACTATTTTACACTGATTATCACCAGTTACATGTTATTTCCCTTATTTTAATTTTACTTAGTCATCTTGACTACTCATACACGTACGATTTGCTTAATGTACCCCAGGCAGACAATAACTACATACGTGGATATATATATATATATATATATATCTCTATTTGTGTGTGTGTATGTATATAAGTACCACAATCCCCCTTTGGACCAAGATACTATCCCTACTAGTATCCCTAACTTAGCAACTCGTCGGGATCCATCATCAACGCAGTATCACATCCTCGTCGTAGTGCATACCAAGGTACTCAAGTATTGCCTATCATTATAATAGTCAGCCGTATTCTATCCATTTTGAAAGACTTCCATAAAGGATCGTATAGCCTTGTCATTAACAAACAATCTAGCAAACAACTGTGGGGGTGCATGACCTAAACGTGATCTACACTAGTAGGGCCGTGGTAGGGGCGTGGCCTTTGAGGCGTAACCCTTGTCATTCTGCTGACCGCTCGGAACTGATGACATTCTCAACCTATGTGCAGCTTCTTCTCCTTAAGGTAGTACGGAATACACACCGACATAGCATCGAGCCTTGCTCACCATCTTATTTAAATTGCCTAATGCAATCAAAGTAATACCCTCTTGTTACTTAATATCCCCTAAAAGGTTGAAGCAGTCCCTACTTGTCCTTTGACACTCCGACCGATGAAAACCTTCCTAGTTAGGCATCCCTTACCTATACGCAAACGTATATAACTCCACATGTCCTATATTTTGGTATGTCTCACATTAGTGTAATGTATACACAACTGCTGGTGGCCCATTCCGGTAGGCAAACTTCTGTTGTGTAACACTACTAACCTCGCATTTCAACCCATTTTCATGACTATGTCATTCTTATCTGATCTTAAGTTATTTACTAACTTAATAATTCACACCCACCATAAACACACCCTTGAGGCAACATGTGTGTGTATATGTGTGTGTATATATATCATATATATGATTGAAAACACATAATGTTGGATACGACAATGAATAGAGAGGGAATGGTTAATTCTGAAGAAGCCCCTCCTAAACCTCTTGATCCACCTCCCCACCAATCGCAACCTACTGCTACACCTTAGACGATATCATGGGCCGATAGGATAAGTGGTTTCTCTTCTCCAGATACTGATGACTAGGCTTCAGACCTACAGTTTGTTCCTCCTCAAGTTGATGATTCCATTGGAAAATTTTGAATACCAGAATCTAATAAGTGGCTGAAACTAAATGTCATAATTCTCTTGTGGCTTATGTTATTGGGAGCAGACCACTTTATACTCAATTCAGTTCATATGTGCAAAAGAATTGGCAACCGTCTGGTAAAGTGGACATTTACTATAAATCAAATGGTTTTATTATTTTACATTTTGAACAAGAAGATGATTGTGTTAGAACTATTAGATCTGACCCTTGCACGTTTAATCTAAGGATTGTTACACTGAAAGCGTGGAAACCAAGTCTCAAACTGACACGTGAATATTTCTTTAATCGCTGTATGGATTAGACTATAGGACTTGCCATTGGAGTTGTGGAATAAAGATGCGTTAGCCGTATTGTTAGTGTTTTGGGTAAACATGTGAGATTAGACAAGAACATGACTAATTAAATTAGATTGAATTTTGCAAGAGTCCTAGTTGAAATAACATCTGATTTCAAATTTCCTGCATCTGTACGAGGAATAAACTATGACGGAGAAGAAATAGACATACAGATTGCATATGAATATAAACCGAAGCCATGTAATACCTGTAATGTGTTTGTCCACAGTACAAATAACTGCAAATTAAATTTTCAATCTACTTGGAAAACAAAGAATTCTACTGTTAAACCAAGTACTACATAGAGCAACTCGACTGATCAGTCTAATGGGAGGTTCACATCCCCCCTTAAACATGAAGATAACTCCAATGTACCTGATACATCTTCTGACCCTATTACAGATTGTACATCATATATACGAAAAAGGGAAAACTATTATTCCTACTTTGAATCCTTTAACATGTCAGAACACAGAGGAAGGTGGACCATCCTCTTTTACCGTTGATGAGAATCCTTCTCCGAAGAATATAGCTCCACATACTACTCAACCCACTGCACCAAAAGAGTCTTAACAATAAAAAATTTCTATACCTATATCAGTTGAAACAAGTAGTGAAAGCACAACATATAATCAAGTAACCGAGGACTCTAACCTAGCATATGATATATTAACTGATAAACAACAATTTATTAAAGAAATTGGTCATAGTATTCAAGAAGTTGGAAAACCAGATAGGATTCCTAATAATTCCCCCATATGGTTGAGGGAAATGAAAAATACAAGAAAAAGCATGGAAAAGCAACCCTAGCTCCACAAGCCCCTCCTAAAAGAACTACAAGGGGTAATTCTAGTTTTAAATGAATATTATCTCTTGGAATGTCAGAGGATTAAATACAAAAAGCAAAATGTTATTTGTATTCAATACTCATATTTCTCAAAAAGCTACAATTATTGCTCTTTATGAGATTAAGTTGAATGAGAATGGTAATTTGCTCTTTATGAATAAGTTCCACCACAATTTGACTTGTGTGCACAATAATGATATGGATTTTAAGGGGAGAATCTTAGTTATTTTTGATGCTACAGTATGGTCTTTCCACTTATCAAACAAAAGCACTCAACAAATCACTTCTGTATTAACTAACAGTGGGGGTTTCCAATTTACTTCCACTTTTGTATATGCCAGTAATTCTTACATGGATAGGGAGATTTTGTGGGAGGAACTTATCTCTAATGTGTAGGATCATTTCACCCTAGAGGGGTGAGGGTGAATAGGGTGATACTAATAATAAAAAAAATTAATGCGGAAATATATCAAATAATGATGATGTCTGGTTACATGTTGCACTTGAACATTTTGTAGTCTGGTCTTTATATTGCTTTGAGTCTGTTGCATTTCATGTGAGCTTCAAGTGCTCCTTTGTGTAGTCTTGCATTCCACTCTATTGCATACATGTTGACTTCTTCATCCCTCTGGTTTCATGTGTATGCATACAACTCTGTTGCATTAGTTTGTCACTGTGTATATACATGTATACATGCATGTATATATATGTATGTTGAGTCTTTTCTATTTATGCAGAGTTGTATGTATGTGAACTTGCTGTTGCACTTGATCTGGTCTCTAATTGAATACTTGTGTGGTTTGATCTTGTTTTCATATCCTTGCATATTTCATGTTGAGTTGCAGTTCTTTGTGTTCCTTTGTATTTTGTTCCAGTTGACTGGTCATGCTCCGATCTAGTTTAGTTGAGTTGAAATGGTTCGATGTGTGTGTGTTCATAGTGTCACTTGATCACCGATTTAATCTTCACCTGGTTATCACTACACACACACATATGTTCACACAAGCATCCATGTATGTTGTGTACTTCATTTTTATTGCATGTTCACTTAAGTTTGCTGAGCTGCTTGTAGTTTGGTCTGGTTAGTTAAGCTCTGGTACTTATTGTAGATGTGATTTTGCTATTTTGTTCATTGTTCGAACTGCACCACTCTGAACTGATATAAGTTTGTACTTATATGCATATGTGCATACATATGACACTTTACTATGTCTTCTGTTTCATTGGTTTTCAGTGTAGCATTTGAATTCTGGTTGTTATGTATTTGTTGTTGCATACAAACTGTCTGCTTTTTTTTGGTTGATTTGGTCGAGACTCTATGCACTTGAGTTGAATCCAGTCTCGGCTTGGGTTTGACCTTGTGCTCACCTGTCCCTGCAGTTTTATCAAGTGTATATCGGTGTGCATGGCCTTGTGGCATGTACAGTGATACACTGTGCATGTCACAAGTTGTTCGTGTGAAATGAATTCAAAATAAATGATGACGAAAAACCCAAATAACTGAGGCAAATAACATTTTCAAAAGCACACGCTTCATTTTAAACTGCAAAATATTTCTTTTTCAATTTTATTGCGTCAGTGTTTATTTTACAGATAATTCAGATCCTGGATTCAATCTGAAATAGATTTGAAGATAAATACGAGTGAATGAGTGATATGTAGTGAGGTCAACATTGTAAATTGAAATTTGTGATGTAATTGAAATTGTAATATATATATGTAGTGAGAGCTCAAATTTGTACTATTTGAAAATTGTAATAAAAAATTTGTTTGAATAAAAAATTTGTTTGAATTTACATTCTATGTTATTTATTTTATTCAACAAATATTTATTTAATTATGTGAAATATAAAATAGTATCATAACAAATACATTTAAATGAATATATATATATATATATGTTTATTATCATCAAACAAAAATCATATACTAGCATATTCTACAATCTCCCCCTTTTGATGATAACAAACATATATTAAGATTTTGACTCTATTAAATGTATTTGACCTTGATGAATTCCATTTGCTCCCCCTATTTGAATGCTCCCCCTACATCAAAGCTCCCCCTTCATATATGCATGAAAATAAAAAATATGCAAATGAACCTAGATGAGAATATGCAAATAGAAAATAAAATATTTGAACTTTATTTTCCAAAATCTTAACTTTTCTCTCCCCCTTTTCTTATCAGCAAAAGAGTAATAGTGTTAGAAAAATAGAGATAAAGTGATAGACATTAATACAACATTAATACCCAACCGGGTATAAATATAAAATTTCAATAAAAAATCAAACAAAAATCATAAATACTCTGTTGGGTGCATATTCCACTTTAGAGTGATAGAGGTGATGTCGGCATATAAAACCATATAGTTATGTCTATTTGTGGTATATTTATATCAGGAATTTGAATATCTACTAACCATGCATAACCGTTAGGACTTTTAAATGAGATTAGTAGTATTCCCAATTTTTATTTTAAAAAAAAAATGAATTTCAAGTATCCTCTAACCATGCATAACCGTGAGGACTTTTAAATGCGATTGAATCAACTCGTCTATTTAATAACCAATTTTGATATGTGTTCCATACATGCATAACCGTGAAAACTTTTAAATGAGCATGAAAGCACATAAACAAATATTCCAAGTAATTCACTCATGCATAACCGTGAGGACTTTTAAATGAGAGTGAATACTTTGGATGTTTTTATTGTAAAAAATAAATAAAATAAAAACGAATAATTTCCTGTTTAAAATTCCATATTTTGACATACTATATTGGATTTTGATGAGTGATGGACGTTAGAAATATGATAGAAATAGAGATGGTCATTAAATTTTTACCAACAAAAGTTATTATAAATCTTGTTTAAATTTTTAAAGAAATTTACTAAATATACCGTCTCAAGTCATAATATATGATTAATATCAACACTCATCACCTTTTCAATCACTATTTATCTTTTCGATAATCAGTAGGGAGTCAGATTAGTTAATGTATTTATTTAAGATCAAATCCAAAAATAAATATAAAATCAAATTTCTAAAATGTCTAATCTGAAACGAAGTCAGCAAAAACTATTTTCTAAAAGGGGTTTTAAAAAAAATGTCTGCAAATTGAAAATCAATTAAAATGAAAATTATGTAGATATTTTATTTGAAAATGTGATGCAACTAATGGATGTCTCAACATAAAAAACTTTCCACTAGTAATTTTTCTATCAACTTGGCTACCAGTGTAATCTGCATCTGAATTCCCCTTTAACTCAAAGTTATAATTAGATAGATATTATAGACCAAATCGTGGAGTGTGCAACAAATACCTTAAAATCCTTTTTACAGCTTTTAAATGAAATTCTTTTGGATTTGAATTGAAACCGTGCAAATAAGCAAACAATGAACATAATGAAAGGTATAGAATCAGTAAAATGAACAAATATATTCACGAGTATCTTGAGTAATCATCAATCAATACAAAACAACATCTTTTATCACCTAACTTTGCAATATAGTTAGTCCAAGCAAATCTATATGAACAAGTTCAAGGATGAAAAGAGGATTGGTCAACATTTTTAAAATCAAAATCAACATTTATTTCATTATCACATAACTGGCTGAATTAAATCAAATAATGGTGCAGATTTTCAACATATAATATGTCGTTCAAGATAAATGTACCGTTACTTAATTTACCTTCACGAATAATTTTTCGTTGTTGCCCATTGTGATTCTGCCACCATTGTACTTGGCTAAGGAACATTGATTTGTCGCCCGTCGTGTGCCTGGAACAGCTAGAATTCAGGTAACATTGTTGTTGTTCCTTAGCCTGCTACCACACCTATACGAGGAAAGATTTTTATGACCTATTTGTTTTTATAGGTCCATGATTGTTAGTGGCAAAAGTTTTTGAAAAATATGTTTTTGTAGACCCAAGACAATCTATATTTGTTCCTTTCGGCACCCAGATTTGTTTGACTTTAAGGGATTTTATATTCATTGCTTTTGGAACCCAAATTGGTATGGTTTTAGTGCGTTTGGATCTAAACCAACAATTGTTTTGATTGTGTCCAATTTTTCTACAAATTGTGCACTCGGATTTGACATGATTAATTTTACTTCTAACTCTTTCAGATTGAGTGTACCCAAGTCCTTGTCAAACAGTATTAACAGTTTGTTTCCCTAATAACATATTTAGTGATCTTTCTCCTTTGGAAAATTTTCCTAAAGTTGTAGACAATTGTTGGACTTGTGCTTTGAGAGATTCATTTTCATTCAATAATAGAGTGGACTTTTTAATAGAATTTTCTCTCCTGGTGTTTTCACTTTCTTTCAGAATCAGAATTTCATTTTCAAACGATTTGATTTTAATTTCTGATTTTTTTTATTTCTTCTTCCAATGATGGACACTTATTACACTTAGGGCTTTTGTTTTGATTGTTTTTAACCAATTGATCAAGCTGTTTATTTAATTCTATCAAATATCCTTCTATGATTCAAGTTTAGCGTACTTTCCCTAAGTCGTTTAAAATAGCCATTTACTTCGTGAAAATATATAAGTAATTGTGAGTGAGTCTGTTTCGATACCTCGCTTGGCTCGTCATCATTGCTGTCAGTTGTATCACCTCGAAGACACGGATCTCCTTTTCACTCTCACTGCTAGTGCTTTTATTATCATCGTCACTTTTATTCCACGTGGCTGCAAAACTTCTCCGTTTCGGTTTCTTTCCTTGGCTGAGTCGATTCTAAGGACAATTTGGCTTGATATGACCGGGTTTATTGCAGTTGTGACAGATGATCTCCTGCTCTTCTGGGTTGTCTAGAACTTTGACTATTCTGCTTTTTAGTTGTTGATTTAGAGCTGGATTTCCATACTTGTGATTCCACCTTTTGAATTTCTTTATTACCAGTGCCAGTTCTGCTGCACTACCACCACCATCATCATCTTCACTTTCTATTGTTCCTTTGAGAGCTTTTGATTTCTTTCGAGTATCACCTCCTTCACGTTCTTCCTTGAATTTCATTTCTAGCTCATAAGTGGTAAGATTTCCGATGAGTTCTTTGACTTTAACCTGTTTCAAATCCTTCGATTCTTGAATAGCAGTGACTTTGGCTTCAAAATTTCGTGGAAGGACTCTGAGGATTTTTCAAACTATTTCCAATTCTGTGTATGGTTTTCCGAGAGCTTTTCATTTGTATACGAGATTAGAAAATCGTCCATACATCTCTTTGACATTCTCATCCTTAGCCATTGTGAAGTTCTCGTATTCGCTACTAAGCATGGCAAGACGAGATTCTTTGACATGAGATGTTCCTTCGTGAGTCACTTCAAGTGCATGCCAAATTTCCTGTGCAGTTAGATAATGCGAGACACGATTAAATTCAATTTGATCTAATGAACAAATAATAGAATTCATAGCTTTAGCATTGGCATTTTGTAATTTTTTTCAAGATCTGTCCATTGATCCATGGGTTTTTCAATTTCCGGATTATCTACCATTATAGTTGGTGTCCTATATCCTGTCTCAACAATATTCCAAGCATCAATGGTTTTCAGAAAAATTTTCATTCTATTTTTCTAGCAAGCATATTCACTATTGAACATGGGTGGTCTAAATATGGACCGTCCCTCAGCAAAAGCATAATTAAAAGAAGCCATTTAAAAATCAAAATTTTAAAACAATGATTTGTTTTTAAAAAATGTGATTTTTAAAACAAAAATTGGTTTTTGTTCCTAGCTCCGATACCATTTGTAGGATCGATTTCACCCTAGAGGGGGGTGAATAGGATGATACTAATAATAATAAAAATTAATGCGGAAATATATCAAATAATTGCAGCACAGATAATAGCAGAATAATAAAAGCAGAAATAGAACAACACAGATTTACCCAGCTTCGGCAAAACCCTGCCTACATGCTGCCCCCAAGGTTTCTACTAGAAATTAAGTAGTCAGACGCTTACACACGTAAACATGCGACACCCGCTATCGACTAACCTAACTCTACGTTAAAAACCCTGCCACAACTCAGCCACTGAGTTGCGAATTTTCGAACTACACCACCGTAGTTCGTCCCTAGTCACACGACTAGAATTTACAGAAAGTTTTAAAAGAAAATTACAAATAAAACAAAAACATAAAACCCTAGATAAAATATTAGCCCAAAATAAAATTGAGCCGGCCCAAACAAAAATCCTTTTTATTTTATTTCTTCTAAGTTAAAACTTTGGCCAATCTCTTTCGTTCCTTCGTTCCTTTTCAAAAAGCTAGGGTTCTGGAAATTGAGGCCACCGATTCAAACTGTTTGATTGAATGATGATCTTTCTTTAGTTTGCTTCGTCAATCAACTCATGGCTTTGATTTGCATACGGCTGCTCCAATGCGTCGAGCTCGAATGATAAAAGTGGTATGTGATTTTGCTTTTCCAATTTGCTTATGCTCGACTTGATTCGAGTTATTGATTTGGTATTTTATTTGAAACTTGGCTCTGTGATTTGCTTGAACTCGAATCCTATATTTTGCCGATGATGATTTTTGGGTTTTATAGGGATCGAATCCCTTAGTTTACGTTCGTATAATATCGGTCTGAATTCTTCACATGAATTTTTTCGGCCATACGATTATTACTTGAATGCTTGTGATTTATTCTGACTCGTTCATCCATACGTGTTGCTCCATGATTTTGAATTTGCTTCGTTTATTTCGGCCTTGACTTGTTCACTGTACTTGCGAAATATTATTGCTATTACCTTGATCACCACGGCTTTTATTCTTTGGCATTTTGAATTTTCTAAGATGTTTGAATACTCCTTGACTTGTTCGATTCGTGTTACTTCTGGAAGTTGAATTCTTTTCTGCTCTGACAATTCATTTTGAAATTCACTACAACGTTACTGTGACTAGAAACTGTGATTACTGTAACCATATAAGCATGTATATACATACATATATGTATGTATATATGTGTATGATTTTTATGCCTATCCACTTGGTTTCACGTGAGCTTATTGCTGTATTGTTTTGTGTTGATGTTGCACTTGGTTTCACTTGAGTCTTGTTGCAGCCCTTGTTGTCACTTCATATATATATATATACATGTGTGTTTGCGCATGTATATATGTATGCTTGCCTGCACTGTGTCTTGGTTGAAGTGTTGCATTCACCACTTTGTACATTTGAGCATGTTGAACTGTTGGTAAACTTGTTTTTATTTTGAGTCTGGTTGTGTGAACTTGGTGCTCTGACTAGTCTGGGTTCATTCATGTTGAACTGCTTTGTACTTTGGTCCATTGATAATGATGATGTCTAGTTACATGTTGCACTTGAACATTTTGTAGTCTGGTCTTCATATTGCTTTGAGTCCGTTGCATTTCATGTGAGCTTCAAGTGCTCCTTTGTGTAGTCTTGCATTCCACTCTGTTGCATACATGTTAACTTCTTCATCCCTTCGATTTCATGTGTATGCATACATCTCTATTGCATTAGTTTGTCACTGTGTATATACATGTATACATGCATGTATATATGTATGTTGAGGCTTTTCTATTTATGCATAGTTGTATGTATGTGAACTTGCTGTTGCACTTGATCTGGTCTCTGATTGAATGCTTGTGTGGTTTGATCTTGTTTTCATGTCCTTGCATATTTCATGTTCAGTTGTAGTTCTTTGGGTTCCTTTGTATTTTGTTCCAGTTGACTGGTCATGCTCTGATCTAGTTTAGTTGAGTTGAAATGGTTTGATGTGTGTGTGTTCATTGTTTCACTTGATCACCGATTCAATCTTCACCTGGTTGTCATTACACACACACGCACATATATATATATATATATATGTGTGTGTGTGTGTGTGTGTGTGTGTTACACATGCATCCATGTATGTTTCGTACTTCATTTTTGTTGCATGTTCACTTAAGTTTGTTGAGCTGCTTGTAGTTTGGTCTGGTCAGTTAAGCTCTGGTATTTGTTGTAAATGTGATTTTGCTGTTTTGTTCCTTGTTCGAACTGCACCGCTCTGAACTGATATAAGTTTGTACTTATATGCATATGTGCATACATATGACACTTTTCTATGTCTTCTGTTTCATTCGTTTTTAGAGTTGCAGCCGAATTCTGGTTGTTATGTATTTGTTGTTGCACAAAAATTGTCTGCTTTTTTGGTTGATTTGGTCGAGACTCTATGCACTTGAGTTGAATCCAGCCTCGGCTCGTGTTTGACCTTGTTCTCACCTGTCCCTGCAGTTTTATCAAGTGTATATCGGTGTGCACGGTCTTATGGCTTGTATAGTGATACACTGTGCATGTCACAAGTTGTTCGTGTAAAATGAATTCAAAATAAATGATGACGAACAACCCAAATAACTGAGGCAAATAACATTTTCAAAAACACACACTTCATTTTAAACTGCAAAATATTTCTTTTCAATTTTACTGCATCAGTGTTTATTTTGCAGATAATTCAGATGCTGGATTCAATCTGGAATAGAGTTGAAGATAAATACGAGTGAATGAGTGATATGTAGTGAGGTCAACATTGTAAATTGAAATTTGTGATGTAATCGAAATTGTAATGTATATATGTAGCGAGAGCTCAAATTTGTACTATTTGAAAATTGTAATAAAATATTTGTTTGAATTTACATTCTGTGTTATTTATTTTATTCAACAAATATTTATTTAATTATGTGAAATATAAAATAGTACAATAACAAATACATTTAAATGAATATATATATATATATATATGTTTATTATCATCAAACAAAAATCATATACTAGCATATTCTACACAATGCCTCTTATATTCAAATGCCTTGGATTGCATATGGGGATTTTAATAATGCTCTAAACCTAGAGACAAGAAAGGAGGACTGCCTATTGCATTTTCTTATCTCCTTGGTTTTAATAAATGCATATTATAATCTGGTTTAGCACAGTGTTCTTTGAAGGGGGCTAAATATGCATGAAGGAAAAAGGGTATGGCTACAAACATTGACAAAGTTTTAGTTAACCATCAATTCTTACAAGTATTCCTAGATTTGTCTACGATTGCTATTCCTACATTATTGTGTGACCATACTCTAATTCTAATCTCTTTTAAAGAAATGAAGAAACATGAAAAGAATGCTCCATTCAGGTATGTAAATACGTGGCCTGTTCTACCAGGATATGATGAATGTATAATGCAGGGATTTAGAGCAGTTACATGGAGGGTTTTACTCATAACTTATTCATAAAGCTAAAGCAGATTAAACAAAACTTGAAAGCATGGAAGAAAATCTTAAAGGCATCAGACATGGTGAATAGACTTCTGGAGGAATACTCCAATATATTTACTCAATTTGATACTGATCTAGAAAATGATGATTTATTTAACAGAATATGGCACATTAATATGGAACTAAACGGTCACTTGAAGATGCAATATAAACAATTGATGCAAAAGATTAAAAACTTTATGGCTTAAGGAGGGGGACACAAATTCAAAGTTCTTTTATCCGTGGATGCCAATGAGAAAGCATAAAAATTCAATCCAGGCAATTCTAGATGCAGATGGAAATTATGTCTACAATAAAGAAACTATTGTTTAGGAATCTATGAACTACTACACAAATATTTATAATGGAATAAATGGGTATGATTTCACCCCTATGGAACCAAGAATGCAAATTAATGATATGGGTAAGAGATACTTATTTGATCCTATTTAACTATATGAAATTAGAGCTGCTTTGGAATCTATTCATGATGCTAACAGTCTAGGCTGGATGGTTTTTCATCAAAAAAATTCAAGATACATTGGAATTTAGTTTAAGATGATTTGTTCCTGGCTATTATAGAAATATTTCAACAAGGTAAACTGGCAGTGGGTTTAAATCATACATTCCTGACTATTATCCCCCAGAACGAGAAGCCTCAATCTCTTGCCGATTATAGGCCAATAGCCTATGCAAATTCCCATTACAAAATTGTTTCAAAAATTATATGTAGTAGGATCAAAGTATTTTTACCTTATCTTATAGCAGATAATCAGTCTACATTTATACCTGGGCGAAGCATTAGTGAGAACATATTGCTTGCACCTAAAATGTTAAGAGATTTTAAAAGATCAGGAAAAGCTAAGATGTGTATTAAAATAAATCTACAAAAGGCATATGATATTGTAAATAGGGAATTTATATGTCATATGCTTCTAGCTATGGGTTTCCCAAATTCACTAATTGATCTAATATTTGGATGTATAAGTACGCCTACTTTTCTGTTTTAGTAGAAGGACATCCACATGCTTTTATACATTCTAGCAGAGGATTATGATAAGGAGATCCCTTATATCCATACTTATTTTGCATTGTCATGGAGTATCTATCTCTTAAACTATAGGATAGTTTCTCACAGGGAAGTTTAAAGCCTATATCTACCATTCAACCTTGCGTTTCTCACTTACCATATGCAGATGATGTGATGTTTTTCTTAGAAGCTTCTTTTCAAAATGCTGAAGAATGCAAACATATTGTGGAGGATTTGAAATATACTACAGGGCTCCATATAAATTAAGCTAGGTCCAAGGTATATTTCAGTAGACACTACTCTAATAAGGAGATTATTTTACATATCTTGTGGATGACCGAGCATACATTTCTTGTTAAATACTTGGGAGTACCATTATCTTCATATTACATTAATGAAGTGCCGTGTCAACCCCTGCTACAACAAATTCTACCAAGTTAGAAACCTCCAAATCATCTTTAAAATACTTAATTATTTATTTGAAAATATGTATAAAATATTTGAGAAAGAATACTTAAGTTTAAAGTTATATTACAAAAGTTATTAAAAGTGCCACGAATATTGCTTTTAAGGCTTTATTTAATCAAAACAACTTTTCTATCATTTAGAAATCCATTTTTATAGCTCAAATCTCTTTTAAAAAATTATAACATATTTATATAATTTATTCCATGTTTTTAAAGGATTAAAAATATCACTTTTAAAGAATTTATTGCTTTGGTTTCCGAACCGCCAAAGCACGACTATTTTGAAAATTTATTTTGCTCATATTTCAAAATCTACTAAACAAAATCTCAATCCTTTTTTTTTATTTGAAAACTATGATTATAAGAGTTAATAATATTCTTATTATAAAGAATTCCGACTCTGAATCCATCGTATAAATGGATTTGACATTCTACGGCACGAAATCGTGGACTACCGTTATGCGACACGCTTATTTTTGACTCAACTTTCATAATTTGTCCAAACTTCACCAAATTGGATTTTAGTGTTTATAAAACATTTATAAATCATTTTAAACCATTTTAAAGAGGTCTAACAATCTCATATACACCATTTCATTTGTTAAAGGAAAGTGATTTCCTTTGTGATATTCGACGCGTATTAACGTGAGTTGTTTACACAATTTAAACAATTATGTTAAGACAACCAAACTTGATGATCAAAGCATAGTGAACATCCATAGCAATCGTATCACATCATATATATGTATATATTGTTGACCCAAAAAATGGACGAACACCCTGGTTTGGATTTGAAAGCATCAGCCCTGTTCAGATAGAGCAATACCACAGATCACAGATATAAAGAAAGGACAGTAAAAAAAATTAGATAGAAAATTTTTATAGTGGTTCGACTGTTAAGCCTACATCAACTTTATAGTTTTATTATAGACTAATTACTGCTATAATAGATGTTTGATTACAAGGCTTTGATTATTTTCTAGCTAGATTGAATCTCCAGAGTTGGAATCCATTGGAGAATAACAGTGTATTCCTTTGGAGATTGTTATGAGGGAGGTAGAGATTGAAGAATAAATCTAGCAGAGCTTCAGCAACCAGTCCGAAGAAGATCCCATTTATGTTGCAGGTAGGATGGTATTTATAGAGATCAGAGAGCTTCTGGGCTAGGCCTATCTTCATCAGCTTGCAAGTAGGTAATAGACGACCTAGGAAGACTCTGGCTCGTAGCCAAAACCAAGGGTCGCCTGTGACCCATGGCCTATGGGTCGTTGGCAACCCATAGTCTATGGATCGTTAGCAACCCATAGACTTGGTTCGTTTTGCAGGCCAATGTCTTGTCTTTTTTGGTAGCGCTCCATAACTAGTTTGTTTGAATGTTCGAGAAGAATCATGGGTCATTGATGATCCGACCACTTAGGATTTTTCTGGAGTCTGGAAGAGAAGATGTTTCCATAGCCTTTTATCGTTGCTGTTATGTTTTGATGGCAAGTCACTAGCCACTTACGTTCAGCGGCTGATTGGACTAAAGGAATGATGATCTCTCGGCTTCGTTGATCCCAGTCATTGTCTTAGTCGTATAGCTTGGCCCTTGTCGATACCTTGTCTTAGCTTTTTGAGTTAGGTCCTGAACCATCTTGTCTACACTAGGTTGTTCTGTTTTCTATTGGTTTCTTCTGGGTTAAAACCCCGGATAACATTTGCCCCCCAAAGTATGTCTTTGTTGTAAGCAAGGCATGCTCTGGAAGTTATCGTTTTCAATATCCATCTGTTAATCTCCAAGTAACCGCATTAGAGTTTTACGAATACGCTAAACCAATGTTGTTAGTTATCTTTCTTTGGTCCTGACTGCTTCAGCTTACCTCAACGTGTCGTATTTCTGCTTGTAATTTCCATGCATGCTATGGAATGATGAACAGTTGTAATCGATCAAGTTTGAGATGAATAGATGAAGCCCTCTCTTTTCTTCCAAATATATATATATATATATATATATGTTTGCATGTATTTATTATTATTTTTTATCATCATTTCATTCAATTTTTTTTAGTGGGTCGCTGACGATCCATGTGGGATGGGTCGCTAGCGACCTATTTGTATAGAGAATTTTTTACTATAGTGTTAGGTCGGGACGCTGGCGACCCATGATGGGTCGGGTCACTGGCGACCAGATTACTTAGCAAATTTTTTTTGCTCCCAGCTTGCCTACTTAAATACTCGAACCGACCTAGAGCATCTCCACTTGACCCGAACTGTTCTTGCATCTTTACACAATCCAATCCCTCGGCAATTCAACTCCAGGCGACCCAATCATTTCCTCAATTTGATCCATCACTCCATTCGCAGTTGGTTCCTCCGAGCATGCCCCATCTCGTGAAACCCTTGCCGACCACTCACCCTACCTAAATCTGTGCCCTAGCTCGCTTTCGATCTGTAACCGATCTTACCTTGTAACCGACCCGAAGTTAGCTCGCCACTGATCCACTCCATTGCTCGCTGAGTTTGATTCGTGATTCTTCTTGTGCTTTTAAATCAGTTTGTGGTGGGTTTGCCTAGTTGGTTTGTTGATTTTGTGTAATGATTTATCGACAAGTATCCATTTGTTACATTGATTACAAGAAGCTCGAGTTGATTACGGTTTGACGGGTCGAGATAGCCAATCAGGTCTTGATTTTCTTTCGAAAACGTCATTCGGGCTATAGTCCAACACTTGACGCCTTTGCTATTTTCGTCCGTTAAACCGGAATTGACTTGCGTCAAGTTTTATAGTTGTTATCGCACGTCACGCACATTCACTAGTTGATCTCGATTTCTTCCAAGGATTCAGACTTATCTTGTTCACTCATTGCACGTTCGGTGTTCCTGTGAGGAGATGAATTTTCCGTGTCGCTTCGGACAACGGATCTGTTATCGATCATTGATCGATAACGGGTAAGTGCACAAGAAGTAGACACAAAAATGAAAAACGAACTGACATGAGAAGTTCTTTTCTTCTTCTACTGTGAGCGAACTATCTACACTAGATAGAGCGTTTGTAGTCTACCGAGCACCAGTTTATCCCATATAGTTAGCATATTGCACTTTCCCTAGTTCATACTCGAAATTCGACGTGTCGATTACAAGTTAATGTCTCTTCGAAATTCAACTGTGATAGGGGAGACTTATGAATTTAGGATAGGTTTACCTGACCGTTTTCGGACGCGAGTTCTATTATATAGAATGAAGCAGCCATCTACATGCCGTAAGTCAAGCGGGCGAAGCCCGGCGCTCTCTGAAGCTGAATCATCATCCACCTCGCAAGCCTAGTACAGCTAATTAGTTCCGGTTGGGCCTATCGTGGACCGCATGCCTCCCAACTTTCGAGTCCTGCTTAATCCACCTGAAAGTGCTTTGTCAATGGTTTCCATCAAAGTTCTTCATAATATGTGTACACAGCATGGGATTCCCGAAGAGGACGTGCGTCTGCCTGCGAAAGACGAATTCACTCATATGCCTCCCCGAGGTACTCAAATGTCATCGATACATGTGTCTAAAGGGCGTCGTGCCTCCCTTCAACGTTTATGTGAGATGCTCTCAAAATTTGGGAATTGCCCCATTCCATCTTCATCCGAATGGCTACGCCATCCTTACTTGCTTGCATGTCCTTGCGGACGTTCAAACGTGCTCCAAGTTTCGATGAGTTGTGGTATTTTTTGGCATTCAAGAGGAGGGAAGATTGTCCCTCTTTGATTATAATCGAGGCCCAAAGGAATCAAAAGATCGTCTTATGCTAGCAAAGCAACTTATCACAGTTCAAGACGCAGTACTTTTTCGTTAGATGCCCTGAGGGGTTCAACCGTCGATGGACGACAGGGGGTAAGCTTCTCTTTTCCATTTATCGAGCTCCGAGGCATTGTAATGGGGTTTCTAACTAACTATACTTCTCTTGCGGTTATCCCAAGGCCGAATAGAGATGTGACGCTTGACAAAGTTTGCCAAACTTTAAAGGCTATTGACACCGAAGAGAGGTGCGTTAAAGTTCAACAGACCGATGAGAACTTGCGTCGATACGGACTGTTAGCTCCAGGTAGATCCGCCGTTCAGATTGAAACTCCCTCTCCTGATCAATCCAGGGTTCTCACAAGGTCCGCTTCTTCATCTTATGGTTTCGAGGAAGGTCAAGAGAGAGGTAGCCCATCCAGAGGATCACCCAGCGAGGCCTGCGAGGAGGGAGACGCTGCTGCGACTGGACTGAGTGGTTCAGCCAGAATGCCTCCGATCCCGGAGGAAACGGAAGACGAGTTCATGCATAGAGAATGCAAAGCCATGATAGACTTAGAAAAATAAGAAGGAGAGTTTGAGAGTAGTAGCGACGAGTCTACCGCTAGTGATTACTTCTCGTCAGAATTTGAAGGTGAAAACTCTGAGACTTGCGATGAGACTCTAGGAATGAGTCTCGATCTCCCAAGCCCACCTCCTTCCAATGAAAGTGGTAAGGGAGAAGCCACCAGATCTGGAAGATAACACGATTCTTCGAGTAAGGATGCCAGAGCGGGGTTCGGAGATTTCAACGATTTTTTTGGCATCTTCGATGTGCCCATGAAAGGGGACTTTAAATTTGACACAACGCCTTCCTGTTCGGGCAACCTCTTGCCAATAGTTAGCTCGGTCCTTCCTATAACAACCGAAGTCAGTCCGATCCCACCTACGACAGCCATTTGTTCTGGTTTGTGATGATGTTTTAGGCCCCTATTAGGGACACACAACACGTTGCACTAGATTTACACTTATTTCCATCTCTTCGTATATTTGCTTAGTTATATCATGCTTTTGAAGCCTCTTATTTGTGTCTCATTCCGGGTATGACAAGGGGACGAGGCTTTTACGACGACTTCGAAGATTATACTGATTTCCAGCGGTACCCCAAGCGCCCCTCCAGCCGCCATCATGTTCGAGAGACGGAGGAAGAATACAGGTGAAGGAAAGTGCTTGAAGCTGAAACTCGCCGCCAGGAAGAGAGAGATCGATCTCGTTCATATAAAGGCAGGTATGAGAAAAGATGATCTCTTGAGGAAAGAGATGAACCATCAAAGAAGTCAAAATTTGATTATCGCTCCAATCCTTCAGAGCTTGCTTCAAAACACACTTCGTGGTTCGAGAAGCTCCTGCCACTTCTGCTCTGATTCTGCCCCCAACCCACATTTCATCCTCTTCCATCGTTACTGCTACTCCTGGTGCCTTTCACACCCATTGGAGGCCTGCCTATGCTCTTCCCTCGGGTCCTCCTGAACTTGAGGCTACGCTTCCGGGTTAGTTTTAAAGGGGTCAAGTTCGACATGAATCTCCATCCTGTTCGCAGGGACTCCTTCATGCCACATCTCCAAGCTATCCAGAGCGACCTAGAACATGCCGAGAAATGGGAGAAGCTCTGCAAACAGCTAGCTGACACAAATAGGAATAACTATCAGGAGATCCTCTCCTTTGAATCTGAAAAAGATGATTTTGAGAGGGTGTTGGCAGATCGGGATGCTAAAATTAAGCGGTTGGAGGAAGAGAAGGAGGCGGCGCTTCGTGAAAGCAAGAGATCCTTCGGTCCGATGAAAGAGTTGAAAGAAGCACATGAAAAGGTTGAGATCGTCTGGAGGGACAAGATTAACAAGACTCATGATGAGGAGGCTAAGCTGAAAGAAGAAGTGGTCGACTGCAATGCTATCATTGAAGCTTAAAGGAAAACCATAGCCGACCATGATTTAATTATTGAAGGGCACAACAAGACGATCACCGACCACGCAGAGACCATTGCTAAGGTACAGGCTCAGGTTGCGCAGCTTAGTACCGACAAGAATGCCATTGAAGTCGAGAAGGCTGCGGTGATAACGAACTACTTGGACCTCCAACATGCCTTCGACGGGAAGATGGAGAAGCTGGATGCGACAATTCTGAACTTCTACATCAACTCTCTGTTGCTTCAAGGAAGTCTCAGCTATCTTGGCCCGAAGTTTCCGCGCACTCTCACCCTCGTTTGGGTGGAAATCTTATCTCGTTTTGCTAACAGCGGCGACGTTTATTCCGATCAAGAGCTACGAGATTCCTATGTCAATGATGAGTCTAAGACAGTGCTACTTAAGGGCCATGAGATTCTCCAAGTCGAACGAGAGAGGGAGGCCGCCGATGCTGCCTTGATGACTGTCACTGACGTGCTTACCAAACCTTCTACCTCCGGTGTGGGTGGACCGTCGGAGCAGCTGCATAACCAACCGATGAGTTTAGGAGTTGATATTATTCCCCATGTGTTGGAGCCCTTAAAAGAAGCCGACAACGGTGAGTTCAAAGTCGCTATATATGATCCTTCCCTTGGTGTTGGTAATGTCCATGCTTCTCCCGAATTCGGGAGTCTCCATCTTACGCCACAGGAGCAAGAGGAGTTTAATGCTTTCCTTTTTGATCTTATAGGTCCATCCACTTTTCCTGTTGATGCGCCAACTACTTCAGCGCCTACGGCTGCTACCATTTTCACATCCTCTGAGATTGTATCCATTCCTACTCCAGTTCCCACGTCCACGTCTAGTTCACAACCGAGGCCAGAGGCCAAGAAAATAGCGGCCCTCCACGGCTTGGATGACCCTTCAGCATCTTTGGAAGGTGATATAACTACAGTAGAGGCTAAGGAGCAGGAGATGCAGATGGAGCAGCCATAGAAGACTAAGCATGATTTGGTTACCATCAAGAAGTAAAAGATGGAGGCATTCAAAGCTTCGAATGGCTCTCGGAAGTCAAGAAAACACAAAGGAAAGGGAAGCTCTTCTGAAAAACATTCGGAGGAAGAGGAGGAGATTGCCACCAAAGTGCACGTTGACATTACTGGCAGCGACACCTCTCCTGAAAAGAAGCAGAAACTACCAACCAGAGGTGGAAAGGGAAGTGGTGGCAAGAAGCGTTGAGCTGTTGGCTTGAGGATGGACTTGATTTTGGCCAACAGCTTGAAAGAAGACTGACTTGTTTTTGTTTCTTTTTGAATCATTTTGTTCAAGTGCTGAGTCTGCACTTTGCATCCTTACTGTAGATTATGTATTTTCTCTTTGTTGGCCGTTGTTGTGTGGGTACGGCCTCCACATTTTGATCCTATGTACAGAAAATCATAAGCAATACAATGATATTTTGATTGTATTTTTATTTATCTATTCATATATGCTCTGTGTACTTGCGCTAGTTTCATTTTTAGTTCTGTGACTACAGCCAAAGTCCCTCATTCGAAGTAACAGAACTTAGAGATTGACAACACTTAGAGAATTTTTGCTTAGAAATTCACGAAACTTTTAAAAAAATTCTAAAACTTAGAATTTTTTGTTTGGGAGCTGATAAAAATTTGAGATAAAACTTGTGAACTTGTGATTGTTTGGAGTGACAGAACCTGTGAACATATTGTAATTTTTTGGTTCTGTCTCAGTACAGGTGTATGCCCCCCAGTTCATAGGGCTGTTCACTTCAAACCATTTTCAAGTTGCCGATAACTTATGGTTTAACTAGTCTTTATTAAAAATTTGGCTAAGTAACAACTTGATTCTACTTTTTTTGGAGATATTGTGATTTTAGCATGCAATCTCATTATTTGGCGACGTTCAGGTGAATATGCAATTTGCGCATGGGTATGTGTTGTCGATCATTGAGTGCCTCCTTCTAGCACCAATTTTGTCCGGGTTACACTCACTATTCCTGACTATATGTATGCGGTTTCTCACCCTCCTTGGCGTTGCCTATCATCGGGCAACGCGAGAAGTTATAATTTTGGTGCACAGCTTATGAGATGCGCGGCTTTTGTTTTTCCTCGGTGTTGCCTACCTTCGGGAAACACGGGGAGTTGTCATTTCGGTGCTCCTTGGGGTTGCCTATCTTCAGGCAACACGAGGAGTTGTTATTTTGAGGCTCTTCGATGTTGCCTATATTCAGGCAACATAAGGAGTTTTGATTTTGGTGCTCTTCGATGTTGCCTATCTTCGGGCAATAGGAGGAGTTTTGATTTTCCTTGGTGTTGCCTATCTTTGGGAAACACGAGGAGTTGTGATTTTGGGACTCCTCGATCTTGCCTATCTTCGGGCAACACGAGGAGTTTTAGTTTTGGTGCTCCTCGGTATTGCCTATCTTTGGGTAACACGAGGAGTTTTGAGTTTGGTGCTCCTCGATGTTGCCTATCTTCGGGCAACACGAGGAGTTTTGATTTTCCTTGGTGTTGCCTATCTTCGGGCGACACGAGGAGTTTTTATTTTGGGACTCCTCGATATTGCCTATCTTCGGGCAACACGATGAGTTTTAGTTTTGGTGCTCCTTGGTGTTGCCTATCTTTGGGCAACACGAGGAGTTTTGATTTTGGTGCTCCTCGATGTTGTCTATCTTCGGGCAACACGAGGAGTTTTGATTTTCCTTGGTGTTGCCTATCTTCAGGCAACACGAGGAGATTTTATTTTGGGGCTCCTCGATGTTGCCTCTCTTCGGGCAACACGAGGAGTTTTTATTTTGGGGCTCCTCGATGTTGCCTCTCTTCGGGCAACACGAGGAGTTTTGATTTTGGTGCTCCTCGATGTTGCCTATCTTCAGGCAACACGAGGAGTTGTTATTTTCCTTGGTGTTTCCTATCTTCGGGTAACATGAGGAGTTTTTATTTTGGGGCACCTCGATGTTGTCTATCTTCGGGCAACATGATAAGTTTTGGTTTTAGTGCTCCTCGGTGTTGCCTATCTTCAGGCAACCCGAGGAGTTTTTAGTTTTTTTTATCCCTCTCGATGATGCCGGAGCAGTGCCAATTGTCAAAGGGCAAAGAATGGGTTTTGCCGATCCAACGGTTTGAGTCGATTTGCTTCCGTTGACTCGGCGGGTAATTATTATGAATACAGTTTGGTTGTTTCAGGAAGCAAAAATTTTCAAGAAACGCATGGCATATTCTTTGCCTATTTACAATGCCACTGGCATCTTCGGGATGGCTTATTTGCTGAAAAATAGAAAACACATAAAGTTGCTTTTAAATGAAATAACGGCGGAGCGATTCGCTGTTCCAGGCTCTAGGAATTGCGATCCCGTCAACGGTCGTCAGCTTAAAGGTCCCGTCACCAAGCTTTTGATTAACGACATATGGTCCTTCCCAGTTTAGTCCAAAGGCTCCCGGGACAGGGTAAACTCGCTTGAGCATAAGACCTCCAACTTAAAAGGTTTGACCGTGAACTTTGGAGTTGAAATACCTTGCGACCCTTTTTTGGTAGGCGGCAATTCCCAACTCTGCTTCTTCTATTTTTTTATCAACCATGTCTAGCGATTCGAGTAGGAGTTGCTCATTTTTCTTCTGATTGAAATTCTGCCTCTGGTTTGAGGGGACTTCTAATTCAACAGGAATCGTTGCCCTGAACTATATGCTAAGTCGAACGGGGTGCGGCCAGTTACCACTTTGTGTGTTGTCCTGTACACCTATAGTGCGAGTGGAAGTTCGTCAACCCAATTTCCTTTTTCTTTTGTTAATCGCTTTTTGATAGTGGAATTGATGATCTTATTTATTGCTTCCACTTGCCCGTTTGCCAGCAGATGAGCCACTGTGGAAAAGCTTTTTTTGATTCGGAAGCGCCTGCAGAATTCTTGGAACTCGGCACTTTCGAATTGTGTTCCGTTGTCATTGATAATTTTTTGTGGCACACCAAACCTGCAAATGATGTTTTTAGTAACAAAGTTAATGACTTTATTTGTGGTTATGGTGGCTAGTAGTTCTGCTTCGGCCCATTTTGTGAAATAATCTACCGCAACTATAGCATTTTTGGCTCCTCCTTTTGCTATTGGAAGGGAGCCAGTCAAATCGATCCTCCATATTGCAAACGGCTATGGGCTAACCATCTGCGTCAGTTCCATTGAAGGAGTTCTCTTGAATTTTCCAAATCTCTGACAACGATCGTGTTAACCGGCATCTTGGCCCGGTTACAAAACGACGGTTGAAGAAATTATCATTAGCACTAGACAAGATTCTGATCAAGGAGAGACTGGAGGTGGTAGCAAGTTGTCAGGCCCACAATAAAGCAAGAGCATTCGGCCTGCCTGGCCTAGTGCGCAGATTCACCCACTATGGGCAGAGGCACCTTGTTCCTAAGCCCATGAAGGAAGTCCAACCCATCTTCCTCTATAAATAGAAGGGCAGGGGCACAATGAAATGGATCCTTTTTGGAGAACACTGGGGAGACTCTGCCATTTTTGAGACTCATCTTCTCTACTTAACAACTTCATTCAAGCATTTGATTCACGAATTGTATTTGTAATCAACTATTAAGAAGATCAATAAAGTTTAACCTCAAAGTGGACATAGGCAATTACACTGAACCACTATAAATTTGGTGTTCTTACTTTCTGCATTTAAATTAGCATTCTCTTCCTTGTTTAATTTATCTTCATCACTTATATCTCTACACAATCTTTCTCTACGAGGTTAGTGACCAATTTTGGTGCTAACACTTTGGTGCTTTCACTGAGAATTGAATTCTCAGCTTGATTGGATCTCATCATCTACTAGTGGATTTTCATATTCGCGAGATAGATCCAGTTGTTTACTAGAAAACTTCCTATTCTACTCAGATTTGAAAGAAATCTAAAGGAAGCTGATAGCCGTAGATTGGATTCACTGATGTACGCAAGATTTGGGGATTGGACGTTGAAGTTTGCACTCAAGTTGAATGAAGGCCGACCCTCCTCTGAAGGAAATTCGGCCGATCACTCCAGAAAAGGCTTATGCCGATCGCCTCAGAAAAAGCATATGCCGAACGCCCCAGAAAAGGCGTATGCTGAACGCCCCAGAAAAGGCATAGGCCGAACGCTCTTCCAGGCCGAGCATACCTCTAGGCCGAACGCTCTTCCAGGCCGACCATACCTCTAGGCCGAACGCTCTTCCAGGCCGAACATACCTCTAGGCTGAACGCCCTTCCAGGCCGAACATACCTCTAGGCCGAATGCCCTTCCAGGCCGAACATACCTCTAGGCCGAATGCCCTTCCAGGCCGACCATACCTAGCCGAATGCCCTTCCAGGCCAAACATACCTCTAGGCCGAATGCCCTTCCAGGCCGACCATACCTCTAGGCCGAATACCTCTGTAATGCCGAACGGTAGTGTATGCCGAACGACTCGGTTGTGCCGAACAAGAATGAATGTCGAGCGCCTCTGTAATGCCGAACGGTATTGTATGCCGAACGACTCGATTGTGCCGAACAGTGTGAATGCCGAACAGTGTGAATGCCGAACAGTGTGGAATGCCAAACACGTGTGGAATGCCGAACAGTGTGGATGCCGAACAGTGTGAATGTCGAACAGTGTGAATGCCGAACAGTGTGGAATGCCGAACAGTATGGATGCCAGACAGTGTGGAATGCCGAACAGTGTGGACGCCGAACAATGTGAATGTCGAACACGTGTGGAATGCCGAACAGTGTGGATGCCGAACAGTGTGGAATGCCGAACAGTGTGGACGCCGAACAGTGTGAATGCCGAACACGTGTGGAATGCCGAACAGTGTGGATGCCGAACAGTGTGGATGCCGAACAGTGTGAATGCCGAACAGTGTGAATGCCGAACAATCTTATATGTCGAGCAACTTTGTCATGCCGAACGACCCTCAATGCCTCCGGATAGTGAATTAAAAACTCAACTTAATAAAGGAACATTCTATCTACTTCCCTGACATCCCATGATCGACCAGGGCATAGAGGATCTAGCGGCAGCTTATGAACGGCATCAAGGGAACAAACAAGCAACCGTTATTCAAACGGTACTTCCAAAGGTTGGAGAACATAGATGATATGACTCTAGCAAACGCCAAGATGACTCCAAGCACCATTCTTCGCTGACCCAGCAATTCGAATTTAATGACCCCAAGCAAACCAATGCTCTAAGCAATTTATTCCAAATACTAACAAGGGTATCATACTGATCGCGTTTGAGGAAAGTCGACCTCCAGATATATTTTGGCAGCTAGTTAGCTAAAGAGCCTCCTACGACTATGGATCGTTTCTTCTACAAAATGAATCAGAACTAAAGTGAGGAGGAGTGGAGCAGACTAAGAAAAATAACAATGAAGGCCCGTTGGCTAAGGATGTAGATCCCAGTAGCCGAAACAAGACTTCAGAATTCAACTCATATGCTCTTTGAAAGATTCACTTGACAACCTCTACTTGAAGACTCACGACTCGGAGTGGTACTGGAAACCAACCTCGAGAGAGTACACTAAAGTCTAAAGAAAATCAGGGGAATGTTGTATATTCCCAGATGCTCACTGATCCTAACACGAGCGATAACAAACACCTCCGAGGTGTGATCGAAAAGATGACCTAGAAAGGAAAGCTTCAATAGTATGTACAAGTCCTGCAGAATGGCGGGCAGCGAATATCTGATGCCTATTAATAAAGGGCTATGATTATCAATTGGACGGTTGACGGCCAACATCCCTTTGAAAGGAGCCAGGGGCGGAGTCGAATAGCGAGCACACGATGCTGCTTCACATATCAATGAGATTTACCATAATCTTCTTTGAATTATTTCCATTTCCATCTCTATTTCAATTGTTCTATGAACTACGACTAGCTTTAACTAAACTACTTTCAAAATGATGCAGGTGTCCAGGTACTCAGATTTGGTTGCCAACCAATCTACGCAGACTATGATCGGACGTGTGGAGTTACATCTGGACGAGAATAATTCTATTGCTCATCATCAACCATATGCCTTTGATTTGGGGCTATGGATTAAATACAATGTACAACATCACGATGCACGGAGAGCTGAATTCCATCTTGCAAGTGGAATTTATTCAAGTATAGAGCGGCTGCGATACGACCAGCCACTCGCTAAGTGAAACTCAAGCTCGGGGGCAAGCCATCACATCAAGGCTAAAAATGGGTTGATACACGACGATCCTTCACACAACTCCGTACTCCCAGAGTGCGAGACGGAGTATAAACATCTACTTAACTCCGTACTCCCAGAGTGCGAGACGGAGTATAAACATTGATCAACTCCGTATTCCCAGAGTGCGAGACGGAGTATAAACATTCATCAACTCCGTACTCCCAGAGTGCGAGACGGAGTATAAACATCTACTTAACTCCGTACTCCCAGAGTGCGAGACGGAGTATAAACATTAATCAACTCCGTACTCCCAGAGTGCGAGATGGAGTATAAACATCTACTTAACTCCGTACTCCCAGAGTGTGAGACGGAGTATAAACATTAATCAACTCCATACTCCCAGAGTGCGAGATGGAGTATAAACATTAATCAACTCCGTACTCCCAGAGTATGAGACAGAGTATAAACATTCGCATAACTCCGTACTCCCAGAGTGCGAGACGGAGTATAAACATTAATCAACTCCGTATTTCCAGAGTGCGAGACGGAGTATAAACATCTACTCAACTCCGTACTCCCAGAGTGCGAGACGGAGTATAAACATACATCAACTCCATACTCATCCCCAAAACTGGGGGCAGAACCAAAGCAAAGCATGCTAGTTGAACATTTGTCTAAAAGAAGATTGCAACGAAACGATTAAGAGACGACTATCAAGCAATCAACTGAACGGAAATATTCAGCATGAAAGACTGCGGTTTTTCAAAGCACGTCATGTTTACACAAGACGTCCTTTGGGGGGCAAATGTTATCCCGCCTTTTGACAAGGCCGTGACACCAAGAACTTGATTAGAAACCAGTGACAGTTCGTCTTGGAGATCGGTTACACAAAGGCTCACTATGGATATCGATGGATTTTGTCCGAGTCTGGATCGAGCCACGATTAACAAGACATAACAATCAAAGCCAGGGAAGCCAATGTTCCAAGTTTCAAGACGATCCGAGTTCGTATGCTCAACTTATGATCGATTCGAACAACCGACCATCCATCCATCAACCTCCACATTTGACTTGGAGACCTAAACTGCTTGGAATGAATATGGCCCGATCATCCACTCCAATCGAGTCATAGAACAAAGTTCGACAAAATACATATACCCCTCATGAAGCTCAGTGACGCCGGGATCCGTCAAAAGTGGACGTGATTTGATCATCTACACATCAAATCCTACCCTGAACACGAAAGGTTGTTCGAAAGCCCAACTTGAAGTAGCTATGGTAGACTGCGTACTCGCTAACCATCACTGTCACTATATGGACACGACTGCACCTTGGAACATATGCAACTTACTTTGTCTACTCAACAATCTATTATCCTTATTTTCTAGAAGGAGATACGGAGCAAATTGTAAGAGATTTGGCTATCTAACCCAACATGGATGTGATTCAACCATCTGTCATATACCTCCTTCCTTGACTTGATTGGAAGAGCTATAATCACCAAGCGGACGAGAATCGATCGTCCATTTTTCAAATTTCGTCCCTCATCCTGGGGGGCAGAATCTCATTCCATGAGCAAACGTGGTTCGATTGTTCATTCGACGACATTATCCTCGATACAGTAGATGAATACAAATTAAAGAGTGGAAATACGACTGCTCTCAACTTAAACCTCCAAGTCCCCAAAGTGTGGACTGGAGTACTCTAAGTCCCCAGAGCGCGGACTAGAGTATAAACGACTTAAACCTCCAAGTCCCCAAAGTGCGGACTGGAGTACTCTAAGTCCCTAGAGCGCGGACTAGAGTATAAACGACTTAAACCTCCAAGTCCCCAGAGTGCGGACTGGAGTACACTAAGTCCCCAGAGCGCGGACTAGAGTATAAATGACTAAAACCTCTAAGTCCCCAAAGTGCGGACTGGAGTACTCTAAGTCCACAGAGCGCGGACTAGAGTATAAATGACTAAAACCTCCAAGTCCCCAGAGTGCGGACTGGAGTACTCTAAGTCCCCAGAGCGCAGACTAGAGTATAAACGACTTAAACCTCCAAGTCCCCAGAGTGCGGACTGGAGTACTCTAAGTCCCCAGAGCGCGGACTAGAGTATAAATGACTAAAACCTCCAAGTCCCCAAAGTGCGGACTAGAGTACTCTAAGTCCCCAGAGCGCGGACTAGAGTATAAATGACTAAAACCTCCGAGTCCCCAGAGTGCGGACTGGAGTACTCTAAGTCCCAGAGCGCGGACTAGAGTATAAACGACTTAAACCTCCAAGTCCCCAAAGTGCGGACTGGAGTACTCTAAGTTCCCAGAGCGCGGACTAGAGTATAAATGACTAAAACCTCCAAGTCCCCAAAGTGCGTACTGGAGTACTCTAAGTCCCCAGAGTGCGGACTAGAGTATAAACGACTTAAACCTCCAAGTCCCCAGAGTGCGGACTGGAGTACTCTAAGTCCCCAGAGCGCGGACTAGAGTATAAATGACTAAAACCTCCAAGTCCCCAGAGTGCGGACTGGAGTACTCTAAGTCCCCGGAGTGCGGACTAGAGTATAAATGACTAAAACCTCCAAGTCCCCAGAGTGCGGACTGGAGTACTCTAAGTCCCCGGAGTGCGGACTAGAGTATAAACGACTTAAACCTCCAAGTCCCCAGAGTGCGGACTGGAGTACTCTAAGTCCCCAGAGCGCGGACTAGAGTATAAATGACTAAAACCTCCAAGTCCCCAGAGTGCGGACTGGAGTACTCTAAGTCCCCAGAGCGCGGACTAGAGTATAAACGACTTAAACCTCCAAGTCCCCAGAGTGTGGACTGGAGTACTCTAAGTTCCCAGAGCGCGGACTAGAGTATAAATGACTAAAACCTCCAAGTCCCCAGAGTGCGGACTGGAGTACTCTAAGTCCCCAGAGTGCGGACTAGAGTATAAACGACTTAAAACTCCAAGTCCCCAGAGTGCGGACTGGAGTACTCTAAGTCCCCAGAGCGCGGACTAGAGTATAAATGACTAAAAACTCCAAGTCCCCAGAGTGCGGACTGGAGTACTCTAAGTCCCCAGAGCGCGGACTAGAGTATAAACGACTTAAACAGATTGCGGACTGGAGTACTCTAAGTCCCCAGAGCACGGACTAGAGTATAAATGACTTAAACCTCCAAGTCCCCAGAGTGCGGACTAGAGTACTCTAACTCCCCAGAGTGCAGACTCGAATATAAGCGAATCGGATCTCCAAGTTCCCTGAATATGAACTATGACACAAATGACTTGAATTTGTCAAATCCCTGACATACGGGCTAGAAAGTATTCTAAGTGCTCGAAGCACAGAATGGAAGTTCAACGACTCCCGAAGAGTTTCCGAGTTATATGAAGATGGACTGAGAAGTCTATGTTACTCACAACTGCTTGGATTAAAATCACAATCACAAAGAAAACTGAACAATAAGAGTCTTTTGTAAGACAGAAAAAGGAACTAAACCTTATTCAGAAATGAGTTTCTATTACAACCCCTCCAAAGTTCAGAGTCGACATTCTATCTACAAGGACTAAGGAAATAGATGAAAATAATTACATGACTTAAACTAACCCTCGTTGAACGAGGATAGTAATCACTTCTTGTGCTTCTTCAACTTCTTTCCAGACGGCTCCTCTCCAGAGCATTTACCCTTGGTACTCTTCTTTGATAGAGGGGTAGCAACTGAAGGAGTACGGGGCCTTCCATGGGCTTGGACCCGCCAGGAAGGATGACCTTCAACGGCTTGTTCAAAGAATCGTCCAAGTCCACAACTCGGGGATCTACTATGACCTTGACCGTCTCCTCCCTCTCTTTCTCGAGCCACTCCTCCATGCTCAATCCGGATGTGTGCTCAGAGGCGCCTGTAATTTCTACTTCATAACCCCCGTCGGTAGGAGAGGAGGTTTCAGACTTGTCTTCGTCAAGCGCTCCGATCACCTGAGCGTCTGGACCAGAAGCCTCCCATGCGTGAGTGGCTTCACTTGTTTTCTCCCCCACTTCCTTGGCGACATCGCTCCTCGGAGTGGGCTCGGGGTCAGAACGGCCTGCACAAAATCGTGGAAAACAAGAATGCAATAGTCCTGCATAAAGAATAACGACTTTTGAAATCTTAAAGAGAACCTTAAAGAGAAGGATTATCTACCAGGTTCGGGCAAACTCTCAGCCATCCGAGAGGTCTCACCCTCTGGAATGGGAGACAGAATGCGGACTAAAGTACTCTAAGTCCCTGAGTGCGGACTAGAGTATAAATGACTCAAAAACCTCTACGTCCCCAGAGTGCGGACTACAGTACTCTCAGTCCCCAGAGCATGGACTAGATTATAGACGACTTCAGAAAAATCCCTAAATCCCAGAAGCGGACCAGATTACTCTAAGTTCCCAGAGTGCGAACTAGAGTATAAACGAGTTGACGAAAATCTCTGCGTCTCGAATGTGGACTAAAGCGTAAACCGTTCGACAAATCTCTAAGTCCTCGGAGTGTGGACCAAAGCATGAACACAAATTGGGCATGAGTAAACCGGAGGGAGAATAACACTAAGTCACCAGAATGTAGAGTGGTGTATAAACATCGATAAATAGACGAGTGGATTCCGACCATTTTCTATTCCACAAACTTCGGCCTGGAATCGATAGGAGTATTATTAACCCGCTGAGGATGGAGTTTGACCATCCAACTAGTGACCTGGCCAAATCAATGCTGGGGGCAGGGGTACAAAACACTAAAAAGCCGAATACGACAGCTTACTATAGCTCTAGCGTGGCGTTCTTTATAACTTGAGGCAGCGACTGCATGGAGGCCTCAATACAAAACCAATCGAAACGGCATCCAAAGCTACGAGCAACCTACTATATCATACCTCAGACCAAGGGTCAATGCCGATCCGCACCAAGCACATACGAATGTGACTCGGATGTTTGTTTTTTGAAAACTATGACCCCCAGAGTATGGAAAGGAGGGTAAACCACGAATACTTGGTCAAAAATTCTCCAGCACCCTCGTTCGATTCGTCAGGAGGAGTATGAAACTGGATGAGCATAACCCGACTGCATTTGTAGCCAACTTTACCCCGAGATCTAATTACAGAGCATGAACCAAAGTGGACGTGGATGACCATCCACTGTCCAAATTACGACCTGAAACTTATGTGGCATCGAAGTATTCCTCTTGGAATGAAAAACCACGATAAAATCCAAGATAGGCGAGACCTAGTCTCCTATCGACTTACATGATCCCACGATTCAACGGGAAAGAGAGTAAAGCTAAAGTGGGCATGGCTGACCTTCCTACTTATCGGTATATGCCCTAGACCTAGGGGCACGAGCGAGAAGCAAGATGAATGTGAACCGACTATTCACCAATCACCTCTATGTCTTTGGAGTTTAGGTGAAAACATAAACATAGCTAGGACGAGACTCCACCGTCCATGCAGTACATTTATCAACCCGAGACTGGGAGAAGACGCATGGTCATCCAAAAACTGGCCACGATAGCTCAGTATTAAAACTTATATATAGTGCTTACAGCTACTCAAGGCAACGACCGAGAGGATGCCTAGAGATAGAATCGTTAAATCGATGCCAAAGCTTGGGGGCAACTGACTGTCACTCCAACCCGAAGGGCGAGTGAAGGATCATGAATGCATTGAATAGAAAATGCGTTACTCGAATATACAAGAAAATTCAAACTCATAGCAAGATCCAACTATGCAGTTGCACGCAACTCGAGGATGGCCCCTACTCGACATTTCCTTCAACGTGCTTTTAAGCCTGATCTTTGGCCATTTGCAGATAATCAATTAGAGCATTCAGAGCCCTTCATTATTTGACTTAACAACTCATGGCAAGACTCTAGGATTCGACCAGAGTAACCATCAACATTGACCGTCCCAACCATATTTCACATTGAATGTTATGCAAAATAGTTACATCTTTACTCAAAGAATCTGGGATGGCACCTGCTAAGCTGACGGTCAACATAGAAGCCAGCCATGGCGACCTTTTCCGGGTGCTGAATATTGGATCACAACTCAGTGCAGTGATGATAAAAGAATTAGTTGGATTTTTCTGAATAAATGATGATATGTTCCCTTGGACCCATTCTGACATGCATATGTGATTTCATTAACTATCGCAAGCCATGCATTGGATATCAACCCGAAGCTACAAAAGCTAGCACAATCTCTATTGATTTCATCATGAAAGATCCACTCTTACTTTTAGGCTCACCCCATCAACGTCTATGCTTACCAGCCGTTGCGACAGGGCACACAATGACCTAAGACGTCTGAAAGACTACTTAAATAGAATATCGAACTAAGCTAATTCAATATCACTTATTTCCCACGAAGGGCTATCCAAGGACGGAAATTAGCAGACCTCACACCCAAATTCACTACCTCAGATGACTACTCGAAGAGTAGCAGAGAACCAACCATAAGATGGAAAATGTACGTAGATGGAGCATCCAATGATCAGTGTTATGGCTTGATAATGACTCCTGAGGAACGATCAATCTGCTACGTCCTAAAACTCGATTTACCTGTAACAAACAACGATGCTTAGTATGAAGCCTTGACTGCCAGCCTCAAACTTGCTAGAGGATTTGAAGTGAAAACTTTACATATCTTTTGTGATTCTTGATTGGTAGTATACAAATTTAAGGAAGTTGATCTTGCTAGGGGGCATTGTCTTGCTCCTTATCTCGGCCAAGTCCAAGAGCTACTAACCGACTTCACGTATTACATCATTACACACGTACTCAGCAAACAAAATGAAAAGGTGTCATGGTTGACTCCTATCAAAGACTATATACAATGAGGAATTCTTACTGAACGGAGGAATGGAAAACGACACATCCTCCTCAAAGCTTCACGCTAGATAATCTAAGAATAAGTCGTGTGTCAAAAGGAGTTTATCCATCCCCTTGCTTCAGCATATCGCCCATGATGATATCTTGAGCAAAGTCTATGAAGAAGAATGCGGTAATAACGTCAGGGGGAAAACCATGATAAAGAAGATACTCTGTTATAGGTATTACTTGCCAACTATCAACCCAGATGCGGTTGATCATGCTAGACAATGTGACGAGTGCAAGATGTATGCAAAAAATCTGGGAACCCCGCCGATGGAAATTAGTCAAATGGCTAGTTCATAGCCGTTTGGCACTTGGGGGCACTGAAATCATCTTCTTGTCGATCCTAAAGGTGGTGCGAAATACACCATCATAGCAATTGATTACGTCACCAAATGGGCAGATGAAGAACTCTTAACCACGACCAAGATGAAGAAAATAATCAACTTCTTTATCCGTAACGTCATCTGTCCTTATGACCTTCCATGATCCATTATAACTGCAAGTGGACAGGTTGAAACTGTGAACAAAATCATAGAGTCTGTACTGTAGAGAGGTTTGGAAAACTCCTCAAGTGGCTGATTGCAACCCTTATTTCACAGAAAATACAAACAAGGAATCGCGATTGAATTGCAATTAAACTAGACGGAGTTGGTGATGACTTATGAGCATATAAAACGCATCCGAGAGCCAATGGCAAGAACATGTACCCGAATGTGCATGTGTACATCCGAAAAAGTTCAACTTCTTGAAATCAACAGAAATTGAATTCTCACTAAGGGTTATTAAGAGAAGACTATATCATATAGCCAAAGCTTATTAGCTCTGCAGAATCAGACACGGATGGCCACTAATGAACTACAACCCTGGATTTATAATATTGGGAATCGACCGAGCATCACGATGACCAAAGAAGGATACAACACCTTGGGAGGATAAATTGGAGGATAATGACTATTCAAGAAACATGGTGGATTTCTTTCTGAAGACAAGGAATACTCACTGATTCAAAGCGTGTTGTGTTGCTTCACACGACACACTTTAGGGGGCAAGTGTTAACCGGCATCTTGGCCCGGTTACAAAACGACGGTTGAAGAAATTATCATTAGCACTAGGCAAGATTCTGATCAAGGAGAGACTGGAGGTGGTAGCAAGTTGTCAGGCCCACAATAAAGCAAGAGCATTCGGCCTGCCTGGCCTGGTGCGTAGATTCACCCACTATGGGCAGAGGCACCTTGTTCCTAATCCCATGAAGGAAGTCCAACCCATCTTCCTCTATAAATAGAAGGGCAGGGGCACAATGAAATGGATCCTTTTTGGAGAACACTGGGGAGACTCTGCCATTTTTGAGACTCATCTTCTCTACTTAACAACTTCATTCAAGCATTTGATTCATGAATTGTATTTGTAATCAACTATTAAGAAGATCAATAAAGTTTAACCTCAAAGTGGACGTAGGCAATTACGCTGAACCACTATAAATTTGGTGTTCTTACTTTCTGCATTTAAATTAGCATTCTCTTCCTTGTTTAATTTATCTTCATCACTTATATCTCTACACAATCTTTCTCTACGAGGTTAGTGACCAATTTTGGTGCTAACAGATCGCATCTTCTGGAATGATCAGCGACGTCATGATTTATTATTGGCCAGTAACCCATATCGAAGGACTTTCTTTGCCAGTGTCTTCCCTCTAGTGTGGTCCCCACACTCGCCTTCATGTACTTCCTTCAGGATTCATTGTGCTTCATCACTGGTCACACACCTAAGAAGAGGGGTCGAGAATCCCCTTCGATAGAGTACTCCATCCTATATCATGAACCACGGTGCCTTTCGGAGGAGCTTCTTCTGTTGATGTCGGTCAGATAGAAGGGTTCCCGTAAGTAGATAGTCGTTTATCTGTGTCATACATGTGTCCGGTTCGACGGTGGCCTCGAAAATCCATTCTATGTCAATTTCATCTATGCTTGGGTTGGTTAAAGTTTCCACTGGGACCAACCCCAATGACTGGGCTTCGCTGGAGCTTGCTAGTTTAGCCAGATAATCTGCCTTGGTGTTTTGCTCTCATGGTATGTGAGTTATAGTGTAGTGATCGACGTCGCTTAGCAGCACTTGCACTTTGGACAGATACGGGGCAAGATTTTAACCACGTGCCTGGTATTTCGAACATTTCAGCGAGGTTGTCAAGATGGTTGGCAACTACCCGGGATTTGACTAGCATATCGTCCACATAAACTTCCATGGTCTTCCCAATCTGGTGTTTGAACATAGTATTCACTAGCCTTTGGTACGTTGCCCCTGCATTTTTCAAACCGAATGGCATTACTCGGTAACAATACAATCCCTGATCAGTGATGAAGCTGGTGTTCTCTTGGTCTGGTTCATGCATCAGGATCTAGTTATAGCCCGAGTACGCATCCATAAATGACAGCAGTTTATGTCCCACTGTACCATACACTAGTTGGTCAATTCTAAGGAGAGGGAAGCTAACCTTCGGACAGGCTTTATTGAGGTCCGAGAAATAAATACGGGTTCACCATTTTCCATTAGACTTCTTGACTAGGACTGGATTTGATACCCATTCAGGGTAAGTTGCATCTCGAATGAAGCTGTTGGCCATCAGTTTATCTACTTCCTCCCTCAGTGCCTTAGACCGTTCGGGGCCCAAGCTGCGCCTTTTCTGCTTTACTGGTGTAAATTTGGGGTCAATATTGAGCGTGTGGTAGGCGATTTCAGGTGACACCCCACACATATCGGATTGCGTTTAAGCAAATACGTCCAAATTGGCAAGAAGGAATTTGGTTAGTTCCGACCGCATCTTGTTTCCAAGGTGCGACCCAATCTTCAGGACCCACGTCGGGTCATCCATACAGACTGGGACAGACACCGTCAATTCTACCAGTGTTGCCCGATCCTCCCCTAAGCTCTTCTTTCCAGGGTCCAAAGCCTTGTCGAATCGGCTATGGTCACCAAGCCAGAGGCGGCTCTGTAGTTGCTATTTGGAGGGTTCACGAATATGGAGCGTTTTCCCCACATCCTTTCCGTTTTCCTTTCTTCTGGACTCGCGCATTTTTTCGATGTAGCATTCCCAAGCGACGCTTTGGTCTCCTTTCACAATTCTGACTCCGTGCTCGGTAGGGAACTTCATTGTAAGGCACTTGGGCCAATGCTATTCTGAAGTCGGCTGGTGTGGGTCTTCCCAAGAAGGCATTGTATGCTGACATTTCACCACGATTACAAAGGTATGAATGAGGGTGACCCTTCGCTCGCCCTCTCCAACCTCTACCGATAGGTCTATTATTCCCACCGGTTGTTTGGGTTCTCCGGTGAACCCCTGAATCATTGTTTGGCATGCGGACACGCTCTTCATGCCAATTTTCATTTGATCAAAAGTATGTTTGAAAAGTATATTAACTGAACTGCCACTGTCAACCAGCACTCGTCGAACTACGGCGGGCCCAATTCCGTTGCTCATCTGTTGTACACTGACAACCTTTCTATCCAGCTCCTGCGCTTCCTCTAATCTCAAGTACTGGCTTGCCTTGCGATTGAAGTCATTCCAAGTAGTAGGTTGCTTCATCTTGATCCATTTTCCGAACTCCGTTTTAGGGTGAATAGCGTGAACTAGCACCATAAAAACCATATCCTCATTAGGTTGCTTACTTCCATTACGGCGGTGTTGAACCGGTTCATGAAAGCTTTCAAAGATTCGCCGCGTCCCTGTACCAACCCGGATAGGGACATGACAGCCTGTGGTTGCGCGGTATAAAGCCTGAACTGGTCTAGGAATTTCATCACAAGTTGATCAAAGGTAGAGATAGATATAGAGGGGAGTCTAGTGAACCACATAGACGCAACTCCTTCTAGAAAAATAGGGAAACATCGGCTACGAACGGCCTCTGGAGCATTTGCTCCATCCATATACTAGCTATACTTGTACAAATGGGGTTTTGGTTCCTTAGTTCCGTCGTAGGAGGGGATAGTTGGCATAGTGAACTTGTTTGGGTATCTTTTGTTTAAGATTTCATCGGTAAAAGGGGTCCGACTTGGGGCACATCCCCATTCATCATCCTTTCGGGTTTTACTCTCGTCCATCAGCTGTTTGACCATATCTTCTATGTATGCATCTAATGTCCAGTAGTCCAATGGATGGTAGTCAGTCACTGCGCCAAGTGTTTGGTTCAGCAAACGGTCTTGGCGCGTGGGTTGAAGCCTAGAATCTCCTGTCTTTAGGAGAGCCACTGCATGACCCTGTTGGCTTGCAGTTGGCCTGACTGGGGCAGTTTGGATGTTTCTAGCATCATCGAATGCATTGACGTTACCTTCCATCTGATTGCCTTGCTCTCCATCCTCTGAGTCGGAGAGGTTCACAGCTATATCTTCCTGTGGGGTTTTGGCCCCTTAATTCAAATTCAAGTTCAGTTGCCTTGCGTTAGATGGAGTATTCTGATTTTCCTCTGGGTTACATCCTGTTGTTTCCCTTCTTAGTGGCTGCTTTCTGTTTCTTCTATGCAGACTGGAAATGGAGGAATTTTCTTGTTCTATAGTAGTTAATGGTTTAGGCATAGCCTTTCGAGCGAGGTTTGATTGTAGGGTTATCAGAGTGTTAAGCTTATCCATTAGATCCTTTTGGCTATTTTCCATTCTTTGGTTGATCTCTTTAGCCATCTTATTCAGCTCGTCCCTGGTGACAACTTCATGTTGACTAGAGGATCCTGGTGCTTGATTTCCTAAGTTAGTACCATCTACTTCAGCTTCCTGGAGACTAATACCTTCCGCAGCTATTGCTCCCCTTATGGATCGCCCAGAGGTAGTTCTTCTGCTTCCAGGAGCCATTGACTTTAAAACAGCGAGTTTAGTAAACAAAGACTGTGGATCTAACTTTTGGACTAATGAGATTCAAAGTAGATGGCTAGATCTGGATCCTGAGTTGGGTTCTCAGTGAAAGCACCAAAATGTTAACCCAAAAAATAGACCAACGCCCTAGTTTGGATTTGAAAGCACCAGCCCTGTTCTAACAGAGCAATATCGTAGATCACCTATATAAAGAAAGAAGACGGAGAATTTTTATAGTGGTTCGGCTGTTATTGAAGCCTATGTCCACTTTATAGTTTTATTATAGACTGATTGCTGTTACAATAGATGTTTGATCACAAGGCTTTGATTATTTTCTACCTAGATTGAATCTCCAGAGTTGGAATCCACTGGAGAATCACAGTGTATTCCTTTAGAGGTTGTTATGAGGGAGGTCGAGAGTGAAGAATAATTCCAACAGAGCTTCAGCATCCAGTCTGGAGAAGATCTCGTTTATATTGCAGGTAGGGTGGTATTTATAGAGATCGGAGAGCATCTGGGCCAAACCTGTCTTCATAATCTCGCAGGTAGGTAATAGACGACCTAGGGGGACTCTAGCTTGTAAAATGAGCCAAAACCATGGGTCGCCTGTGACCCATGGCCTATGGGTCACTGGCGAGCCATAGACTTGGTTTGTTTTGCGGGCCAATGTCTTGCCTTTTTGGTAGTGTTCCATAGCTGGTTCGTTTGAAGGTTCGAGAAGAATCATGGGTCACTGATTGTCCGACCACTTAGGATTTTTCTAGAGTCTGGAAGAGAAGATGTTTGCATAGCCTTTTATCACTGCTGTTATGTTTTGATGGCAAGTCACTAGCTGCTTACGTTCAACGGCAGATTGGACTAAAGGAATGCTGATCTCTCAGCTTCGTTGATCCCAGTCGTTGTCTTAGTCTTATAGCTTGGCCCTTATCGATCCCTTGTCTTAGCTTTTCGGGTTAGGTCCTGAACCATCCCGTCTATACTAGGTTGTTCAGTTTTCTATTGGTTTCTATTGAGTTAAAAACCCAGTTAACATATATATATATATATATGTATATATAGTTTCTCACCTTTATTGGACATCTAACTTAGGGAAACAAACTATAGCTTCACTACGATCGAATCAAAGCCTATAGAACGAGCTCGAAAACTTGGGAAAGCTTGGCCTAGCTTGGAAGAAGGTGGAGTGCTCGGCTTTGGTGATGGAGGGTGGTGGCCATGAGTTTGGAAGATGGGAAGGAGGTGATTGCACTTGGTTTTAAAGTGGATTGATGTGGTATATACAATATATATTTTACTTTATTTTGGAATATTTTGCCCTAGCTTTGCTAACATTTTTTTTAACCCATGGAAGCCATTGAAGTAGAGTTGTTGGAGCTTTAAGAAGAAGGAGGAAGAAGAAAATTGTATGAATGAATGTGTGAATGTAGGTGGGTATTTATAGGTAAATTTTGCACCAAAAATATCATGATATTTTCTCCTTACCTAAACATGCTTGCATCACCATTCCACCTCATCTCTGGCCCTGAATTCCGCCCCCTATCACCCTCCATGTGCTCGGCCCACACCCTCTTCCATCATCACCATCATATCATAGCATGTGCATTGACTTTTGTATGCTTAAAGGTGAAGTATTAAGAGAAATATCATGATATTTGTTTCATTTGTATACATGTAAATATGTATGTTTATTTGTATGTGTATGTGTATGTGCATGTATGACATGCATATCTATGTATATATGTGTGAATATTTATCATATAAGGTTGCAACAACTTAAAATAACTTTTATTCGTTAAATTGTAACGAATTCCAATTCTGATATCCGATCATATTTTTACTTCTTAGTTAACATACATATATTTGTAAACAAAATTTGAAAACTAATTTCTCATCATTTTTAACTAATTAAAATGATCACATTTGATTTATAAAACCATATAAATTAATACTAGTTTTTTTTACAGAAGTGCTATTATATCGATAAAGCGATACGAATTTTCTTATATTTTCAAATCAAGTATATATCTTTATAAAACTATTATAAATGATTTATTATCACTTCATAACTAATCAAAATGAATTATACTCATTTTAAAACAATTACTTGAATAATTATAATAATTATTAAATCATTAAATCTCAATTTAAAATCATAGTCAATTATTAAATGTGATGCCATTATTGATGATGTCATAAATAAATTTTATTTCCCAAAATAAAAATAAATTATTTTATTTTATATTCTTGTTTAAATATATAAATAAATGTATGTATCCAGCTCCGTGTGTGACTTCCAATAATTATAAAGCTGTTTATTGATATAACGGTTTTCGATCATTTTATCGATATTTTTCCAAAGTATATATTTTTGTAAATACTTATTCAAAATAAGGTTACCATTGTTATTTATTGTTTAAGTCAACATAATCTATGTTAAAAAGCCTTATATTTTAATATTTAAAAATAAATATAACTTATCAAATTGATAAATTTGCGGGTCGTTACACCACATCTAGGCTGAAAGAAATCGAAGGATCTTCGACAAAAAGGAGTGCACAAAGCTTCAATGAGCGAAGATTATGGATAAGGATGTTTTGGGTTTGGTTATTCGCAAGGATTTCTCAGTACACAGATGAAGAAAGGATTTACATGTAGCAATAAGGAGTGGAGCTTGCTAAGCAGGTTGAAGTTGACTGTGTACTGCGGCTAGGTTTTAGCGTATTGATGAGCTTATTTGGGATGTATATTTGTGAAGCGGGTGGTGTTATATCTGTGTTATATTGTGGTGTTGTATTATATTTTATGACGTGTGCTGTATTATCGACTAGTTGTTGCAATCTTTTTCCTTACTACTTCGTCAAGGTTGTTAAAGGAGGCAAAACCGGCAATGTTCTTTATACGTCATCAGTAAAGATCTTGTTCTTAAAAATATGTGTGTTCATACTTGTTTATTTATTACAGTTCCAATCTTCAACTGTTAGTAATATTCCTTTACTTTGTTTTGCATTTACTTCTTATTCCATTTATATATTGATTTAATGTCATTTATCGCTTTTATTAAAAGATCTAAATATCTTTTCTTATTCACTTTTTCATGCCTTATTGGATTTCTATTTCTACTCCATTTTAACCTTTACTGCCCTTAATTTTAGTGGACTTTCCATACTCTTTTTATTTACACGAGCATTACGCAGGCGCTTCGCGCGTGATAAATGTACCTGAATTTTTTTTGTACAAATTGTATTTGTTTAACACGTTTAAAAAAAAGCTTTCCATAAATATTTAGCCATATGTTTGTGTTGAATCATACATAGTTAATCTGAATTTTTATTTCTAAGTTGTAATATCTAATTTTTCGTTGGTTTAAAATTTTATTTATATTATTAACTTATAAAAATCATTTGTAAATTAGCTTATTTTTTAGATCTTATTTTAAAGTAATGTGAAGGCTTGGTAAATATATATAGAGGAAAATTTGAATCTGTAAAGGAAGCTTAATTGTCAGATCCTATTTTTGAGTTGTACTAAATCTTGATAATATCTGTAGAGAGAAATTTTTGGTATTTCACGCTGACATAAAAAGAGTGTGATAATAAATGTATTACAAGCTTTAATATAGAAATACATATATGGGCAATTTTGGAAGTTCGCGGTCGGACTAAAAATTTGTGCTTCCAAGCCAACTATTAATAAAGATTAATTACTTACCTACCTTTTTGTTGTTTATTATTTGATTTATGTCTTGCCTCTATCACATATATTTTAGCACTTCGCTTAAACTGTTATATTAACACATTTACAATTTCTTAATTAATCCTTAGGGATTTCTACATTTTACTGCATTGGAATTACATCCCTCTCAAAAGGAAAGGTTAACACTGTAAATTTCTATGTCTTTTCCAAAAGGAGAATTTGTGTTACATTTGGAATTACAAGGAATTATCTTTTTCATACTTACTGAAATAGATAGTACAAAATACAATAAATATCCCTATTTTATACATCACTTTCTTTTATGCATATTCCCCTTGTTATTTCAAACATTACACTTTTATTTATGATTCTCAACATGATAATCTATACAAATTTACATTGCAACACTCTACATTCTTATACTCTACCGGCCCGAGTCGGGCGTCGATCGGTTGTAATTAATTATGTTAATTAATTATCGCATGTTTAATCGTTGATTTAACTCCTTCGATAACCGATCGAGATGATTTATTTCTGCACTGATTAACATTAATTATACTTTACCGTTAAGTAAGCATTAAGTGACAGTTAACGTTAATCGACGTTGATTAATCATATTTATTTCCTTAATTACATGTATAACTATTTCCGATCAAAAAATTTAAAACGTCAATAACATTTTAGTTTGAACTCCGATCGGAAAATTTTATATATGAAATTGATCAGAAAATTTCCACGGATCTAATGATGCAAGTTTCATAGCCAAATTCTGATTTTTGTAAAAATCCTATTTTTCGATGTTATTATGTATTAATTAATTTAATTTTAAATAAATATTGTTAGAATTACAGGGTGTCACATTCTTCCACTTTTTAAAGAATTTCCTCCCCGAAATTCCTCAAAGGCTGTATCATGTAACATAATGCATAATCATTCTATGTTAACCAACTAATTTACATGTGATCAATTTTGTAGACAATCATATACAAGTGCACGGCGTATTACAATACATATGATATATATGCAGAATAATTTTAGTCAGCACCTCATACATGAATGTATTCTTTTAAAATAATTTTAAAAATGGTGCAAACAACCTTTATATACTGGCAATTCTATATGTATGCAAATTTTGAAAATCAAAAACTTTGTTTTTGCATCCAATTTTTCCGACGCTTCTAGGAATAGGAGCATTGTTCAACCAATTTTTCGTCCAATGCTTACCATCCAAAATCCTAACACACCATTGCTAACATCCAAAATTTTGAAAATTTTCATTTTCTAAACCTATATTTTTTTATGTCGGAAAAAGTGTTTAGATGGAGAATTCCATATTTTCATTTTTCTCTTGTGTACCCTTCTTCCACTGTACCTTGGAACCTTCTCTTCTACCCAGATATCTTCTTCCAACTTTCCCAAGTAAAATTCGAGTGGGTAAATTTTATTAAAACATTTGAAAACTTTAGAGCAGAATTATTTTAAAACCAATTTTGTTCACTTACTCACAAGGTATGGAAGATTAGATTCCATAACTGGATCGGCTTTTCCTCTTGTCACTAACTATATTTTATATTATTGTCATTCTGTTGCATAATAAAATTCATACTTTCTAACCAATCAACCTTTTCCTTACGCAAAGCATCTGGCATTTCAAAAATTGAAATTCTCTTATTTTTCCATTCAAAAGTCTTTTTGAATTAAATTTTTAAATATTTGGAAAATCTTTAAAGTTAAAAAAATTTCAAAGTTTTTCATAAAAGTATTTTTACCTTTAAAATCAATAATTTTGAAAAGAAAACTTCCAAAAGTAAAAAAATTTCAAAAAAAACTTATGCCTCATCCTACGCAATCGAGATTTAGTCAATAGTTCAACATCCCTACTGGACTCTACTTCTAATACGGTAAAACTTTCAATTTTAACAACTTTTCTTTTTATTTTAAAATAACAACCAACATACAAATTGGTTTATAAATTTTGGCTTTTAAGGCGTAGGGATAGTGACATATGGTTTCGCAACAACCTTTCCCTGTTCTTCGCTGGCTAAACTTTACTACCTAAAAAATCTATAATTTTTGGGACTTAAATCTTATTTTCTTTTAATTTAGTAGCTAATTAAATAAATTTTCCTAATTTATTTTATAACTTCCAGCCTTCTCCTATTTTCTTTTCTTTTTGCATTAGTTAAGTGTCTTTCCTGAAATTTTCTTCTTTTACTTTTTTCCAAATAATATTGCGGTCAACACATAAAACAAATAAAAAGTAATATTTCCATTAATATTTTATGTGTTTTATACAAAAGAAATTACTAATGCTAACAACCCCAACCTAAATGAAAAACAAATAGTGAAAGAAAATATAACCACTGCTACTACCTACGGGCCAGAAGATGGCTCTCTACGAGAGCTAAAACCACAGCTGCAATCGAAAGATCGAAGCATGGATTTTATGCACCCAAGCTTATGACCCTGGAACCGATCCTTCTCTCGTATCTCCTACAGCTCTACCTTGATCTGGATCTAAGAATCTCGGAATGCTCTAAAGTCGGGGGTATGCTATTTTTGCCCCACGGCCTGCTGATCAGGCCATAGAGCCCACTCCATATTCTACTGCTCTACCTCTTGCCGATGAGCTCTGCCATACGCTTACCTACCTCCTGCTGCTATTGTACTCCAAAATTCATATTTGGCATCTCTATTCTCATCCCCCTAAGAGAGGATCTATCCAACGACGAAGGTGTCCTCTACTGTACCGGCTTCCCTTGGAGGCCAACTCCATACTATCGGAAGATGGAAGTGAAAAGATGATAGTATGGGAGGTAGCTCCTCCAGGTCCCTACTTCTGGGCTTCCATAATGGACCATGATCGCCTTGGCCCAGTTCATCTGAATACCACCTTTAATGGCATAGGTGGTCTTCTGAACGAGGGGGTAAATCTGGTCATAGCTCCATGTCTTAAGGATGATGTTGTGCTGGATGATGTAGGTGACCAAACGGGCTTGGGCTCGCTTGTTCTCCATCTTCCAAATGCCTGCCCCCTTATGAAAGATCTGCTCAAATATAACAGGATCGGTGGTCTCGATGTCCTTTAAGGCTTCTGCTGCCAAGGAGATATGTAGGATCTCACCAAATTGATCGTTCATCATCTGAATCTCTACCCCCTTTAAATTTGGATGTGAAATTAGTCTCATTCTCGTCGAACATGGATACCAAATTTGCATCAGATAAACATAACTTTGGATAACATTTCTGCTCGAACGTGTCGTTGCGAAGAATCTGTAGCAATCATGTAATTATGAATAGGTTCTCTAAATCATAGGCGATAAAGTTTCCAAACTTCATTGGGCGGCCTTGCAGCAATGTGAAGCTTGCAGATTCCTCATAGCTCTTTACAACGTCTTCGTGATTCTAGAACCACGTAATCTCTTGTAGAATTAGCCTTGGGTTTCGAGCAAAGAAGATTCTGCACGGAGGGGCCATTATTTGGATTTGAATCTAGATATGGGGCATAGGAAATGGGTTAAATTTTGAGCAGTGGAGTAGCTATGTCGCTGCTTACGGTTGTTAATGATGAACGTCGTCGGCGCTATATAGCTCGGGTGGTGGTCGACGTCTTAGAGGAGAAGGGGGAAGTCGCAATTGCATTAGGGAAGTGGAGAGTTTCGGTGGAAATGAAGCGGCTCAACCTATACATGAAAATATATCGCTCCTGAATAGCGACCGGTCGATCGCTAGGGTTGGGCGGTCGACCGTTCTTCTGTAGGGGTTGAGCGCTCATTGTGTTTTTGGTCCAGGTTGAACATGGACACTTTTCGGGCCAGATGGAATATTAATACACTAACTATTAACTATTGTTGCTTCGTTCTATCTCCATCTTCTCCATCATCTCCATCTTTGCTATGGCTACTTTGAGAAATTCCCGTCTACCTATCACGGTGCATCCGCCTATCGCTTCGTTCTATTACTCTACCTTGGGGTTTTAAATTTCCTATCACATTATCGTTTCCTCTATTTAAAACTGTTACCACTTCCTATTGTCTATCCAAAAATAATTATTTTACTATTTTAAAAACTTTCTTTCTTCTCACAAAAATGAACAACTTATATATGCTCTGTTGTATTTTTTCAAAAGGATTATTTTAAAAAAAAACATTTACTGAAATTTCCAATTTAACTAATCTTAATTTCTACAATAACCTTTTATTTGAATAAAATTTAAATATATTTTTCCAAAAATTCAATATTTATTACCTTTCAAAAATAGGGTTTTTCTACCTTCAAATAATTACTTTGGAAATCTTTTCAAATACTTGTATGTTTTTCTCAACTTTTATATTAAAATTATTTCCACTTTTATTAAATTCTTTCATATGTGGTCGAACTCAGAGTGGATTTTTATTCTTCCCTTCTTTTGGACTTTTCCTCTTTTCTACTTACTTGCTGACTTACCTTCTCCTAGAATATTAAAAAAATTCGGCTATCATTTTGGAGCAATTACTACGCACCTTCTTTTTGGAACTTAATTTAATTCTTACTTTCAGATATCTACAACATATAGATTCTTGCTTTCCCATTTATATGGATCTAAATATCTAATTTACATCATCAATCGACAATCCTGCGGGGATCAACGACCATAGGGAAATTTGTGCTCTACTAGGGAGTCAAGTACCATTCAACTTTAGGGGGCCTACCATATGTCGCATTCATGCTCTTCTTAAGTCAATGCCTTCCAATACAACCTATTTCTAATGGAGTAATCGGGATATATGTATACCTTCAACTTCATCTATAGTTCCAACTCATTGTCGCATTATCCATCTTTTCAGAATATGGTTGCAACTACTTCTATAGTCGGAATTTGTAGAGTTTGGCATATAATTACAGTAAAAGTTATAAATATGTTCACTCATCATATCCTAATTCTTAAGATCAACTAACCTCACTCTGATACCAAATATGACAACCCGCACCCCAGTTGGCTCGAGATTTCGCTAAATCGATAACCAAAGTCCACCAAATTAAGGATTATTGGTTTAGTATCCTAAAAATAAATAAATGCATATCAAAGTACTATTGATCTAAATTTACAACAAAACTATAAAATATGATAAAACATATAGTTACTGATTAAGATTGGCACTTCTGAGATTAAGTGTCCTTGTTGGCGTCGAGCATGCATAAGGAAACCTGTCTTTTAACCGTTTCCGCCTTGCACAAGTACCTGTCCTTTTAAAGCTATCCCATGGGTTGTAATGAGAAGGGGGTCAGAACAATGTTCTAGTGATTGGTAAATTATACACTTTATACATAACACTAGTTTATACCGATTACCATCAATTACATGTTATGTCTCTTATTTTGTTTTTACCTAGTCGTCTCGACTACTCATACGCATACGATTTGCTCCATATACCCTAGGTAGACAATAACTACATACATGTGTATGTGTGTGTATGTTAAGTACCACAGTCCCCCTTTGGACCAAGATACTACCCCCGATAGTATCTACAACTCAGTACCTTGTCAGGATCCATCATCGACGTAGTATCATGCCCTCATCATAGTGCATATGAAGAATTCCCATAATGCCTAATAACGGCGTCACAATAGTTAGCCGTATTCTATACTTTTTTTAAATAATTCCATAATGGTTGTCTAGTGTAACACCCCACCACTATACCCATACTATCCAAGAGTATTATAGAGTAACACTGTCAGATAATACAGAAAATGATGCCATATGGGATACATACTTGAATATTCTCTTGGACTAACACTGTTACGTATTAAAACATTAGATATATACTCACATATACGTTCATAGTATCAGGACAAAACAATAAACATATGTGCTTCTAAGACAGAACAATATACAATATACAATAAGTAGCAAAGAACACAGAGTCAATCGCAGCCATAACATATAATATATAATACAATAATGCTAGCAGAGTATAATACAACTCAAATATCAGCTATCTCGGTATAATGTGATATACAATCAATGTATAGACAACATCCTAATTTATCTCCTCTAATCCTACTAAAACAAATGATGGTCAAGTCGTACATGTACCTAAAACATCTCGGGCTTACCCAAGTATTATAAAATAACACATGGGTCAGAGTGTGTCTAATCAAGGGTCATAAACAAGGGTAATAGTGTGTACATGAACAAACAATATGATATCACAATCAAAGATACTCAAATCATAAACAAACATGTCAAATTAGATAATTAAGTAGAAAAATATATGTCTGAAATATCTATATAATACAATAGATATTTATCAAGGCATCACGCCTTACAGATAACTCAATTTCATATGTAATAATCAACATTAATGTCAAAAGATGTCATCGCTTATATAGAAATTATCGAATCGGAAAATCATAGAATCAATACAACTGGGTGAATCATACATATCCAGAAATCAACATCAAATCCAAAATAATTAGTATGAGACATCCTCAAGTGAAGTCAGACAGTAATGAAGCAATGCCCACTATCTCTCTCAATCTCATATTATAAAATATCAATATCAAATTAATAAAATCAATAAGAAAGAGTCGAGCTAGCACATAACAATGCTGCAATGTGTAAAATCACATTTCTCGACCTACAGTCCATAGAGAGGCAAAACTCTCGACTGAAAGGTCCCAAGAGATAGAAACGACAAATCAATAATAAGTAGGCCATCTACCTAGGAAGGATACGAGGTTGATCATACTCTGGACATAGTCTTAGGTATAATCTCATCCATATATAATACATGTCTATCTACCACCCTCATACATACCAATACACCACATATACCTGAACTGGATGGGAGATTGACAGCACGTCTGCTTGCTCCAAGAGCCACACGTGGTTCATATGACACGACTCCTACAGTCATTAGTTACCATTACCTCTCCCCTCTCGGTATTCTGACAATGGTTACTATAGGTTTGACAACACGCAACCTTTTCGGCTAACACTTCCGACATGTGCCCCTATGGTAACTGATTGCTGGCCTATGCGACAAAAGCAGCAACCAACTACCAATATCGTGATGCACATTGAATATCATAAATAATGATGGTGTCGTGGATCTGGGGCACGACCCCTAGATCAGGCCTTCAGGGTGGATATTGGCCAGTTAAACCACTATTGAATCCATAACATCTAGATGAAGATAAATCAACAATTGCACTTCGCTGTTCACTTTAACAGCTAACATCTCGTCTAGTGTGGTAGTATAAAACCACTTTAACATAGGCGTATATAAATTTAGAAAACAAGAACTAAATATTGGAAGAAATCGAGAACATGGAAATCTCATAGAAAAATAAATAAATCTCATAAAAATATTAATTGACATACTTGTGGCTAGCGACATCCATTAATGAAGTCTTACTCTTGACCGTTGGAAGTAATTTGAATGAAAGCAGCTTAGTAAGTTTGCTTTTTCACCTCCATTACCATCCCATACTTATCTGAATTAAAGGTTCAAAATATATGTTCAAAAATGTTTGATGATTCACTTTGATGCTAAAATTAACAAATTCATTAACCAATGCAATTATGCGACAACTATGAAAAGAAGAATCCACATAAAAACAACAAAAAAGTAATAAACAAAAAATAGTTGTAAGTAAATAAATTCAAAGTGGAGTGGCTGTTGTAATTGTACACTACTGTAGGTGGACACTATTGATCATAGCAAATAAAAATAATTTTGGCAAGTATCATTAGTGTTAAGAACAAGTAGTTTCTTTGGACTTCTTTTTGTAATTTAAATAAGACGACAATATTTACATCGTCGTTGCTCCACATACAACTCTAACTATTTTTAGAATTAAGGATTTTATGAAGAAGAGAAAATGGCAGAGCTCTATCGTCGCTTCAAAAAATATGAGAAAAAAGTAAGGGGCTGGACCCGTATTTATAGGGGTTCGAATCAATGTCAGTCGTTGGATTAAATTGGTTGTTCGGCCACGTCAATACCTCACATTTCACATCACAACCAGACGACCGCCACCCTCATATCGGTCGACTGACCAGCCTAAGTAGGCGGCCAATCGGTCATAATTAATTATCGCATGTTTAATTGGTTGATTTAATTCCATCTAAAACCGATCAGATGATTTATTCTGCACTAATTAACGTTAATTATACTTAACCATTAAGTAAGCGTTAACAGATGGTTAACGTTAATCAATGTTGGTTTATCATATTTATTTTCTTAATTATATATATAATTATTTTCTGTTCAAAAACTTCAAACGCAATAACTTTTTTGTTTGAACTTCAATCAGAAAAGTTTATATATGAAAATTGATTGGAAAATCACCATGAATCTAAAGGGGGCAAGTTTCGTAGCCAAATTCTAAAATTTATGAAAATCCTATTTTTCGGTGTTGTTATTTTTTAATTAATTTCTATTTATATAATTATTGTTAAAATTACAAGGTATCACACAAAGTGTCCAAAATTCCATCAAATTCAGTCCCATTTAAACCTAATTCAAATGTACCACTGACATCGTATATCGCGCGTGCGTTTATAACTTTTTTATATGCGCTTTATTAAATGATAATGTCATTCAAATAAATTCAATAAGATTTTCATAATTGATATTTCAAAAAATATTAATTAAATTTATTTATTTAAAAACCCACTTAGTATGTATTCTATTTAATTTTAATTTAAACATTCTACCGACATCGTATATCGGTATGCACGTTTATAACTTTTATACACACACTTTATTGAATGATAATGGCATTCAAACAAATTAAATAAAATTAATAATAAAAATTAATATAAATATTTCATAAATATTAATTAATTTAATTAATTAACACCGATTATAAATTAATTAGATCGTGTGATTCATTCAGACCATTTATCATTTCGGTTGTATGACTCAAAGGTGTAAATTCAGTCAGCGATTAATATTGAACAATTTAAATATTAATGTTCATACATCATCTTAGCTAGTAGTGTGACATTTTGGCTGAATTTATCACTTACATGTATTTTGGTAAAAATCCAATTTTACTTATTTAAGCATTACCTGTTAGTGATAATTATTTACACCAATTCTCTTCGTCAAAACTATATCACTTTGGACTTATGGAATTTGATAATGGTAAAAATTCCAGTATCGTCCGTATTCAAGTTTATAGTCTAAACATAAAATCCTTGGTTCAATTATACCAATTATAATTAACCGAAATGCTCTAGCCAAAGACTTTGACATTGAGTTGACTTTAGTTAACCGTAATACTAACCTTATATAATTGAGGAGACAAATCCTCTCTTGAATAGTGTTTCACTTCCAATGCTTCCACTCAACCCAACTATATTCGTTCAATGGACGTCGTGCTACGATTTGATTATAATTAAAGTGGAGCTTCCATATTGAAGATCAATAGTTTTCTTAAGTCGAGAGAAGTATGTAAATTAGTCGCATCGATATTTTCTGTTTGACCTTAGTTATATTAACCAACAAAGAACTATCGAGTGAATCATTCCATAATTATCTAATAACTATCAGTACCTAACCCCTTTGTGCCTCTAGCAGCCATGAGTAATACACTGTCCAATATTTGGAGAGTGTTATATACTCTAGTCTCAACGGATATATCAATATCCAGTCTCAGTACATCTTGACTATGTATATTTAAAATGGTATATTTGTATTCATTATGATAAGTTTCTCATTGTTACAACACTTTGTAACTATTATCACAAAACATACCATTTATGGATTTTCAATTAAATATGCTTTTAACTAAATTAATTAATTAATATATAACACATTATGTCATGTATATAATAAAAGAAAACACCTTTTATTTCGAACAACATTGGTTATCAATTTAGATATATGTAACAAATTACATAATTACATCAAGGGCATAACCCTAACTCTATCACATCAACAATGCATGTTTGACATATTGAACCTTCAACGTGTTCTTTTTGTTTCACCTTTTTTAAAGGTGACCCAGGTACCTTCATATCAAAAAGTTATCAATTATATATTTACTATATTGATTTCGAAAAAGATTATATAACTCCTAATTGTATTTTATGTACCTCTCAAAAGGATACATCCATATCTATTGCACCTACCCTCGCATTAAAGCTTTAGTTGGTAGATGTAAAGATAGATGTTCCATGCAATTGAATACTATAGGAGAAAATATTTTCTCCAATTTACATCATAATTTGACAGTTTTCAGTTTTTTCAAACTACTTTTATTAAGTGTGGTTGAGCATAACTCTTCATAGAAAAAACTAAGTTAAGCAATGGTATCCATAACTATAGTGGCAAAAGCTCCTTAAATAATACTATGAAAGTGTCTTTAAAAATACATGGCAATCTTGACCCTTCATACCTGATAGTAGAAGATCCTTCGTATTAACACATCTTCTCATGTTCGAAGAAATTCCATCTTGAAACCTCAGATTTTGAAACCACTATAATAGATTTTGTCGATGCTTATTTTCAAACTCATAACAAGTAAGATGTTTTAAATTTAGTCATTCGCTATCAATTTTAAGCTCAGGACGATTACTGTGTAACGTATTATCCTTTCTTGAATTTGAATCATCTTTTGTTTTTCCTTTTATATTCATTATCATGTTAAAGAAGTTCTTGAACACGTTTTTCTCATTATATATTACATCTACGTTGTGTCAAAGTTTATTAATTTTCCAATATGGCAACTCCCATAATATACTTTTTTTACACCAATTGTGATGCTTTCTTTCACTATATCGATAATAATAACTTTATCGAACAATTTCAAAACAATGCCAATGATATCTCAAATCATATACGAATTATCATACCAACAAACCTATGTCAATGATTATATACCAACAAATATAAACCAATGAATCCATATCATATATGAAGCTAATCAAATCATAGCATTGCATAAAAAATGAATCGGAGCAATAAATCCTAGTAATGGAGCCTTGAGTAGAAATAAGGAGGAGGGATTTGTGGCTTGGTCTTATGAAGATAAACAAGGTAGCGACTTCAGCTTGCGACAATTAACGAGGTAGTAGACTAGGGATTTACGGCGGCATTGAGGGAGGAGGAAGTTGTGATGTTCGAAGTCGAGGGACGAGGAGGGAGTAGACTTGGGATTTACAGCTAGGGATTTGTAGTTAAGGTTTGGGCTTGGGCTTGGGGGTTCGGCTGGGGCTTGGGATTTACGGTGGCATTATTGAAGGAGGAGGTGGCGGCATTCGAAGTAGATGGAAGAGGAGGGATCAGGCTTACGGTGATCGATGAGGTTGGTGTTATGCGGTTTAGGCTTAGGGTAGGGATATGTGGCTTTCAAAGTCGAGGGAGGAGGAAGCAGACATCAAAGGAGGAGGAGGCTGCTGTAGTGTTCAAATTCCTTTTCTTGTTATTGTGAAAGTAGTAAATAAGGGGACGTAGACTGTGGTATTAAAGGCGGGGCTAACGCCAGACAAACGCCATGCCAATGTCATAACAAAGACGCTGAAAGGGAATTGAAATTTTTACATGGGTTTGTCTACACCAACACCATTCCGACACACCATCGATGCCATAGTTAAAGGTATCAGAATGGCATTAGTAAAATAAGGTACGTAAATATTTCATTTTCTAATAGTTTGAATGAGGTTAGTATTAGGTCAATTGTAATCAATTGAAAGTCAAAATCTCAGGCCATAGTGGTACGATTAATAATAGATGTTGTTATTTAACCAAGAACTATTTTTTGGACTAATTGAGCTGAATGTGGATAACATTGGAATTTTGACCAATACCGAATTCCATATACCCTAAACTGATATAATTTTGATGAAGAGAATGTGTGTAAATAATCGCTGCTAAAAAGTACCGTGTAAGAAAATATGAAATTGGATTTTATCGAATCTGTAACGATGATTTTAGCCAAATTGTCATACAACTAGCTAAAGTGACATGTGAACGTTAATATTTGAATGGTTTAATATTAATTGCTGACTAAATTCACACATTTGAGTTCCACAACCGGATATTTGAATTCTCCAAAAAATTACATGATTTAATTAGTTTATGAAATGTTATTAATATTTAATAATATTAGTTATTAATTTATTTGATGTTCTGGGTGTTGTTGGTAATTGTTTGGATGTATATATAAAAGTTATACATGCACGTATCGATATATGATATCAGTATGTATTTAAATGGGCTTTAAATGCAGCTTATTACTTACTAGACTTTTTTGAAATTTAATCCATGCAAGGGGAATATTTGACCAGCTATGCAAATGAGAGGGAAGGATTGGCTTGATTGAAAATAAATAAGGAATCAAAATAGGAAGTTTTTAAAGAATAAGAATGGTTTCTATTCTTTCCTTAAAACAAATTTCTCTTTTTTATTTCCTCATTCAAATTACTTTTCCTCCTCCTTCCTTCATCCATGGCCACTTCCTCCATTTGGCTGAAATTTTTTCCATCTCTTTACACAAAATCACTTCAAATAAAATAAAGAATAACATTCGAAATAAAATAAGATTTTACTAAAACAACAAGATTTGATCTAGTATTAAAAATTAGACTTCATAGGCCCGCTAAGATCTAGTTAGGGAATTTTTTTTAAACTAACCATTTCACCCATTACTAAACGGACTTTGTTTCTTTAAAGAGCGGTTATAGAAACTGAAGAACTTGGGATGTAGCGTTGGAAAAAATACAGTTACTTAGAGCTGCTACAGTTTTGACGTAGAAGTGGAAGACGGTTATCATAACCGTGTATAAATGAAAGAAGCTTCACTTAACTACAGAAGCCGTGAACAATTTACGAGTTTTTGGGTGTGATGTCGGGTAGCGGTGACCGGACCTAAGAGGGGGTTGTGGCATAGGAGTTGAGTGAAGATGGTTACTTCAATCTTAAATGGTGTTGAATGGTTATTTTAACTACATGGAAGTGTTAGCAGTTAGAGTAACTACTATGAAAATATGATGAACGAGTTGAACATGGTAACTGCTTAAAGAGAGAAGATGCGATTAGGAGAAGAACTGCACATGATACGTTTTCGTTAAAACACATTCAAAAGTGTTCTTTGGACCGAACTATGGTTTGGGTTTAATATTATCAATATTTTCTGATTTGTGTGTAAGTTCTATACAATGGGCTTTGTATTTTGTGTATGTTTATACTAGGTTTTATGTGAGTTAGAATACTAGCCTACATATGTATTTTCCTTTAAGGATAATTATTAAAGAGTCAATTTCATTGTGTGTGTGTGTGTGTGTATCAAAAATGGGTAAACTTTTATTAAGGCATTTTGCAACCAAATAGATGATCGACCAAAGTCCCTAAATGAGTACATAAGATACCTTTATAACTCATATAGAATAATCTCAAACTATACACTTTCCAGATTTATCGATCTTCTCTCTCTTCTCATACCTGGGATTTCTTCTATTTCCTTCCACCGATTCACTGCTCTAAACACGTCTGCTCCTTATGCCAAGTAGTTGCTTTCCACATTTCCTTTTAACTACCAATTGCATATCCAAAGTAGCTAATCTACTTGCTTCTTTGACGTTTTTCTCCAACTTTTGGAAAACTCTTTGTTTCTACTCCTTCCACACACTCCAAACGGTAAATGTCAGGGTAATTTAATACATTTTGGATTCTAGGTTTTTAGCTTGTCTTCGTTCAACCAGGTAATTTACAATTTCTTTTAAATTTGAGTTCGAATTTCTAAAATTGGCTGCAAGTTTACAATTTTCTCTAATATTCCGAGAGAATTCGCATTCAAAAAATAGGTGCATGTGATTCTCTTCTTCTTTTTTGTACATAACACAACCTTTCTCTTCCATAATTCCCCATTTTAACAATCTATCTCTGCTAGTAAATCTACCCATTAACACTTTGTAAGTGGTCAACGCCATTTTTGGACTATTCACTCTATCCCAAACGATTTTACTCGAGTTAAGCTATTGATCTTTTCTTCTTATTGATTCTCACGCGGATTTGGTTGTAAAATCCTTTATAGTTTGCTTCCAGTTCATATATCATTTTCTCTACTAAAAAACCATTGCATATATTCAATTTTTTATTTTTGCTCCAAATTACAAGGAACTGAGTTGCAATTCCAAATGTTATTTTGTATGATCACTTCTACCTTACAATTAGGATAACTATAAGCAAAATAGGTATCCCAGCCCAATTTATCTATCAAGGAATTGCCATTTATCCAAGGGTCCCTCCATAAGTCTATCTCTCTTCCTTGAGCAATCCCTCTATACAATTTTTAGCCAATTTGCTCCTTACTCTCATTATAGCTTTCCATGTAAGAGAAGCATTATTATCCATAGCCATTTGCCAAAAGTTTTTTTTGATATACCTCTATCTCATCCATCTAGCCCACAACCCGTTGGAATTAATAATTTCTATGCTTTTTTTAGAGTGATAAAATCCCTTATGTCTCTCAAATTTCTGAGCCCCACACCACTTACCTTTTTAGATCGACAAACGTCTTGGTATTTTATTTTGTGTAGTCTACCTTCCAAAATAAAGTCAGCAAATATTTTCTCAATATTATCAATTAAAGCATCTAGCAGTTGGAATGTCTGTAGCCAAAAGTTCACTTTTTCTTGAATAAGTATATGAACAAGTTTAATTGTTCCAGCAAAAGGTAACAATTTGGAACTCCACCCTCACAATTTGTCTCTTATGTTTGTTATCAGCTCCACCCATTCTCTATTTATTATTTTGTTAGAAGAGAACGGTACTCCCAAATATTTAAGTAGTAGTTCCTATACCTAAACTTCCAGAGTATATAAAGCCTCTATCTTATTCCTACATAACTTATTAAGATAGCATTTAGTCTTATGTTCATTCAGTTTGAGGCCGTCTCTTTCAAATTTTAAAAAATGTCTTTTATAGCTTTAGCTGCTTCATTACTTGACTTTATGCAAATGATCATTTCTATAAGAGATGGCTCACTCTAGGTTGGAAACTATGTATTGTCTAGAATAGCTTGCTGTTGCTGGCTAACTCCATTTGGAGGATAAAATATTCCATAACAAATGAGAATAGGTAAGGAGATAGAGGATTTCCTTGCCTAATTCCTCGGTTACTGGTAATGAATCCTTTGGGAATACCATTCACTAGAATTAAGAAGGTAGGATTGGTAATGTAATCACTAACCAAATCAACAAATTTGTTTGGGAACCCCATATATCTAATCATGTATAGGATAAAGTGTCTGTTTATCTTTTCATATTCCCTATGGAGGTCAACCTTTAAGCAAAGTTTATTAGCACCTCTTAAATCGAAATTTCTAATTAATTCAAGTGGCATTAAAGAATTTTTAGATATGCTTCTTCCTTTAATAAATGCACTTTCACACTCTGCAATGATGTTTGATAAAATCTTCTTCATTCTATTGTAGAAAAGTTTACTCGGAATCTTGTATATACCATTGCAACAAGCAATAGGTCTATAGTTTTCAATTTTAGAAGGTTTTTCATTTTTTGGTATTAGACAAATGAAAGTGTGATTGACCTCTTTTAGAATTTTACTAGTTTGGAATGACTCCTGTATGGCTAATAATATATAATTTTTCAGGTCTGTCTAGTGCTTCTTTAAGAAATTAGAACCCAGCCATTCTGGCCTTGGGCTGGAGTCCCCATGGATGGAGTCTAGAGCTTCCCACAGTTCTGCTCAGTAACCTTCTTGTACAACAACCTTTTTCCATTGGACTTTAGCAATCTCCTACATTCAACTTAGGGTAAGCTTGATTCACATTGCCCATTAAATAACTCACTATAATACTTTATTGCCTCCTCCTCTATTTTTTGGAAATTATTAGTTGTCATTCCATCCCGATCAAAAACACTGGAAGTTATTGTTAGTATTTCTCCTTATTGACATTTTAGTATTAAAAAAATTGTGCATTCATCCCCTTCGGTAATCCACTTCTCCTTGGTCATTTGTTTTAATTCAATAGCTTTAGTCTTCAAGGTTTCCTTGAGTTGACTCTTTGCCGAGTAGTATTATTTCCAGACTTCTTCAGTTGGAGGACCCACATTAATCATGTGTAAATATTCCTCACATAATTTTTGCAATTTTAAAATATTATCATGTTTTTTGACGTGCATTTATTCCATTTTTTTAGTCTTTGTTTAATATTTTTGAATAGGTGGGTCGGTTTAACACCCTTCAACTTGTTCACATATACTAAAATTAACTATTTCATTATAACCTTCAGATAAATGCCAATCATTAGCATACTTGAAAGGTTTCCCTTTCTAACAAAGCGATTTTTCAATCAGTAGGATATGAAGTGGGCTACGATCACTAGTGTAGTTTGGCAAGATAATAAATTTAATGTCCGAAAACATATTTATGCAGTTTAAGTTAATCAACGCCCTATCTAGTTTAGATGATGTATGTTAGATTTCGGTGATACAATATTTCCATATTACAGAAAATTTGGAAGATATTGTTAATTTTGGTGGTACGATATTTCCAAGTAAAGAAGATTTAGAAGATATTTAAGATAACGACTCAAATATATTGCCTCTTTTATTGCATTAAAGAGGGCAATGAATTTTCTTCATGAGAAGGAGAATGATTCGGGAGATTGAAGTAATCAAACAATTCCCTAATCAGCTGATTAAAGAAGGAATCCGATAGGATGCGTGTAAATGGAAGGAAACTGGAAAGTCAAATGGATAAATGTTTCTCATATGAATAGGAGAATTGATAAGGTGTTTATTTATAACCATAGATTAATTACTTCAACCATAAGTAATAAATCTATATAAAGATATTCATTTTTTAGAGATTAGAATCATCCTCTTAAGTTTTATTTCTTATTCTTCTTCTTATTCTCCATTATCAATCTTGTAAAATTCTCTTTTCTTAGACTTCTCTCTCCGAAGTGGATGTATGCTATCTCACGATAGTGGAACTACTATAAATTCATGTGTGAACTCTCTATTTACTTTCTTCTGTGATTTTATGTTTTGCATTCTCATGTTGCCATTTGTTTTATCGCACTGCAACACGATCTTATTGCTTTTGTGTTTATTTGAGTTGTTAATTTACAATCATTTATGTAAAATTACCCCAATAGTCTGGTATCAGAGCTTTGAAGGTTGTTTTTAAAGCCTACGGCTAGAAGGTGATCGATAAGATAGCAGGATCTTGGGATAAAAGTGAGGTTAGACCTACCCTGAAGTATGCACCTTACACTGGGTTTCATATGCAGCATCTGATCCATAGTTGGCTATAGAGAAGTGGAACCGAGATAATGATTTTGAGAAGTGGCAGTGGAAGATGAAGGTGGTGCCGAGAACAAATCGTGGTCATCAGGTTGTGTATGACGTAGAATCATCGCCAATGGATATCTTAGAATTGAAAATGAAGGAGATGGAAGAATGAGCCTTTGGTACTCTCAAATTGGCCATCGATGAGAACATCATCCCAAAGATTAGTAATGAAGCTACCTCTAAAGTCTTGTGGAAGAAACTGGAGGATCTCTACATGAAGAAGTCGCTCATGAATAGGCTAATTTTGTTGAAGACTTTTTGCACTTACAAGATGCGGGAAGGTACGTCATTAAAAGAACATCTTAGCTTCTTCGATGACATGATGGTGATGAAAGCTGTTGATTTGAATGTGTCTGAAGAGTAAAAGGCAATGGTGGTATTGTGCTCTCTTCCAGAGTGATACACGGTATTCACTAAAAGCTTGATTTATGGCAGAAGCGCACTGACATTAGAAGATGCGAAGATGTGACTCCCGAGTGAAGTGATGAAGGATTAGATGAAGCTTATGAGTGAAAGTGGAGAAGTTGGTATTGGTCAAGAACTGTTCGTAGAGAGAGGAAGAAAGGAGAAGAAAGAGTAATTTAGAGGGCATTCCATGTCAAGAAGCCTAGAAGTGGTTAGATAGGCAAGGCTAAGGACAGCATGTGTCATCATTGTAAGAGGCATGGCCACGAGAATAAAGATAGTCTAGATTTGAGGAAGAGAAATGAATCGGATGGTTCTTCATTTATTCAATAGAGAAGATTTTTCTGAAGATGTGTTGACTGCATCTGTTTCTGATATATTAGACCATTGGGTGCTAGATTCAGGGATGTCTTTCCACCTGACGCCTCGGAAGGAGTATTTCTATTCTTATGAAGGTAAGGAGGGAAGTGTCATATTAATGGGAAACGTGCTACATGCAAATCATTAGGAGAAGGATCAATGCGTATTCGCATACACGATAGCATGGTGCGCACTATCACTGGAGTCAGCTGTGTTCCTGGTTTAAGGAAATCTCTTATGTCTTTGGGTCAGCTAGAATCTTTAGGTTGTAGGATTATAATAGAGTCGGATGGCTTGAGGGTGACACGTGATGCTCTTGTATTAATGAAAGGAGTAATGGTTCGAAATCTTTATCTGTTGAAAGGAACTACAATTCTTGGAGAATCGTGTATTGGAGTTGATAGTTCACGAGCTTTAGATGCCACCAAACTTTGGCATCTCAAATTGAGTCGAGTTTTGGAGAAGAGCTTAGAGCTTCTTCATAGAAGGAAGATGATCAAGGGTAAAAGCTTCAAATGTTTAGAATTCTTTCAGGAATGTGTATTGGGGAAGAAAATGAAGGTTTATTTTGGAGTCGGTAGACATGAGTCCAAAGGAGTACTAGATTATGTCCATAAGGATGTCTGGGGACCAGTAGCTATAGCTTCTTCTGGAGGAGCTAAGTATATTTTTCTATCGATGACCACTTTCGGAATTTTTGGGGGTTCATGATGAAAGCAAAGTCGGAGTTGTTTGAGAAGTTCAAAACTTAGAAGGCACTGGTAGAGAATGAATTCGAAAGGAAGTTGAGGGTGCTAAGATCTGACAATGGTGGTGAGTTTGTTTCTAAGGAATTCATAAATTTCTGTAAGCAGCAAGGAATTTGGAAACACTTCACTACACTCGGAGATCTGCAATCAAACAGAGTTGTTGGAAGGATTAGGTCTCTACTGGAAAAGCTCGTTGTTTGAGATTGACGATGGGTTTATCTAGAGGCTTTTGGTTTGAAACTTTATCGACTGTAGCGTATATTAACAATCGAATTCCATTCTCAGTCATTGATGGGAGGATGCTAGAGGAAAGTGGCAAGGTACATCTATACAAATCAGTTATTTTTGTATATTTGGTAACCCTATGTATGTTTACCATACATGAAATGACAAGTTGGAAGCTAGAGTCTATCAAGAAATATTTTTGAGCTATACAGAAGGCATCAAAGGATATCGCATTTGGAACCCTGTTGATAGAAAACTAGCGCACCCTAGACTTGTCACATTTGATGAGTCCTCTATATTCTAGCCGAAGAAGAATCCACCTAGTTCTGTAGATTCAGAAGCTGAAAGGCCTAAGGAGATAGAAACTATTCCATAAATCAGCCTAGTAGTGAGTTAGAGCTGGAAAAGAAGGTAGAGTAATTGCAGTCGTTGACACATCACATAAAGGTACACAAAACTCCTCTAGCAATGATGGCGATGGTCATGAAGCCAGAGATGGTTTAGCTTAAGGTTGAGTTGACAGAAGCTTAGGCGAAGTTATAACTATTCGGGCTAGCTCTAGATTTAGAAGGCCACTAAATATGTATAGAGACTGGAACTATGAAAATCTTAGCCTTGATGATTAGTTTGAGTACACACTACATACAATGCAAAATGAGCCTTTCAACCTTGAAGAAGCTATGAGTTCTAGTGCCAGCTCCAAATGGATGCATGCTATGAAGGAGGAGATGGATCCATTGAAGAAGAATCAGAGTTGGGAATTGGTACCACCCCATCATGGAAGCCGAGCCATAGGATGTAAGTGGGTATATAAGGTGAAGGAGGATGGGAGATATAAGGCTAGACTTGTGGAAAAAGGGTTTTCATAGAGGAAGGGGATGGAGTATGATGTGGTGTTTGCTCTGGTTGTTAGACATACTTCTATTCGAATATTACTAGCTATAGTTGCAACTGACGACATAGAGTAGGAACGGTTAGACGTAATGACAACCTTTTTACATGGAGACTTAGAGGAGACCATCTATATGAAGCAGCAAGAAGGATTTGTAGAGGATGGAAAGAAATGGGTTTGCAAGCTGAAGAAGTCTCTATATGGTTTGAAGTAGTCGCCTAAGCAATGGTACAAGAGGTTTGACTCTTTTATGCTTACTCTTGGTTTTGATAGAAGCGTTAAAGATGCATGTGTTTATTTTAACAATATGGATGATGGTAATTGGATATATTTACTCTCGCATGTGAACGATATGCTAATCCTTCCAAGGACAAAGCTGAAATTGACAGGTTAAAATTGAAGCTAAAAGCGGGATTCGAGATGAAAGACCTTGGTGAAGAAATAAAGATTTTAAGGATGGAAATCCAGAGAGAGAGAAAGCTGAAGATGTTGAGATTGACACAAAAAGAATATAACCGGAAAGTGCTTGCTCGGTTTAGCATGGAGAAGGCAAAGGCAATCGGTACTCTAATTCCTTTGCATGTTCATCTTTCAAAGAAGAGCTCCCCAATCTCAGATGAAGATAAAGCGTATATGGAGAAGGTATATTATGCTAGTGCGGTTGGAAGCTTGATTTATGTTATGATTTGAATAAGACCGAATATTTCATAGGTGGTTGGTTTGGTTAGTCGTTATATATCTAATCTGGGGAAACTGCATTAAGAAGCAATGAAGTACATCTTGAAGTATCTTAGAGGAACAATAGATTATGGGCTTGTTTTTTATGGCAGAGAGAAAGATTTCAGCTTGGCCGGATTTTGTGACTATGTATGCCGGAGAAAGAGATCAAAGGAAGTTAACTCAGGTTACGCCTTTAAACTTGGAAAGACAGCTGTTAGTGGGAGAGCAAGGTTGCAGACTATAGTTGCCTTGTCTACTATAGAGACCGAATTGGTAACTGCTGTTGAAGCAGCTAAGGAAGCACTTTACTTGAAGCGATTATTGTGCGATTTATGCTTTGTTCATGGGAGTATAGTAGTAAACTGCAACAGTCAATGCGCAATTCATCTGGCTGAGAATCTAGCATTTAGTTCAAGGACGAAGCACAAAGAAGTAAGAGGATCTTTCCTTGTCTCTATGAATAAAGGTAAGCAGGTACATCTTCAGAAGATTCACATCAAGGAGAAAGCAACAAACATGTTCATAAGTCCTTGCCTATTACAAATTTCGAGCATTGCTCAAACTTGATTCGCTTGCTGAAGTGCTAGGTACACTTTGTGGCATATGGGGAGAGTGAGTTGGTAGATGGAGACGTTGGTGGAGATTGATAGGTCCTACATGAGAGGATACTTTCAACACTTTGTTGGCGGGCGGTGGCTTTGCGGGAGTTCATTGACAAAGTGCAATGGTTGATGTCCATGCCGAAGCTCATTGAGGAAGTATCCATGGTGTCCTATCTGAGAGTTGGTTGGAGTAAGAGGACGTAGGTAGAGTTGGTAAGCTTGGATGGGAATATAGTATCAAGGTGGAGATTGTTAGATTTTAGTGATACAATATTTCCATATTAGAGAATATTTGGAAGATATTGTTGATTTTGGTGATACGATATTTCCAACTAAAGAAGATTTGGAAGATATTTGAAATAATGACCCAAATATGTTGCCTCTTTTATTGCATTAAAGAGGACAATGAATTATCTTCATGAGCAGGAGAATGATATGGAAGATTGAAATAATCAAACAATTCCCTAATCAGCTGATTAAAGAAGGAATCTTGTCAAGTGTGTGCAAATTGGAGGAAACTGGAAAGTCAAATAGATAAACGTTTCCCATATAAATAGGAGAATTGATGTGGCGTTGATAATAAATAGTTTAGTTAGAATTTAAAAAATTAGTTTAATCTACTGTAAATATTCCCTTTTTTATGTAACCGCTCGATTCTAGTCAATCAACTTGGTTGATTTTGGTTTATATTGAAACGAATCAAGGTTGACCAGGAGTTAGTCAATGATGTTCAAACATGTACTTTTTTGAGTGTCTATTTATTTACAATCGTTTTATAACCATAAATCAATTACTTCAACCCTAATTGATAATCTCTACATAAAGATAGTTATTGCGTAGATTAGAATATCCTCTCAAGTTGTATTTCTTATTTTTATTCTTAGCCTCCATTATCAATCTTGTAAAATTTTCTTTTCTTAGAAAGTAATAAAATATCATTTTCCAAAGTGGATGTACATTATCTCACGATAGTGGAACTACTATAAATCTGTATGTGAACCCTCTATTGCTTTCTTCTATGATTTTATGTTTTGTATTCTCCTGTTGCTATTTGTTTTATCGCACTACAACACGGTCTTATGCTTCCGCATTTATTTGTGTTGATTTACAGTCATTTTTGTAAAATTAACCGAACAATAAATTTTTCCATTCACCACTCCTCCATGTGTATTTAAGGCTAGTGTGGATAGGCTCCACTAATCCAACAACTACCACACAATTATTGAACTTGGCTAATTACTATAGTTTCAGTATAAGTCTTCCTTTTTTCTCAACTTCTTTTAGAACTATATTGAAATCTCTCATTACTATCCAAGGTTCTCTAACGTTCAAAACAATGTTTTTGAGTTTACTCCATATATTAGTTCTACATGTCGCCAAATTATTGGCATACACACATGAAAGAATTATGATCATGCCGCCTGAGTTGACTGCTCTAATTGTAATATGTTGGTCATCTTTGTCTATTGCTTGTACCTTCCAAATGAACTTATTTCACATAAGTAATATTATCCCCTTTTCACCCAGATCATTATTATGATTGTGCTCCTATTCCTCACCTATAGTTTCCAAGAAAATCTATTGTTATTATCATTAAACTTGCTCTCTATGATATCCAAAATAAAAGGAAGATATGACCTTCTAACATTATACAATTCTAATTCACAGGTATCACTAATATATATATATATATATGTATGTATGTATATATGCATACACATATATATATATATATCTACATACATACATACATACATATATATATGTGGGCCGACTAATTGGGTACAAAATAAAATGCAATTGGTGACACAATTGATTTGGACTGTTGGATCTCATTGTGCTCATATACAATGTTGAAATCAAGAGCAATCCAATAGTTAAGATTCCTTATGTCACCATTTTGTATCCCAATATATATATATATATATGTGTGTGTGTGTGTGTGTGTGTGTCTATATATATATATATATATATATACGTGTGTGTGCATAAATATATATTTGTGTATGTATGTGTGTGTCTACATGTACATACACACACACATGCAAACTGTAACACCCCACCTCTTTACCAATACTACCAAAGAGTATAGTGTAATACCATGTGATAATATGGAGAACGAGGTGATATCCGGCTTATACACATGGATATTCCCTTGAGCTAACATTAGTACGAACTTCAAAAATCATAAACAGCTCAACCACATGTAAAAAGTATCAGCACAAAGCAATAAACAAGTGTGATTCTAGGATGAACAATATAAAATAAATCATAGAGATCAAAGAGTCATCAAAGCAGCTAATATATATATATATATATATATATATATATATAATATACACCAGTCCAAGTAGGTCTACAAAAATAATCAATTGCCCACTATCATAAAAAAAATACATAACATGTGTAATATACACATCCCAAAAACATAAGAACACTTGTAATACAAATATACAAACTATATACAAATATTTTATCCTCCAGCTATGCCCCACATCCACAAACTGATCAACTCGTCCCTGAACCTGAAATGTCCCAAACTGACCCTAGTGTTATACAAATAACACACAGGTCGGACTATGTCTAGAATGTAGAGGTCAATATAAAATAACAAATGGCATTGTATAAACAAGTGCAATGCAAAATGGCACGTGCATAACTCAAGTGTCAACAAATCTCAAAACCATGCACATAAAAGATAACTCATTCCCAAATAAGGTCGATCAACATATAAATGGCATATAACCAAATGGGCGGAACAACCAAATATCCATCAGCAGTCAACACTCCTATAACAGAAAAGGGAATCAACCATCAACAAGCACATAACCTAGTGGGGTGCTATAAGTATGGTAGTGTATTTCTATATATCTTAAGTCGCATATCCCAAGTGGGAGCCTCACAGCATGCTCCTGTGGGTTAAGAGGTCCTCGCCTCTGAATAAATGTCTAGAAGGGTATCTAAATACAATAATATAATTATATAGTCACACATATCCCAGATTGGAGCTACATAGCACACATCATGCTCCTGGGGATAGCTCATAGCACTTATAACACACATCACTCCCACAATCTTAGTTACTCCCAGTCATCATGACACTATCTCCATTTATACTTTACGGTCATTGGCCTACTGCCCAACGGTAACAGATTGTTTGGCTAGTCTGGCATCGGAGCATATCATCGCACAATCTAAACATCAGCACACAGCATGTATACATATAATAAGGTGATGCCATAGATCTTTGGCACGATCCTACGATCGGCCAACTAGGATAGACTTTAGTCTATTTGGATAAATAACATACAGCATAAGTTGGCACACGATAGACCCTTCCTCTAGACATTAACCCGTAAAATAAGACCGTCCCTCACTTACAGAAAGTAATCAAACAAATATCACACAGACGTCCCATACCATCTAGTTTTACTCGCTTTTCTACTCAATGCTTGTAAAGTGCACTCAATACCTATAATAATATCACATACCATAAGTCAAAAGAATAAACAGAATAGTATCATCGAATGCCACATACTAGACAGTGAATGTCCCATACGAAACGGTGTTATTGATTCGTTTACTCAACTTCCCTACAATTCAAAATTTCATACGATATTATTATATATAACAAATCTAAAGAATAACAGAACAAATATTAACGAAAGTCCCACATTAGACAATACTATAACTCCATTTCTGCTAATTCCTCCTTACAGAAATAGAAATCGATCAAAACATATAATTCTATTATTTATTGACTCGGAAGTGATCTTATTATAAACCCTCCATCTTCAATACCTTCACTTTAATTTTGAAATGAACGACATTAATTTCTAAAGAGGTTTGAATAATCAAATCTTTATTAAAATCCTCTTATCTTTACTAATAATACAAATTCTCCACTTTGGTGAAGCTTTTATGGACTTCCCAATCAGCCCCTACACAAGTAACTTCCCAGCCCACGTTGAAGAGGGCGTATCTGTCAATTGTACACTCACGTTTTACTCCCCCACTTCTTTCGCCAGTTGTTAAGACTTCTCCCCATTTCAGCCCCCCCCCCCCACTTTCTTCTCCCCATGTTTTCTCATAACCTCCTTCCCTTCTCCCTTCTCCCCATGTTTTCTTTCAATAGTCGAATTCGCTCACCCTCCTTCTTCGGATTTGACAACGATTATGTGGTTTCTATGCTCAAATAATTATCTCGACTTCAGATTTGTAAGTATTCATCTTCCTTCACCCGATTAGTACCGTTCTTATTATTATTTTGGATTTTTTCTGTTTAGCGATTGCGTCTTTGAGCACAAAACTGACATCCTTGAGGAATTCTTCGACTACCTTCCATTTCGATCTTCGACTACAGATCGGCACGGCCGTCATCTTGAAATTAAACTATCCATCGTCAATTTGGAACCAAATCTACAACCGAAAGGGAATCATCTGCGCTGCAGTAATTTTGGTGAATAATGAGACGTTCCAATTTGCCCTGTCGGGATAATAGCTATTGTCTACAAAGTTTCACAAGTTATTTCACAGAAATTGGATCTCCATTGGTTGAAGGTACGTTTAATTTGAGAAAGTTCACTGAGTTTGTAGCTGATGTTAATTAAATTGTTTCAGCTTTTTACACTTTGTATTCGTTTACTGCTGACTACAAATTAAGTCTTCTCCATCAAACTGATTGATTTCGATTCCATCCATGTATATTTTGATGTGGTTGTTTTATTGACATGTGTGTATATGAAGATTCTTTCTTAAATTTTACTTTGATGAAGTAATTTGGTAAAAGACGATCTGTTCGAAAAGCCCTATTTCATATGCTCATATGGAAGGTTAATGATGCGTATGTAAATTGCTTAAATTTATGATGTCCGGACTCATCTTAAATTCACTCATTTTGATTCAATTTACCCTCCATTCTTTCAGAATTTCAACTTGACTAATATTACTTGATGATAAAGCTTTGCTTTCACATCATGTGTTTAAGTCTATGACAAAGAGTCTGAAGGCTCTTATAAACTGTTCTACAAATCTGTTGTATAAATCCATTTGATCCGTATGGTATGATGCAAAATCAAGCAACCAAGATGTAGATTCCCCTATTTCAGTAAAATATGAAACCAGACTATTGTCAGAACTAAGATTATATTTAAATTGACTTTTGTATTATTTCTATTTCAACACCTGGATTACTCTGACTTAAGAATAAATTGTATGTGTGTTCGCCTGGGGAATTACTTTAATGAAAGCTATGTTAAAATTTGTTTCGTGTTCTATAAATTAACAAAAATGAAGTGCTAGCAAAATCCTTCATGCATGCAACACCTTATATTATTATGACAGTTTTTATATACCAATCATTCACTCACTTAATATTTTGGTTTTATGATGCACTACTCTTAATAACATGAATTTTGCTCAAGTCTGAGATCCACACTTAATTTTTCTATGTTTTATCATGATCGTTTAAACTTACTTGATCCTTCTTGAAGACTTGCCAAGCAGGTGTGACTTTAGCTTTTCATTAGGTTCTACTTTTAAATGCTTTGTAAATTGATAGGATTGATAACAACTCTTCATATAGTACAAATGGAATGTTTCTTCATAGCAACACGGTACACTATATATTACACCTTTTATTTGTAATGAAATATCTCCACATCATTATACCAATGCTCAAGCTGTATTAGAGTTGCAACCATCCATTAGAAATTTAATTTGTTACTTTATTTTAGTAAGTCGTTATTTCTGCAAAGAAATTAGTGTAGTGGATTTTGATTATTAGCTTGGATGTAACACTCTTCTTACGCATAGTTTGTAGAAGTCTCGATCGTATTATTGTTAGTTTCAAAGGAATTTACCTTTTATACAGCCCCCAAGTCATGTTTATAATTTTTTTTGCAAATAGCCATGGGTGAAATATGTTTGTATTAAAGCTTTATATACAAATCCATGTCTTTTAACCGAGCTTCCAGACAACATCGATATTGATTTCTAATCAACACAAAAATTTAACGTAAAGAAAAATAATACGGTGGTTTTTAGTATTTCATTTTGTCCTTCCTATTACAGTTTGGACCGAATAGTTAGTAACTTTGCTTTTATTTTATGTCTAAACTGTAGAATATTCTTTAAACTCTACTACTATGTGCACACAGTAACCAAGCTTCATTTTCTTTAAAATTTTATACCTATTACTATTTACTTTCCTCTTTTTTGTCCTACAACATCGAAGAAAAAAATGTTTGACATGCATGTTCACTATTTTATTATCTTTTCGGCATGTTGGTCTGATGAAGGGACAACAACAACCATCGATATTGTACGATCGTAAATCTCAACTTTTGGTAATCATACTATGTTATACTTATCTACTGGTATTTTACACATGTGTTAGTTAACCACAAGCATATTGCATGCGGTAAATACCAATCTTGGCACACTATCATGTGCTCACCATCTATTTACTCTCTTCTAACATATTTGTTTTGAATGCAAGTTAACATTTTATGGCATACCTTTTTAAATATTTTTACATGCAACCAATACTACAGTCAAATTCTTCTTTCTTTGTTAGCCTGAAATCAATTCAATTCAATACGTACGTGTGCACGCGTGCACACATGAGGCGCATGCATGTATATCTCTATATAATAAATTAGGTTGGACTGAAAAATAACGAGGGGTGGATATTTTACAATGCAATATAGATATCTAAGGGCTAATAATGCAACACCTCATCCCTATCAACCAAATTTTGGATTTTTTCTGTTTAGCGATTGCGTCTTTGAGCACAAAACTGACATCCTTGAGGAATTCTACTATTTAGGATGCACAAAATCTGTTAGGCCATGTACTTTACTATTTTTCCACAATTTCTTTAATTTTGGGATTGGTTGCATTGATTGTTAGGGTTTTATAATGCTTAAATAGTGATGCTTATACACCTTAGTTAACTATATTTTCTGCCAATGAGCCTATGTACCAATTTTCAATTCCATGCTGATTTCGTGCAAAGCATAGTTTTTGTTTCATTTTGGGTTATCGGATTTTTAACTATTTGTGTATATACGTTAAGTTGTTTATATTTGTGTATAGGGATGAAAGATACACATGAGTTTGCATTAGAGTTCTATGATGAACTAAGCAGAAGACAGCGACTGAGAACATAGAAGAAAAGAATGGAAGAAATTTGTGAGTTTTGGTCCTAAATTACAGATCCAAGCTTCAAATCATGACTTCAGATTTCCCTTGACATGTAAATTGAAATATATGTGTGTATAATGATGATCTGTTTTTAAGTTTAATGATTAAAAGTAGCTTGATTTCAGGGTGGACAAAAATTAAAGATGGAAGAATTATATACACAACACATAATTTCCTAAAGACGTCATTTGCTTAAATTTTCACTCCTTATGTGCATCAAACTAATGTTTACAGTAAAATAACTTCTTATTTTTTATGTCTGAATCATGGTCTAAACATATATTATAGGTTAAATGTAGAAAAATTACTTATTTATTAAAACATATTTTCCAATATTTATAGTATATTACATGTGTAAAAAATGTAATATACGGTAGGTTAAATATATAATATATGGTAGGTTAAATATAGAACGAGGGACAACTATTTCAGTCTTTTGCGCATATTTGATCTTTAGTCCTTTTATGCTTATTGAGATTAAAACATATTCATTGTTTTATATGTAAGAATTGTTTTTAGATTGTGCTTCATGCAATGATGTTACTGTTTGGCATCAGTTTGAGGTGTAAAGAATTAGTTTGTACTATGTTGCAAAGATGCGGCTTTCAAGATATAGTGATGTATGAATATATGCAGAGAGCTCTAGAGAAAGATGTAGGCAGAACTTGGGTATAGATTGCTGAGATACCAAATAAATTAACATAGAGTTGAGCACAGTGTATACCTAAAACTAATCTAATGTAGCTACCTGAAGCTTCACTAAGTGACTAAAATGGTTGAATCGTTAGATATGAATGACTGAAATGGCTCCGAATTGGCTCTTAGTTGGCTTTGAATGGCTGAATATAAATTGGCTCTAAAGCATTGTATAGTGGCTTTGAATTGATTGAAACATAGTGTGAGTAGCAGCAGAAGAAGTGTAGGAACTATAAATGAGGATGGATGATGCAATGTTGAAAATCTGTAGATGCTGAAAACATAAATGATACTACTACCTGGATTGTGTATTAATGAGAAAAACTGAACTGAAGTAATGAGCCAAACCAAGTACATGTGGAGGGTGGAGTAAGGTTCTTTTCTACTTGGCTAAACTGAGATTATGTGGCATGATGGCAGATATCCCAAAGCCTATGTGACTGAACTGATACTATCGAACCAAATTTGATATTGTGTGGCTAAGAATTAAGCAGGCATATATTTCAGTCTTTTGTGCTTATATTACATACGAATTAAGTCCCTTTCATAAATTCACACTTCTACATAAACACACTTTTAAATACACACAGTCCTATACTGCCAATGCTGTCATGGACTGTTGTCAGCTTTGTTGCACGATTTTCCTACATCTTCAATTTTCAAACTTTATTGACTACCATATACAGTTTTTTTTTCCAACAACCTCTGAATCTGCAAATTCCAACTGCAGTAGACATTTTGACGACGCTTACCGTCGACTGCGCACCGTAAAATTTAACACTGAAAAAACTTTTTTTTGTGTACCGACGGATTTCAAAAACAAAAAAGGATTCCATGTAGTTCTCTTCTTCCCCACCCGATTTTACACCAGCTCGCCTCACTCACGTCCATCGGACGTGCCTTCATACTTTATATGTGACTCCTAGAAGATTCATCAACCTGACAAAATTCTCATGCTTAAGAGGCTTGGTGAAGATATCAGCTACTTGACCATGCATATTCACATACTCTAGTTCTATATCCTTTTTGGCAACAGATAATCACCAGCTAAAAGCAATCATAAATCAAGCAACAAAAAAATAACACACGGGATTTAGAGTGGTTCCACTACCGTGAGGTAGTGTACATCCACTTGGGGATAGGTGTAACGACCCTGAATTTTTGACATTTGAAATTAGGATATTTAATTGATTTGAAATATCTGGAAGTTAGTTTAATTTGAAATTCAAATATCAGAATGAATTTTGCGATTTAAAATTTTGAAATTTATTTACTAAAGTTGGGTAAAAATTTGAATCTTCAATTTTAAGCCTGTTAAAAATGATTTAATGGCTTAGAAAATTTATATTGATTATACTGAAGATAATAGAAGCTTCAGAATCGAATTTGAAACTGTTTTGTTCAGTTTTGAATTTTTCGTTTAAATCGATATTTAAAAATAGGCTTCTGAGGCACAATCTCGGAATTCGACGAAACCAGTCCCATTGGATCCGTAATATTGTATTGTTATCGGATTTCAAATTTTGTAGCATTTGGAGTTGTTGTGTGAGCATACGATATATAAACGCGCTAAAATTTGAATCGAAATGATTTGAATTTAAATTTAATTAAAATATATACTTTGGTCAAAATCAACATCAGCCGAAATTGTATTCACATCTACATCTTTTCTTTCTTTTCTCCAGCAACCCTATATGCTAATATTTTCAACGCAGAAATCAAATCATTGTCGCTCATCTGGATAGCAAAATCCCTAAAAATCTCATTCAAAAGAAAAATGGCCGAGTTCTCATTCTTCGTTCCCCTCTCCTTTCTCTCGAATTCAAATTAGAATGGCCGCACTATTCAAAACAAAAAAAATCAAAAAATTCATTCAAAAAAAAATTTGGCAGAGCATATTACAAAATAAAGTTGAACCCAAATCGACTCGTTCGAAACAAAAATCGAGATCTGGTCGCGTGGAAGTGTGGAGGCGCGAGCTCTAAGTGGCGTTCGAAGCAGTCGATCTCGAGCTCGAGCACGTGGAATCAGGCGGCGACGACTTGGTGATGCGCGAGTTTACGATTGACTCGAAGGCGGCCTGGGAATCGTTTGAAGGGGATTTGAGTTTAGGCGCATAGGCGCGATGTTGGCAAACTCGAGCACGCAAGGATGTTCGTGAGACGGCAGACGTTAGGAACTGTGGCAACATCGTGGGAACTCGAGTTAGGGCTTTGGGTTCATGTAGGCAGTGAGGTATATTCCATTGTTCTGTATAATTTCAAATTTAAATTAGTTATATAAATGTATAGTTCTTAAAGAAATGCACCGTCTTGTTAATTTCAGAAAAACAGAAATTTCCTATAAATAAGATTTGGCAAAGTAGAAAGTTAGTTTAAATTTTAAAATGGTTAGTTTAAAAATAAATTGTTAGTTAAGTTAATTTATCAAATGGAAGTCGTTTTATAGTAAACAGGCTACTGTTAATTACAGACAGAAAAAAATTTAATTTTTGAGCTAAATTGAATCATTAGAAATTAAATTTAGTAAATGGAAAATTTATTTGTTCGATTTATTCGAATATTAATAAATGATATAAATGTTTATACAAGGTCAAAACCGTGAAGAAATGGTCAAAGTGGAAATGGATTGCAAAATAAAAAGCAAAGGTGAGATCTTCTCGCTCAAATTAAAAATTGGAAATTCAGTTATTGATTGATTGATTGTTTGGGTGATAGTATATATAGTAGTATATATATATATATATATATTTGGTGATTGATTTCCTGCATTATATAGCGGATGAGACCCTATGCACCACATAATAGCGGATGATATTTTATAAATCCCATATACCGCGATATTCCACCTTGAAGTGGAATTGGTATGTGCTAACATCTGTGGATGCAGGGAAACAGGTTGGAGGGATCCAACTGGATTCCTCAAATTATATGAATTTGTTTCATATGTTGTATGAATTTGTTTCATATGTTGTGTGATGATTTATTGATAATCATTGAATGATCATATTGATAATTGAAATTGTCGAAGGCTATAATTTAGCCAACTGTATTTTTGGTATCGTTGGATACCAGAAATAAATAAAAATTGGATTTTTGAAAATTAAAGTAGAAAACTTTAAGTAAATTAATTTTTAAGAGTTGAATAAAATTGAAAAAAGGAATTTAACAGTAAAAAGTTGGTTTTTGTAGTCTTATCGAATTATTTCCGAAATAAGGAAAAAGGATTAATTAATGGGTTTTTAATAATATTGTTTAAATGTTGAAGAATTTATTGAAAATGGAATTTTAAATAGTTTGGAAGAGATAAAGGAATTAATTTTAAAAGGTGATAAAATTTAGAAATCAATTTGATAATTGGCTTGGTATTTGAAAATAGATCTTTGGGAAATCGATATGAAAATTTATTTGGTGTTGAATGAAAATGGATTTTTTTGTGTTGAAATAAATTTGGAAATCGATTTGTAAAATGATTTGGTATTTGAAATAAATGGAAGAACCAATTTGAAATTTGATTCGGTGTTGAAACAAATTTAGAAATCAATTTTTAATTGATTTGATGTGTGAAAGTGAATATTTGAAAAAAACGTATATAAGTGGATATTTGAAAATTTAATTTCGAAGTGAAAATAAATGATATCGGGAATTTTATTCCGCGAGTGAAAATGTGATTTGAAATTTGTTTTCAAAATGATGAAGTGTGGAAAATGTGATTTGAAATTTGTTTTCAAAATGATGAAGTGTGGAAAATGTGATTTGAAATTGGATTTCAAAATGTTGAAGTGTGGAAAAATATATATTTTGCGAAGATATTTTGAAATTGAATAATTTGGGAAAATTATTTAAATCTGTTGATTGATGTGAATGTTGTTTGATAGTTAAATAACCGACTATCAATGTTTGCCTTTGAAATGGCACTTGAATTTGTTTTTGAAACAAGCGCTCATTATTTGGTTTAGCCGGGAGAGGACTTTGTATCATATAACCCATTCCGAATAGTGATACGTCGAAATGGATCGCATTTGAAGATCGGTGTTGAAGACCGGGTATTTGTGAAAACGATAGGATGACCTATCGATTGTCTCTGCACCGAGTAGCTACGGTATAGAGATTCCCTATGTGATGGGAAGTCCGATCGGGATTGTGAATACCCAGATCGCAAGGGCTTCTTTGGAAGTGCCTTCGGTTCTGTTCGAACCCGGAACAGACTTGTATGGTTGTATGTCTGACACTACACTTTGCGATATAAAGCTGATTTCTTTCAAATACATTTCTGTTGGTGGCGGAGAATTTATTCTCTTAGCTTAACACCCTTCTCTGAGACGTACGAGCTCAGAGGTTATGTAGTTGAAGGTTATCAGTGATATACTCCCAATTTGGTAGTGTGGCATGCTAAGTGCTACTGTGTGTTGCTGGTCATTTGTTGATCATTTGTGATCAAAGCATGGCTTTCGTGTAAACCGTAGCTTTGTGGACGAGACCTCATCGGACCTCACACCCCGGAAATGGTCAAAACGGGAAAATGCGGGAATGTTATGAGGGTCGCGCCCTTTAGGGTATGTCATTTCCTTCTGGAAAAAGGTGGTATCATGGTATGGAGCCCAGATGCTATACCTGTGTGGTGGCATCAATCTTATTTACCGTGTGATTGTTGCTTTGTGATCAAGGCGCCTCGGATAAAGGTTCCAAAGGACCGGGGGGTGGCATATTCGTGTAGTAATTACCTAGTTACAGAGGTAACCCGGCCTTGTGTTGGCAGAGAGCTAGTTAGTTCTCGGGATGTCCCGCCAGAAACGTTCCCATGTGGCAGTAGGAAGTTCCTTAGCATGACCATTTGTTGGAAATCCAAAGAAACAATACGCGCCCTGTACGGTTTTAGTTGTATAACCTGCTATGGAATATGGCGGTAACCTGCTATTGAACATAGTAGCTATAGTAGGCATACAATAATGATTGTATGCTGGCTAAGATTAATATTATACTTTCGAAATGTTTCCTACACTATGAACTAGTAATAGTATCAAAAGAGTTTTTCTTGCGTAGTAAGCATGTTTGACTATCATAAGAAGAAATCTCCTCCAATTCTACATTTGCATTGTGTGTGTGGCGGGAGGTCTTATGGTAGTTTCATTTTCCAAAAGCATTGTGGAATTTCTTTTATTTTCTTTGTGAAAATAACTGTTTTTAAGATCTCACACCAGTCCCACGACTGACCTGGAGTTTATTGTTTCCTTTCTAAACTTTGGGTGCCCAAAATTTACCACACGGGCAGCCTAGAGTCAGGTTATCAGGTCATTATGGAATTCAGAAGTTACTATGGAGATCTGGAGGCGAGCTGGATTGCGAGACGTATCATTTATATTATGTATTATCCGCTGTGTATTCTGTATGTGGACAAGTTTATATAACTGTCCAGTGATGTGTATGGTTGTAAACTCTGATGATGTATGTATAAACTGATTTAGTTCTTTGTGATAAATTTTATTCATTCATCTATTATATATTGTTCCGCTGCGAATGTGAGATTCTGATATTGTTTCTGTTTCTGTTTTTCTGTTCTTTCTTTCTTCTTCTACTTCTACCTCTTCTTTTTAACCCTAATGATTCGGTTTTCCAGCATTCGATTGCGCGGCATTTGATACAGTGGACGTATTAATGTCGACTTTTGTTTGCACAAAAAATGGACAAACACCTCAAAGTTGTATGATTTAGTAAAGCTTATGTTGTTCTTAGCGATTTTGGAGGTTTATGCAAATATATGAAAAGCAGGGACTAAACTGTAAAAAGACACACAGGTTTATAGTGGTTCAGCCAGAATATGCCTACGTCCACTTTATATGTTATTTCACTTCTCTAGTTTTGATTACAAGTACAAAGCTTTGATACGAGTAAAAGAAAGTTGTTTGAGCGTCGAAAGATTGAAACGTTACAATAGGAGATTTTATTACTTTCTAAGAAAAGAAAATTTTATAAGATTGATAATGGAGAAGAAGAATAAGAAATACAACTGAGAGAGATAATTCTACTCATGCTAATTTCTGCCTTTGTATGGAGATTATTACTTGGGGTTGAAGTAATTGATTTATGGTCATAATCAATGCCTCATTAATTCTCCTATTAATACAGGAAACGTTTATCCATTTGATTTTCCAGTTTCCCCCAATTTACATGCCCCTGATAAGATTCCTTTTCTAATCAGCTAATTGGGGAATTAATTGATTACCTCAGTCTTCCAAAATAATTCTTCTTCTCATGTAGGTGATTTATTACTCTCTTTAATGATATAAAAGAGGCAATATATATTTGAGTAATTATCTCAAATATCTTCCAAATCTTCTGCAATTGGACATATTGTATCATTGAAATCAACAATATCTTCCAAATCTTCTACAATTGGAAATATTGTATCACCAAATCTTACAATCTCCATCTTAATGCTATATTTCCCCGCAAGCCTATAAACTCCGCCTATATCCTCTTACTCCAAGTAGGACCTATCAATCTGCACAATGAACACAAACATCTCCATTTACCATCTCAACTCACTCCCCGCCCCATGCCATCTGTGGCACCTGCATTTTGATAAGCGATTCCAGTTCGAGAAATGCCCGAACTCTGCAGCCTACAAAGACTTAAGCATATCCGCTGCTTTCTCCTTTGATCTTTGATGGCCAACTTCAGAGATCCCTTCTTCCGCTTATCAAGCGCATCCTCTTGGCAGAACCTCTCCTTGTTGAAGCTTTCCCCATTGATCCCATTCTATATATGCAGAAACTCAAAGTCCCTTCTCGTATGCCTAGCTTTGACATCATCTCCACGAGAACTTTAGGCTCCAACCCTAGACCTCCCAAGTATAGTGCTTCCCTTCAGAAGATACAAATTTTGGAACATATCTCCCTTTATCACTACAAGTGCACCCGTAGAAACCCTCAGACTATCCATCTCCATTGTCACCTTGCATCCTTTCGATGACAACTGTCCAAGAGATATCATCGACTTCAAAAAGCCTGGAACATAACGGACATATGTTAAGGTGCGTATCACCCCGCCAAACATGCGAATCTGCACAGTACCTACGCCCATGACTCAACAACCAACATCATTTCCCATAAGAATCTCCTTTCCCCTTTTTCTTTCAAAAGAACTGAAATAATTCTTATTAGGCATCATATGGAATGACGCTCCCATATCTAGCACCCAATGGTGTGATACATCTGATACTACCGCCGTTAACCAATCATTGGATACAACTTTCTCCATCGCAATCGATGAACTTCCATCTTCAGTCTTCCTCTTCAAGTCCGGACAATCTCTCTTCCAATGGGCTGGTTTCTTACAAATGTAGCATTTTCCATCCTTAGATTTTCCACTATAGTTATTACCGAGCTTTCTAGATTTGGAACGCCTGCTATAATTCCAATTCTTCTTCTCCTCTCTCCCTCTCTCGGCAAATAGGCCTTGACTACTACTTCCTCCTCTACCTTCACCCATTTCCTTCATCTAATCCCTTAAGTCCTTAGATAGAAGACCCGACTTCACATCTTCAACGGCCAAAGTATCTCTCGCAAAGATAAGGCTATTAGCGAAACATGTATAACGCTTCGGAAGGGAACACAAGAGCATCATAGTCATATGCTCTTTATCTACCTTCAAATCTATAGGCTTCGTCTTCATCACTAGATCGTCGAGGAAACCCAGATGCTCTTTGATAGAATTACCATCTCTCATCTTCATAGTGAAAAATGTCTTCAACAAAATCAAACGGTTAGTCAAAGATTTCTTCAGATAGAGATTTTTTAGCTTGGTCCAATTACCCTTAGCAGTAGTTTCACCGCTAATCTCAGAAATAAAATTTTCTTCCATAGCTAATTGCAAAGTAGTAAACTTCTATTTTTCCATCTCCTTCCTTTTCGCTTCTGAAATTTCAACCGTCAACTCCTCAGGAGCAAACACCACAGGATGAACTTCATTTCTCATCAGAATAGCTTTTATCCTCCATTGCCACTTCTCGTAGTCATTATTAACGTTCCACTTCTCTATTGCTAAACTAGATCTTGATGCAATATAGGTCCCTCTAACATAGGGTCTTGGTGCAATCATCGGAGTCTAATCATCTTCTTCCATTATGCCTAACACCCTTTCTCAATCAACCTCGTCACTCTGACACTAGACTATTGAGGAAAAATCCCTCAAAATCGCCTTAGGAACAAAAATCCCAACCTTAAGGAAAAAAATAGGACCGGATTGATGGTGAGGCAAAACAACGAACAGATAGTCACCAACTAAAAGCAATCACAGATCAAGTAATAAAAAAAATAACACACAGGATTTATAGTGGTTCTACTATCGCGAGGTAGTGCACATCCACTTAGGAAGATGAGATTTTATTACTTTCTAAGAGGAGAATTTTTTGCAAGATTGATAATGGAGAAGAAGAATAAAAAAATACAATTGAGAGAGATAATTCTACTCATGCTAATCTCTGCCTTTATATAGAGATTATTACTTAGGGTTGAAGTAATTAATTTATGGTTATAAATCAATGCCTCATTAATTATCCTATTCATACAAGAAACGTTTATCCATTTGATTTTCCAGTTTCCCCCAATTTACATGCGCCTGATAAGATTCCTTCTTTATTCAGCTAATTAGAGAATTAATTGATTACCTCAATCTCCCAAAATAATTCTTCTTCTCACGTAAGTGATATATTCTCTCTTTAATGCTATAAAAGAGGCAATATATATCTGAGTAAATATCTCAAATATCTTCCAAATCTTCTGCAATTGGAAATATTGTATCACTGAAGTCAACAATATCGTCCAAATCTTCTATAATTGAAAATATTGTATCACCAAATCTTACATAAACATATATATTTGTTTGTAATTATATAAGAGGTTTCTAATAAAGATTTTAGTAAAGGATAAGATTCGATTTTTAAACCTCCTTGGAAATTAATATCGTTCTTTTCAAAATTAAAGTGAAGATTTTGAAGATGGGAACTTTATAATAAAATACCTTCCGAATCAATAAATAATAGAATTGTATGTTTTGTCTAATTTCTATTTCTATATAATGAGGAATCATAATAAACGGAGTTATAGTACTATCTGATATGAGGCTTTTGGTAATATTTATTCGGTTATTTTTTGGACTTGTTATATCGAATAATATCGTGTGAAATTCTAGATTGTGAGGAAATTGAGTAAACAGATCGATAACACCGTCTGGTATGGGATATTCGGTGACAATATCTGGTATGTGACATTCAGTGATACTATTCTATTTATTCTTTTGACTTCTAGGACATGATACTATTATAGGTATGAAGTGTAGTTTCAAGCATTGAATAAGTGAACGAGTAACACCAGACGGTATGGGACGTGTACATGATATTTGTTTGATTACTTTCTATAAGTGAGGGACACTCTTATTTTATAGTTTAATCTAGAGGAAGGATCTGGTTTGTGCCAATTTGTGTTGTATGCTAAATATCCAGATAGACTATAGTCTATCCTAGTTCGCTTACCGTAGGGTCGTGCCCTAGACTTATAGCTTCACCTTATTATATACATACGTGCTGTGTGCTGGTGTTTCGATTGTGTGATGATATGCCCTGATGCCATACTAGCCAAACAATCTGTTACCATTGGGTAGTGGCTCGTGACCGTAGAGTATAGATGAACATATTGTCACGATGACCTGGAGTAACTAAGACTATGGGTGTGCTATATATTGCAAGTGCTGTGAGCTATGTACCCTAAAGAATGTTATGTGTGTGTAGCTTCCATTTGGGATATGTGACTATATAATTATATTATATTATTTAGATACCCTCCTAGACATTTATTCATAAGCAAGGACCTTTTAATCCATTGGAGCGTGCTGTGTGTTGTGAGGCTCCCAACTATGATATGTGATTTGAGATATCTATATAGCACCTCACCAGCTTGTGTGTTTGTTGATGGTTGTTTCGTTTTGGTGTTATGGGTGTGTTGATAGCTGATTGGATATTTGGTTGATCCACCCATTTGGTTATATATTGTTGATATGTTGATAAATCTTATTTGGGAATCAGTTATCCTTTATATGCATGATTTTGAGGTTTGTTGACACTTAAGTTATGCATATGCCATTTTGCGTTGCACTTGTTTATACCATGCCAGTTTTTATTTTATATTGACATCTACATTCTAGACATAGTTTGACCTGTGTGTTATTTATATAACACTCGGGTCAGTTTGAGACATTTTAGGTTCAGAGACGAGTTGAACAGTTTGTGGATGTTGGGCATAGATGAAGGATATAGTATTTGTATATAGTTTGTATATTTGTATTCACATGTGTTCTTGTACCGTCGAGATGTGTATATTGGACATGTTATGTATATTTTTGATGATAGTGGGCATTTGACTATTTTTGTAGACCCACGTAGACTCGTGTATATTTTATATTATATATATGTATATTCACTCCGTTGATGACTATGTGTCTCTGTAATATATTTTATATTGTGTATTTTTCTATCCTATAATCACACATGTTTATTACTTTGTGTCGATATTGTGTCTGTATAGTTGAGTTGTTTATGATTTTTGAAGTACGTACCAGTATTAAGTCAAGGGAATATCCATGTGTGTAAGTCTGATATTGCCACATTCTCCTTATTATCAAATAGTATTACACTGTAATACTCTTTGGTAATATGAGTATAGAAGTGGGGCGTTATAGTTGGTATCAGAGCAGGTTTAGAATAATACAGAGTATAAGAGACACGAGTCCCAGCCTTAAATGAGACTTAGGGTCCATGTCCCCGTGGGTGTGTGGTAGATTATTATTTATACCTAAGTGATATTAGGAGTATATGATGATTCCTAGGGTAATCATCTGGGGACATATTTGTATTTTTCTTATTATATAATATATTTCTTATACCTTTTTCTGAGTGTAAGTCTCTGTATGAGATACAAAGTAGTTGATGAAGGCTGTGAAGGTAGAAGTAGTTAGTCCAGCCAATATTGTCGATATTGAAGGTGAATAATAAACTTCTGTGTGGCTTGAGTAAGAAGATCCAGTAGTGATCAGAGTTACACAGTAGAAACTAATTGATTATTTTCCGCTAAAGGCTTTTTTCCTTTTGAAAATGTGTGTATTGTTGTAGGTGCTTGTTTGATTTTATGGATGAATGATGTGTGATTGGTTGTATTGTTGTTAATGATTGTTGAATTAAATGTTTATACATGTTTTGAAAATAAATATTTTTATTCAAACATGCATATAATTTAATAAATTTATCGAAAATCATATTTTCGCATGATGTTTGAGATTATGGAAAAAATACCTTGTGATAAGTTAAATATTAATTTGACAAAAATTTAAACTTTGGATGATAAATATTAGTAATGATTTTGGGAAAAATTATAGAATAATATTTTTAATCAAGTATATTTTGTGATTGGAACTTTTTCGATTAAAGGTACCTATTTTTGTAAGATATTAGAAATGTTTTGGCATTGCAAATAATTGTTTTCCATATGAAATTATTTGAACATATTTATTTAAAGAAAAATTTGAAGCTGAAATCATTTTAATCGGTCCGTTGAGTGATTTAAGAATTATGGTTGATGCGCCTGATCAATGTTTTCGATAGGGTTTCCTAAACACTAGGACGAGATTTATGAACACAAAGTTTTAGGAAGTAAGTATTATATAGAGAAGTGATCCTTTATTGTTTTGTCCATCACTTTTATCTCTTGTCCGTTTTTGACGATCTTGTACTTTCTTGAAAGCTACGATGATAATGAACAACTATCGTTTTAAGAGTTTTACAAAATTTTGATGTTTTCAAGGCCAAAAACATTTGTTCCTTAAGTGGGCCTGCGTGTTTTTTGCAAAATCTGAGCTATTTATGTTTGGAAATTCCTCCATAACTCAAGTTGTAATCAATATTTTTGCAATTCGAAAGTTGTTCCGAAAAGCTAACGGATTATGCAACAATTCATTCTTTGAATACATAGCTTGGTTTGGTGTTTTCGACCTTTGAAAGCTCGTCGGAAAGTGAGTTATATATGAATTTGTGTTTTATTTACCTTACATGGTTGCATACTCTTCATACTTCCTTTTATATATGCGACTAATGGTCGAATCTGAGTTAAGTATAGGTTTTTAAGAGACACATTTGGAATTACTAGTGATGTTTGCTCACTTAAGAATAAGCAAACTTTCTTAAAATGCTAATGAGAAGGTACGTTTTTACGGTATGTCAAAATATATTGTGAATTATATTGTTTCTCCATGTTTCGGGATGACCCATTGATTGTGATGAATATACTGTGTTAGATTATTTTTTGATTTTTCAGAATGCTCTCCATACAAAGGAGACCTAGACAATTTTTTTTGAAAAATATAACATTTAGAATATTTTTCACAAAATTTATCGTAAGAGGAGAATATAAAGTCGTTAATTGAATCTATTTAAATGATAGCATACGATAAGATGAGTTTGATTGTGAAAGCCATATAGAGGATTGATGTAAGCTTCTAGAAGTTTGTAGAATACGAAGAAAGTTCAAGGTTTAAGTTGTTTATGATATTTCTTTATAAGAAATTGCGAGGACGCAATTTCTTAAGGGGGAAGTATATAACTACCCTAATTTTTACATCGTATAAATAAATAAATTTAAATAAAATAAAATTGTTCTAATTCAAAATTCGATAATTAATATTTTAAAAATAAATTTTTAGTTAATTAATTCTATTTAATAAAAGATTTAGATGTAATAAATTGAATTAAATTAATAAATTCTTTTTGAATAATTTATTGAACTAAGTAAATTGTTTTAAATTGAATATAAAATATTTTTAAAGTGTAAATAAGTTTTACAAATAAATGGAATATTTAGAAAATAAATTTATTTTTATTAAATACTTATTGAATTGAATGAAATTATGCAGTTAATATGATATATATCTTGTAAAATGAAGTGTAAACTAATTTGAACTAGATTGAAATATATTTATAAATAAATGTCCAGAATTAAAAATTTAAATTTGAAGGAAAATATAGTAAAAGCTAGATTGAATTAAAATTTGGAGGCCTAAAACCAAACCTTGCCAATTCTCTTCGCTTGTTCCTTCTCTTTTATTTTATTTAACCAAGCCCAAGCCTACCTTTTCATTCTAGACTATTCCTCTAAAGCCATACCCATTCCCAATCTTAACATCCCTTAGCCCTAACTTCATATCGACTAAAGAAACAAAAAAAAAATATTAATGTAATTGCGATTCGCGGTTTAGAAAAAAACACGCACGAATCGTATCATGACTTGGGCTTGGTAGAGGCGTCGATGATGCCTGGACAAGGTGGAAGGATCATAACCTAGGTCGCACGCGACGATGAAGGGACGACAATCCAGGAGCATGAGCGACAAAGAGGGATTGCGTGCGATGTAGTGTACCTATGCTTAGGGTTGCATGGAAGTGGCTAGAGGTGACGCACGACATTGGTTTGATCACTGTGGAGTATGCTCGACTATTGGCATAGAGGTAGATATATGTGGTTGTTTGGCGACTGAACGTGACTTTTATTAAATGAGAGCATGTGCGCGAGGTTGGAGTTGAAGTCTGGGGCGATCGCATGCGATGTGGATGTAGAGGTTGGTGACTTTAGTCAGCGAAATGAAGCATGAAAATTTGGGAAAGATGGCGATGCAGATGTGGAATATTGGCATACCGAATGTAGTAAATACTTCGCTCATATTTTGGTTAGTTGTCCTTATAACTCACATCTATGCCTAGATCTATTTTCTATAATTTTTCTATGATGATGTTTGACGAGTCATGGTTGATATTGGTTGAATTAAATTGGTCGAAATTGGGTTGTCCAGACACGTTTGCTTGTTGTTGTGATAAAATGCTGGTCTACTACTGATTACACATACATTATATGTTGGTTGAATATTGAATTGATGATCTTAGATAGCCGATAATGGCATTAGAAATTGATCGAAATGCAGGAATAAATTAAAATTGGAAGTTTTGAATGAAATAAAATATATTAGATATGAATATAGGATTTTGAAATAAGTTTTAATTAATATTAAAATATTATTATAAATAGAAGATATAAAAAATGGAATAATGTTAATAAGTGTGTGAATAGAAATTATTAGGAAAGTAATGATTTTCCGAATATGATCGAATAAACGAATTTTGAATGTTTATATTTCTATTTATCTATGAAAGATTGTAAAAGTATTTAAAGGATATGTATAAAATGATATTTAAGATTATATTTAAGATCATATTTAAATATAGTTTAAATTGAAAAGTTAATTTTAATTTGATTTAATAAATCAAGAATTTATAAATAATATTTCGATATAATAGTATGTAATATGCAATTTGTTTATTGATGGAAAATTATCATATCTGGAATTCATTATATGTATTTTAAGTAAATTTTTAGAAATGATATACATTTTATTACGATGTACTATTTTTATATAAAAACGAATTGAATTATCTTGAAGGGAAGTTTTAGGGATTTTGTTATATAAGATAATTGTATAAATTGGTGTTATATTATTAAATATCTGGTCTATAAAGGATAGATTTTGGATTTGATGAATTATTTTTCAATAACGGTTTTGAAAGGGTTTTGGAATTTTATATTATGGCTTTGGGAAATTAGTTTGATTGGAATATGGTATTATTATTTTAAAATTATTAAGGAAGAATTTCAAAGTTATGAATTATTTTTAAAAGGAGCTTAAGGGATTTGAAATTAAACAAACATTTAAGATATATATATATATATATTTCTTTGTAATTATACAAGTATGAAGGCACGTCCGATGGACGTGAGTGAGGCGAGCTGGTGTAAAATCGGGTGGGGAAGAAGAGAACTACATGGAATCCTTTTTTGTTTTTGAAATCCGTCGGTACACAAAAAAAAGTTTTTTCAGTGTTAAATTTTACGGTGCGCAGTCGACGGTAAGCGTCGTCAAAATGTCTACTACAGTTGGAATTTGCAGATTCAGAGGTTGTTGGAAAAAAAAAACTGTATATGGTAGTCAATAAAGTTTGAAAATTGAAGATGTAGGAAAATCGTGCAACAAAGCTGACAACAGTCCATGACAGCATTGGCAGTATAGGACTGTGTGTATTTAAAAGTGTGTTTATGTAGAAGTGTGAATTTATGAAAGGGACTTAATTCGTATGTAATATAAGCACAAAAGACTGAAATATATGCCTGCTTAATTCTTAGCCACACAATATCAAATTTGGTTCGATAGTATCAGTTCAGTCACATAGGCTTTGGGATATCTGCCATCATGCCACATAATCTCAGTTTAGCCAAGTAGAAAAGAACCTTACTCCACCCTCCACATGTACTTGGTTTGGCTCATTACTTCAGTTCAGTTTTTCTCATTAATACACAATCCAGGTAGTAGTATCATTTATGTTTTCAGCATCTACAGATTTTCAACATTGCATCATCCATCCTCATTTATAGTTCCTACACTTCTTCTGCTGCTACTCACACTATGTTTCAATCAATTCAAAGCCACTATACAATGCTTTAGAGCCAATTTATATTCAGCCATTCAAAGCCAACTAAGAGCCAATTCGGAGCCATTTCAGTCATTCATATCTAACGATTCAACCATTTTAGTCACTTAGTGAAGCTTCAGGTAGCTACATTAGATTAGTTTTAGGTATACACTGTGCTCAACTCTATGTTAATTTATTTGGTATCTCAGCAATCTATACCCAAGTTCTGCCTACATCTTTCTCTAGAGCTCTCTGCATATATTCATACATCACTATATCTTGAAAGCCGCATCTTTGCAACATAGTACAAACTAATTCTTTACACCTCAAACTGATGCCAAACAGTAACATCATTGCATGAAGCACAATCTAAAAACAATTCTTACATATAAAACAATGAATATGTTTTAATCTCAATAAGCATAAAAGGACTAAAGATCAAATATGCGCAAAAGACTGAAATAGTTGTCCCTCGTTCTATATTTAACCTACCATATATTATATATTTAACCTACCGTATATTACATTTTTTACACATGTAATATACTATAAATATTGGAAAATATGTTTTAATAAATAAGTAATTTTTCTACATTTAACCTATAATATATGTTTAGACCATGATTCAGACATAAAAAATAAGAAGTTATTTTACTGTAAACATTAGTTTGATGCACATAAGGAGTGAAAATTTAAGCAAATGACGTCTTTAGGAAATTATGTGTTGTGTATATAATTCTTCCATCTTTAATTTTTGTCCACCCTGAAATCAAGCTACTTTTAATCATTAAACTTAAAAACAGATCATCATTATACACACATATATTTCAATTTACATGTCAAGGGAAATCTGAAGTCATGATTTGAAGCTTGGATCTGTAATTTAGGACCAAAACTCACAAATTTCTTCCATTCTTTTCTTCTATGTTCTCAGTCGCTGTCTTCTGCTTAGTTCATCATAGAACTCTAATGCAAACTCATGTGTATCTTTCATCCCTATACACAAATATAAACAACTTAACGTATATACACAAATAGTTAAAAATCCGATAACCCAAAATGAAACAAAAACTATGCTTTGCACGAAATCAGCATGGAATTGAAAATTGGTACATAGGCTCATTGGCAGAAAATATAGTTAACTAAGGTGTATAAGCATCACTATTTAAGCATTATAAAACCCTAACAATCAATGCAACCAATCCCAAAATTAAAGAAATTGTGGAAAAATAGTAAAGTACATGGCCTAACAGATTTTGTGCATCCTAAATAGTAGAATTCCTCAAGGATGTCAGTTTTGTGCTCAAAGACGCAATCGCTAAACAGAAAAAATCCAAAATTTGGTTGATAGGGATGAGGTGTTGCATTATTAGCCCTTAGATATCTATATTGCATTGTAAAATATCCACCCCTCGTTATTTTTCAGTCCAACCTAATTTATTATATAGAGATATACATGCATGCGCCTCATGTGGAGTCACAATCGATAGGTCATCCTATCGTTTTCACAAATACCCGGTCTTCAACACCGATCTTCAAATGCGATCCATTTCGACGTATCACTATTCGGAATGGGTTATATGATACAAAGTCCTCTCCCGACTAAACCAAATAATGAGCGCTTGTTTCAAAAACAAATTCAAGTGCCATTTCAAAGGCAAACATTGATAGTCGGTTATTTAACTATCAAACAACATTCACATCAATCAACAGATTTAAATAATTTTCCCAAATTATTCAATTTCAAAATATCTTCGCAAAATATATATTTTTCCACACTTCAACATTTTGAAATCCAATTTCAAATCACATTTTCCACACTTCATCATTTTGAAAACAAATTTCAAATCACATTTTCCACACTTCATCATTTTGAAAACAAATTTCAAATCACATTTTCACTCGCGGAATAAAATTCCCGATATCATTTATTTTCACTTCGAAATTAAATTTTCAAATATCCACTTATATACGTTTTTTTCAAATATTCACTTTCACACATCAAATCAATTAAAAATTGATTTCTAAATTTCTTTCAACACCGAATCAAATTTCAAATTGGTTCTTCCATTTATTTCAAATACCAAATCATTTTACAAATCGATTTCCAAATTTATTTCAACACAAAAAAATCCATTTTCATTCAACACCAAATAAATTTTCATATCGATTTCCCAAAGATCTATTTTCAAATACCAAGTCAATTATCAAATTGATTTCTAAATTTTATCACCTTTTAAAATTAATTCCTTTATCTCTTCCAAACTATTTAAAATTCCATTTTCAATAAATTCTTCAACATTTAAACAATATTATTAAAAACCCATTAATTAATCCTTTTTCCTTATTTCGGAAATAATTCGATAAGACTACAAAAACCAACTTTTTACTGTTAAATTCCTTTTTTCAATTTTATTCAACTCTTAAAAATTAATTTACTTAAAGTTTTCTACTTTAATTTTCAAAAATCCAATTTTTATTTATTTCTGGTATCCAACGATACCAAAAATACAGTTGGCTAAATTATAGCCTTCGACAATTTCAATTATCAATATGATCATTCAATGATTATCAATAAATCATCACACAACATATGAAACAAATTCATACAACATATGAAACAAATTCATATAATTTGAGGAATCCAGTTGGATCCCTCCAACCTGTTTCCCTGCATCCACAGATGTTAGCACATACCAATTCCACTTCAAGGTGGAATATCGCGGTATATGGGATTTATAAAATATCATCCGCTATTATGTGGTGCATAGGGTCTCATCCGCTATATAATGCAGGAAATCAATCACCAAATATATATATATATATACTACTATATATACTATCACCCAAACAATCAATCAATCAATAACTGAATTTCCAATTTTTAATTTGAGTGAGAAGATCTCACCTTTGCTTTTTATTTTGCAATCCATTTCCACTTTGACCATTTCTTCACGGTTTTGACCTTGTATAAACATTTATATCATTTATTAATATTCGAATAAATCGAACAAATAAATTTTCCATTTACTAAATTTAATTTCTAATGATTCAATTTAGCTCAAAAATTAATTTTTTTTCTGTCTGTAATTAACAGTAGCCTGTTTACTATAAAACGACTTCCATTTGATAAATTAACTTAACTAACAATTTATTTTTAAACTAACCATTTTAAAATTTAAACTAACTTTCTACTTTGCCAAATCTTATTTATAGGAAATTTCTGTTTTTCTGAAATTAACAAGACGGTGCATTTCTTTAAGAACTATACATTTATATAACTAATTTAAATTTGAAATTATACAGAACAATGGAATATACCTCACTGCCTACATGAACCCAAAGCCCTAACTCGAGTTCCCACGATGTTGCCACAGTTCCCAACGTCTGCCGTCTCACGAACATCCTTGCGTACTCGAGTTTGCCAACATCGCGACTATGCGCCTAAACTCAAATCCCCTTCAAACGATTCCCAGGCCGCCTTCGAGTCAATCGTAAACTCGCGCATCACCAAGTCGTCGCCGCCTGATTCCACGTGCTCGAGCTCGAGATCGACTGCTTCGAACGCCACTTAGAGCTCGCGCCTCCACACTTCCACGCGACCAGATCTCGATTTTTGTTTCGAACGAGTCGATTTGGGTTCAACTTTATTTTGTAATATGCTCTGCCAAATTTTTTTTTGAATGAATTTTTTGATTTTTTTTGTTTTGAATAGTGCGGCCATTCTAATTTGAATTCGAGAGAAAGGAGAGGGGAACGAAGAATGAGAACTCGGCCATTTTTCTTTTGAATGAGATTTTTAGGGATTTTGCTATCCAGATGAGCGACAATGATTTGATTTCTGCGTTGAAAATATTAGCATATAGGGTTGCTGGAGAAAAGAAAGAAAAGATGTAGATGTGAATACAATTTCGGTTGATGTTGATTTTGACCAAAGTATATATTTTAATTAAATTTAAATTCAAATCATTTCGATTCAAATTTTAGCGCGTTTATATATCGTATGCTCACACAACAACTCCAAATGCTACAAAATTTGAAATCCGATAACAATACAATATTACGGATCCAATGGGACTGGTTTCGTCGAATTCCGAGATTGTGCCTCAGAAGCCTATTTTTAAATATCGATTTAAACGAAAAATTCAAAACTGAACAAAACAGTTTCAAATTCGATTCTGAAGCTTCTATTATCTTCAGTATAATCAATATAAATTTTCTAAGCCATTAAATCATTTTTAACAGGCTTAAAATTGAAGATTCAAATTTTTACCCAACTTTAGTAAATAAATTTCAAAATTTTAAATCGCAAAATTCATTCTGATATTTGAATTTCAAATTAAACTAACTTCCAGATATTTCAAATCAATTAAATATCCTAATTTCAAATGTCAAAAATTCAGGGTCGTTACACCTATCCCCAAGTGGATGTACACTACCTCACGGTAGTGGAACCACTCTAAATCCCGTGTGTTATTTTTTTGTTGCTTGATTTATGATTGCTTTTAGCTGGTGATTATCTGTTGCCAAAAAGGATATAGAACTAGAGTATGTGAATATGCATGGTCAAGTAGCTGATATCTTCACCAAGCCTCTTAAGCATGAGAATTTTGTCAGGTTGATGAATCTTCTAGGAGTCACATATAAAGTTTATAGTGGGGTGTTGAAATATTAAACTTGATTTGTTATGGTTAATTTCTAGAAGCTTCTTGTAATTATAGTTTCTAGAGTCTTCTTGCATTTACTGTAGTTTGTTGAGAGCTCTTGAATTTTCTAGTAGAAATAAGAATTATGTATGGAGTCATGTTTCTAGAATTGTTTAGAGAGTCATGTTTCTAGAATAGTCTATGGAGTCCTATAAATAAAAGAGCTCTCTCATCATTTTGTATCAAGCAATCAAGCAAGAAATCTACCATCGATAAAAGAAAAGTTTTCAACAACAAAAAAGCCTCTTTCTTATATTCTCTCCCTCTTTCTCATAAAAAATATTCAACAAAGTGGTATCAGAGCTTGAAGATTCTTTCAAAAAAGATAGAGATGGCGAATAACGGCGTTCCCTTACAAATTCCAATACTCACCAAGAACAATTATGACAATTGGAGCTTAAGGATGATGGCTCTCCTTAGAGCACATGACGTGTGGGAATTAGGGGAGAAAGGTTATACTGAACAAGAAAATGAAGGTAGCTTATCTCAAACTCAAAGGGATAGTTTGAGAAACTCAAGGACAAGAGACAAGAAGGCTCTCTGTCTAATCTATCAAGCATTGGGTTATGATACTTTTGAGAAGGTTTCGGGATCGAAGTTAGCAAAAGATGCATGGGAGAAGCTTCGAACATCTTACAAGGGAGCTGATTAAGTCAAAAAGGTATGTCTTCAAACTTTAAGAGGAGAGTTTAAAACTTTGCATATGAAAGAAGGTGAGCTTGTTTCCGATTACTTCTTAAGAGTTTTAGTGGTTAGTAATAATCTAAAAAGAAATGGTGAGAAGTTAGATGATGTAAGAATTATGGAGAAGGTTCTTAGATTATTAGATCTAAAGTTCGAACATATTGTCACCATCATTGAAGAAACAAAAAACTTGGAGACCATGGCCATAGAGGAACTTCTAGGCTCATTGTAAGCTTATGAAGAAAAGAAAACGAAGAAGGAAGAGACCATGAAGCAAGTTCTTAAGACACAGATTAATTCAAAAAAGGAAGAAAATAATCGAAGCCAACAAAGATGGGGTTGTGGGAAAGAAAGAGGAAGAGGTCGTGGATATGGAAATGGACGAGGTTAGAGGCCCAACAATGAAAACAACAACAACAACAATAAAAGAGGAGTAAGCTCAACAAGAGGTCGTGGGAGAGAAAATTCAAGGTATGACAAGTCACGTGTTAAATGCTACAATTGTGAGAAATTTGGACATTATGCTTCCGAATGTAGAGCTCCAATGAACAATAAAGTTGAAGAGAAGACCAATTATGTTGCAGAAAAAATTCAAGAGGATGGTACATTACTACTGGCTCACAAAGAAAATGAAAAAGGTGGGGAAAGTCAATGGTACCTAGATAGCGGTGCAAGCAACCATATGTGCGGAAGAAAAAACATGTTTGTGGAGCTTGACGAATCGGTGAAGGGCAACGTCACATTTGGAGATGAATCAAAGATAGCAGTGAAAGGTAAAGGAAAGGTTCTTATCCGATTGAAGAATGGAGAGCACCAATTCATTTCTAATGTTTATTATGTGCCAAACATGAAGAGCAACATCTTGAACCTAGGACAACTCTTAGAGAAAGGTTATGATATTCGATTAAAAGATAATAACCTTTCTATAAGACGGTGCAAATAAATTCATTGCTAAGGTACCAATGTCAAGAAATAGAATGTTTGTGCTCAACATTCAAAATGATGTCGCACAATGCCATAAGGTGTGCTACAAAGATGCCTCTTGGCTTTGGCATCTTCGTTTTGGACATCTTAACTTCAGAGGACTAGAATTGCTCTCCAAGAAGGAAATGGTAAGAGGATTACCATGCATAAGCCATCCTAATCAAGTGTGCGAAGGATGTTTACTTGGAAAGCAATTCAAAATGGGTTTTCAATAGGAGTCATACTCAAGAGCTAAAAAGCCGTTGGAACTCATACATATGGATGTGTGTGGTCTGATCAAGCCAAGTTCACTTGGTAAGAGTAACTATTTCCTTCTTTTCATCGATGATTTTTCAAGAAAAACATGGGTGTAATTTTTGAAGGAGAAATCAGAGGTTTTTGAGAACTTCAAGAAGTTCAAGGCCCAAGTTAAGAAGGTAAGTGGCCTTGTAAATAAAGCCATGAGATCTGACCATGGAGGAGAGTTCACATCAAAAAAATTCCAAAAGTATTGTGAAAATAATGGAATCAAATGACAGCTGATAGTGCCTAGATCCCCCCAGCAAAATGGAGTAGCAGAGAGGAAGAATAGAACAATTCTTGAGATGGCAAGGAGCATGCTTAACAATAAAAGGCTGCTAAAGGAATTTTGGGCAGAAGCTGTGGCATGTGCGATTTATCTATCAAACCGATCTCTAACAAGAAGTGTGTGGGGAAAGACATCACAAGAAGCATGGAGTGGAAGGAAGCCTGGTATTTCTCATCTAAGAGTCTTTGGAAGCATAGCTCATGTACATACACCGGACGAGAAGCGAAGCAAATTGGATGGAAAAAGTGAGAAGTATATTTTCATTGGTTACGACATCAACTCCAAAGGCTATAAGCTTTACAATCCCGATACGAGGAAGATACTAATTAGTTGAGATATTGTGTTCGATGAAGAAGGAGAATGGGAATGGAGATCACATAATGACAATTACAACTTCTTTCCATACCTTGAAGGAGATGAAATGCAACAACCAAGGATCGAACAGTCAAGCGAGGAGCCTGCTTCCCCACTAGCTTCACTAACCATAAGTTGTTAAGAAGATGAGAGATCAAGTGAAAGGGCTCCATGCTTTAAATGCCTTCAAGAAATTTATGAGGTAACAAATAATCAAGACAATTTTACTCTCTTTTGTCTATTTTCGGATTGTGAGCCTATAAAATTCCAAGATGCTTTGCAAAAGAAGAATTGGAAAAATTCTATGGACGAAGAAATCAAAGCCAGCAAGAAGAATGACACATGGGAGTTAGCTTCACTTCCAAAAGAACACAAGGCAATTGGTGTGAAGTGGGTGTACAAAGCAAAGAAAAACACCAAAGGAGAAGTCAAAAGATATAAGGCGAGATTGGTGGTAAAAGGCTATAGTCAAAGAGCTGGCATTGACTATGATGAGGTATTCACTCCAATCGCTCGACTAGAAACTGTTAGACTAATAATTTCTTTAGCAGCTCAAAACAATTGGCAGATACATCAAATGGATGTGAAATCTGCCTTCCTAAATGAAGTACTTGAAGAAAAACTTATATCGAGCAACCACAAGGCTACGAAGTCAAGGGAGAAGAAGACAAGGTCTTGAAGCTAAAGAAGTCACTTTATGGGTTGAAACAAGCTCCAAGAGCTTGGAATGCTCTAATTGATAAGTACCTCTAAGAAAGAAACTTCATCAAATGTTCATGTAGCAATCCAAGCATGTTTAAAGAGTTTAAGAAAGAGATGACGAAGGAGTTTGAGATGACTATATTGGGCTCATGTCTTATTACCTTGGCATTGAAGTAAAACAAGAAGATAAAGGCGTTCTAATCACTCAAGAAGGTTATGCTAAGGAAGTATTGAGGAAGTTCAAGATGGATGACTCTAACCCAGTTTGCATGCCGATTGAATGTGGAATCAAGTTATCAAGGCACGAGAAGGAGAAAAGGTGGACTCAACACAATTCAAGAGCTTGGTTGGAAGCTTGCGATATTTGACGTGCATAAGACCCGACATTCTATATGTGATTGGAGTTGTGAGTCGATACATGGAGAATCCAACAACAACTCATTTGAAGACAGCAAAGAGGATTCTTCGCTATGTTAAAGGCACAACAAACTTTGGCTTGTACTACTCTGTTTCTGATAATTACGAGCTTGTTGGATATAGCGATAGCGATTGGAGTGGAGATATCGATGACCGAAAAAGCACAAGTGGCTTCGTATTCTACATGGAAGACACGGCCTTTACTTGGATGTCGAAAAAACAGTCGATTGTCACTCTTTCCACATGCGAAGCGGAGTATGTAGCTGCTACTTCATGTGTTTGCCATGTAATTTGGTTACAAAATCTACTAAAGGAGTTGAAATTACCACAAGAGGAGCCGACCAAGATTTTCGTGGACAACAAGTCAGCAATTACTTTGGTAAAGAATCCAGTCTTTCATGATCGAAGCAAGCATATTGATATACGCTATCACTATATTAGAGAGTGTATCGCCAAAAAGAATGTGGAACTAGAGTACGTGAATACGCATGATCAAGTTGCTGATATCTTCACCAAGCCTCTTAAGCATGAGAATTTTGTCGGGTTGATGAATCTGCTTGGAGTCACAAATAAAGTTTAAAGGGGGGTGTTTAAATATTAAACTTTATTTGTTACGGTTAATTTCTAGAAGCTTCTTGTTATTATAGTTTCTAGAGTCTTCTTGCATTTACTGTAGTTTGTTGAGATCTCTTGAATTTTCTAGTAGAAATAAGAATTATGTATGGAGTCATGTTTATAGAATTATTTAGAGAGTCATGTTTCTAGAATAGTCTATGGAGTCCTATAAATAAAAGAGCTCTCTCATCATTTGTATCAAGCAATCAAGCAAGAAATCTACCATCAATAAAAGAAAAGTTTTCAACAACAAAAAAAGCCGCTTTCTTATATTGTCTCCCTCTTTCTCATAAAAAATATTCAACACAAACAAGGTTGGTTAACCTCATTTCGACCAATTTAATTCAACCAATATCAACCATAACTCATCAATCATCATCATAGAAAAATTGTAGAAAATAGATCTAGGCACAAATGTGAGTTATAAGGATAACTCATCGAAATATGAGCGAAGTATTTACTGCTTTCGCCATGCCAAAATTCCACATCTGCATTGCCATGTTTCTCAAATTCACACGCTCCATTTCGCTACCTAAAGTCACCAGCATCTACATCCACATTGCATGCCATCGCCCTAGCCTTCAACTCCAACCTTGTGCACATGCTCCCATTTACTACAGTCGCGTTCAGTTGCCGTACATTCACCTACTTTTGCCTCTGTGACAATGGTCGAGCATCCTCCACCCTAAGCAAACCAACATCACGTGTCACCTCCAACCATTTCCATGCCTCCCTAATCACACGTGCACTACATCGCACGTAAGCCTCCTCTTTCGCTAACGCTCTAGGATTGTCGCTCTTTCGTCGACGCGTGCAACCCAGGCCATAACCCTTCCATCTTGATGTGCATATCCAAAGTTGCTGTATATTTTGAGTTCCCTAAGTCTTTAAAACTTCTTTATAAAACCTGGGATATACTTTTGTTAAACATGTTAGTACTGTTGGATTAAAATCCTATTATGGGCACATATGTACTATTGTATGATGCTATTATAATAAATATAGGGTATTAATGTCGTGGAATAAACATGCAGAAACCATAAGTTATATTTACAATTTAATTAGGGGTCAAATTGCAAAATATCCCATAACTGATTATTATCAGTTAATAAAAACGGTTGTGGTCCCCGAGAAATAGTACATCTCTTATTTAATCTTCTTCCCGTCATAGAGAAATTAAAACAAAAAAGGGGAAACTGTTTTCTTGGAAGATCGTAGCTTTTGCAAAATTGATTCCATGGACTCTGGTACGCTTCCGCTAATCTTTACTTATTTATTGTTTGTTTTTCTCATGAATTGATTAGGGCTAAATTCAAATTGTTTAATTAACAATTTGTATCAGAGAAACCCTAAATTGATTCTTGAGAATTTGCAGTAGTATTTGACATCGGCTGCTTGAAAATGTGTGTTGCACTGTGTGTTTAAGATAATCCAGTCGCCTGATGGATAACCTGAAATATAATCAATTACTATAATCACTGTTGAAACTTAATTCATTTGCGTGAAACATTGTTGGGTAGCCTGGAATATAATTCATTTACTATAATGGTTGTGCAATCCAATAACGTGCTGCATGATTCATTATATATTTAATATTAAGTTGGCTTGATGATTGTTTTCTTACTTTACAGCATGCTATATAAATCATTACTGAGTGATGGTTGTTCTTATATTTACTTATAGCCGAAAGAAATTATTGTTCTCTATTTTCAGAGTTCTTTTTTTGACAAAAAAAGGACACCAATTGATATAATCAATAATTGGTATTCTGTTGCCCATATTTGGTTTCCAATTCATCCAATATAGATGGATTAGTTGGTTATCATCCATTTTGCCTATTAGAAAACATTTTTTTATCTTTTACACTTTTCCATTTTATGGTTATTAGAATACATCCAGTTCATATTAGAAATGATTAATAATCATAAAATGTTGCATGTGGTCATTTACACTTTTCAGAGAACGCATGCCCTGAATTTAATGAACTGTATTCATCTAGTGGAAGTGTTAAAGCATGCTTCATACTGTGATATTAGTTTAATATGGTGCATAAGAATTTATGTATGTTTCCGGATTGAGATGTTATTTCAGGACAAGTTGTTTATTGCCTCATTAAAATTCAAGTATTGAATTTCCAGTATGTCTTAGGATTACAGTACTGATGAAGTAGTAGCATCTTACAACATCCAAATTAAGTCATTAATCATTGTTATTTTGTGTCCCATAAATAAATAAATAATAAGGAACAATTTATATTCAAATTTGGTTTCAGATTTTCGTAAAGATTTCTAATATTTTAAGTAGATTAATTGAAACAAAATATCACCAAAGTGATCGCTTTTGTGTTGATTAATTTAATTAAAATATCAAAATAATTGTGTGTATGTAATTCATGCATTTATTAACGAACCCAAAGGTGAATTGGTATTTGGCCGAATTTCGTGCATACTTGTGGCGATAAATGTGTGACAATGATAAGGTATTTTATGTGAGCAATATGTTAGACCAAAGGTTGCACATTGTTTGACATAATTTATTGTCAATATTTGATCGCTACAACAAGAGTACCGTTTACAGTTAATATTATTGTCCAAAGACTTGATATTAATGATGTGTTTGGTATCTTGAGATGGGATTAACCATTATTTGAATTTATTGTTTTATATGGAGTCTTATATGAGCGTGTTATTTATATAATTTTCATGTTCTCTTTTCAACTATTGCTACTGTATCTGCTAACCTTAATTCAATACCAGTCCTTAATGGTAATAACTTTAAGGACGGGAAGGAGAACGTTTTCATTATTCTTGGCTGCATGGATCTTGACCTTGCATTAAGGATGAATCAGCCTGCTTCTCTTACGGATGCTAGTTCCTCCGAGGAAAGGAGGATTTTTGAGAAGTGGGACCATTCAAATCGCATGAGTCTTATGATCATCAAGCGCGGCATACCTGAGGCTTTTAGGGATGCGGTGTCCGAGGAGATCACCGATGCCACAACTTTCCTTGTTGAAATTGAGAAACGCTTTGCAATAAGCGATAAGGCGGAAACAAGTACTCTTTTAAAGAAACTTATTTCCATGAAGTTCAAGGTCAAGGAAAACATAAGAGAGTACACTATGGAAATGTCTCACCTTGCTTCAAAGCTGAAGGCACTAAAGTTTGAACTTTCGGATGACTTGCTTGTGCATTTGGTGCTTATCTCTCTTCCTCCACAATTCAGTCAATTCAAGGTCAGTTACAACTGTCAAAAGGAGAAATGGACTCTTAATGAGCTCATTTCATTTTGTGTTCAAGAGGAAGAAAGACTGAAGCAAGAGAAGACTGAAAGTGCTCATTTGGAAAGCACCTCTACGGATAAGGGCAAGAAAAGGAAATTTAAGAATGAAGCTGCTAAGGATCCAGCTCAAAAGAAACAATAGAAGGAGGGTTGTTTCTTTTATCACAAGGCTGGACATGTGAAGAAGGAATGTACCAAATATCATGCATGGCGTGCAAAGAAAGGTATGTTTCTTACCTTGGTCTGCTCTGGAGTTAATTTATCTTCAGTACCTAGGAACACTTGGTGGATAGATTCTGGTGCTACTACTCAAATAAGTGTTTCTATGCAGGGTTGCCAGAGCTACCGAAAGCCAAGTGATGGTGAAAGACACATCTTTGTAGGTGACGTTCAATCAGTAAAAGTGGAAGAAATTGGGCATTTTAGGTTGTTATTAGAAACTGGTTTTTATTTGGATTTGAAAGACACTTTTGTTGCACCATCATTTAGACAGAATTTAGTTTCTGTTTCTGTGTTGGACAAATTTGGATATTGTTGTTCATTTGGAAACAATCAGTTTACTTTTTCTTTGAATTCGAATGTTGTTGGAACTGGTTATTTAAATGTTTATGACAATCTTTATTTGTTGGAAACAGTTGCATCTTATAATGAAACCTTGCATGTGGAATCATGCGGTACTAAACATAAATTAAATAAGGAAAATTCAGCATCCTTATGGCATAAGCGCTTAGGTCATATCTCAAAAGGTAGAGTTGAGCACTTAGTGTCTGATGGCATTTTAGAATCTCTTGACTTAACAAACTTTGATGTCTGTGTAGATTGCATCAAGGGAAAACAGACCAAAACAAAAGATTAGGTGCCAATAGATCTTCAGACGTTTTAGAATTAATTCATACAGATATTTATGGGCCATTTCCTACGGCATCTTGGAATGGCCAACAATATTTCATATCATTCATAGATGATTACTCACGTTATGGGTACCTATATCTCATTCATGAAAAGTCACAATCACTGGATGTGTTCAAAACTTATAAAGTTGAAGTTGAGAATCAACTCAACAAAAAGATTAAAAAATATCAAATCTGATCGTGGTGGTGAGTACTACGGTCGATATGATGGCTCAGGTGAACAACGCCCAGGACCGTTCGCTAACTTCCTAGAGGAATGCGGTATTATCCCACAGTACACCATGCTAGGATCACCTAGCATGAATGGTGTTGCTGAAAGACGAAATAGGACTCTTAAGGATATGGTAAGGAGTATGATTGCTCATTCCACCTTACCGGAGTCTCTCTGGGAGAAGCATTAAAGATAGCAGCTTACATTCTCAATAGAGTACCAACTAAAGCAGCTGCAAAAATGCCTTATGAACTTTGGACCGGTCGAAAGCCTAGTCTAAAGCACTTTCACATTTGGGGATGTCCAACTGAGGCAAGGCCAGATAGGCCACATGAAAAGAAGTTGGACTTCAAAACAGTGTGCAGCTACTTTATAGGTAATTCTGAGCATTCTAGGGGCTATAGGTTTTATGATCCCATAATTAAGAATATTTTTGAGATGGGATCTACAGTATTTTTTGAGGATGTTGAGTTTGGAGGGAGAAATAGAGTTAAAGACATTACTTTTGAGGAGGAATTGGATTCAAACCCAGTTTCTACTATCACTTTTGACAATGTTCAGTTTCCTACACCTATCATTGATCAAGAAGTGAATCCAAAAGCTCAACAAGACAATTTTGTACAACCCCTCATTCAAAATGAAACAATCATTCCAGAAGAACAAACTCAACAACCTCAAGAACCCGTGCCATTAAGGAGGTCCATGAGAGAAAGGAGAAGTGCTATTTCGGATGATTATATTGTATTTCTCCAAGAACATGAGAATGACAATGGAATGATGGAAGATGACCCAACCAACTTTCATCATGCCATGAAAAGTTCTAACTCCCAAAAGTGGATGGATGCCATGAATGACGAGTATAAGTCCATGCAAGGCAATAAAGTTTGGGAACTTGTCCCATTACCAGGAGGTGCAAAACCAATTGGTTGTAAATGGATATTTAAAACCAAGAGGGATGCAAATGGTAATGTGGAGAGGTATAAGGCACGCCTTGTAGCAAAAGGCTATACTCAGAAAGAAGGTATCGATTTTATAGAGACTTTCTTTCAAGTTTCATCGAAAGACTCTTTTAGGACAATTATTGAACTTGTTGCTCATCTTGATCTTGAGTTACATCAGATGGATGTTAAGACAGTGTTTCTCAATGGTGACATTGATGTAACAATTTATATGGTTCAACCAGAAAACTTTATGTCGGGAGATCCAAAGAATATGGTTTGCAAATTGAAGAAATCCATCTATGGACTTAAGCAAGCTTCTCGTCAATGGTACTACAAGTTTCATCAAGTAATCATATCATTTGGTTTCAAAATGAATGTTTTTGATGATTGTGTGTATCACAAGTTTAGTGGGAGTAAACATATATTCCTGGTTCTGTATGTTGATGACATACTGCTTGCCACTAACGATATAGGCTTATTGCACGAAACCAAGAAATTTCTATCTAAACATTTTGAAATGAAAGATCTTGGGGATGCCTCTTTTGTATTAGGTATTCAGATACTTTGAGATCGTTCTCGAGGTACTCTTGGATTATCACAAAAAAGCTATATTAATAAAGTACTCAAAAGGTTTGGCATGCAAGACTGTAGACCAGGAGATACCCCTGTTGCTAAAGGAGATAAATTCAGTCTTAGTCAATGCCCTAAAAGTAACCTTGAAATTTAGGAAATGCAAAAGATTCTCTATGCTTCAGCTGTTGAGAGTTTAATGTATACTCAAGTATGTACACGTCCGGATATTGCGTACATTGTTGGAACGTTAGGCAGATACTTAAGCAATCCTGGTATAGACCATTGGAAAACAGCCAAGAGAGTTATGAGGTATCTTCAGAGAATAAAAGATTACATGCTCACTTATAGAAGATCAGTTCATTTGGAGGTCATAGGGTATTCTGATTCTGATTTCGCTAGGTGCCAAGATAGCGGAAAGTCTACATCAGACTATATTTATCTTTTAGCTGGTGGAGCTATATCCTGGAAAAGTGTTAAATAGACACTTGTAACTTCTTCCACTATGGAAGCAGAATTTGTAGCATGTTATGAGGCATCAAACCCAGGAATATGGCTACGAAACTTTGTATCTGTGCTGCGCATTTTGGAAATGTAGAAAGACCACTGAAGTTATATTATGATAACGAGTTAGCAGTGCTGTATTCCAACAACAACAGGAGTTCAAGTAAGTCAAAGCATATTGACATAAAATTCCTGGTTGTGAAAGAGAGAGTGCAAAGTGGACAAATATCCATAGAGCACATTGGGACAAACTTCATGATAGAAGATCTGCTCACAAAAGGTTTACCGCCCAAGGTCTTTCATAAGCACACTGCTCGTATAGGTGTTAAATTATTTGAGGATATTATGGTTTAGTGGGAGTTTGTATTTTATTTGCTTTATGTTTATTTTAAGACATTTATGTATTTGGTTGTTTTCTGATAAGAAGTGAAGTATTCAGTTCATTCAATCTGTTTTATTATTTTGATTCTGACCTCACTTAGGTCTAAAAAGGACCAGTTGAAAATAGACATGTTTGGTTCACATTACATATAATTTTCATGTTGCGCATCCATGATTGATCTATGTCATTTGACTGTATATATGTATGTGACCATTGATGGGTTTAGTCATGACTAATATGGCGAAGACCACTTTGATCCTATATGGATATGGTGATGGACAAGATTGTTAAAGAATACCTTTATTTAATAGCAAATTTTGAGCTTATAAAGTTGTACATTTATAAGGAAACATATGTTGCCCAAGTGGGAGATTGTTGGATTAAAATCCTATTATGGGCACATATGTATTATTGTATGATGCTATTATAATAAATATAGGGTATTAATGTCATGAAATAAACGTGCAGAAACCATAAGTTATATCTACAATTTGATGAGGGGTCAAATTGCAAAATATCCAATAACTGATTATTATCAGTTAATAAAAACGGATGTGGTCCCCAAGAAATAGTACGTCTCTTATTTTATATTCTTCCCGTTAGAGAGAAATTAAAACAAAAAGGGGAAACTGTTTTCTTGGAAGATCATAGCTTTTGCAAAATCGATTCCATGGACTCTGTTACGCTTTCGCTAATCTTTTCTTATTTATTGTTTGTTTTTCTCATGAATTGATTAGGGCTAAATTCAAATTGTTTATTTAACAAGTACATCAAAACATAAAGAAAGTGGGTTCTAAAGGTGTGTCATATACTAGCAAGTTGTATACTTTTCTGGCACTTGTATGTGATGAGCTAGTTTGGTTCAGGGCTTTTATGTATGTGTGTACACTCAAGGACACACCATTAGTGTAGCTCTTTTATCTCTACACATGCATATGAAAATGGACACAAACACATATATACATATATTTTTGAAAATGAACACACAGGTGCGCACACACAAGTATGACTATATATCTCCTTGCAGATATTTATCCCTTTACTCAAAAAAAAAAAGCTCAGTATTTATTCTCATATTTGTCTTTTTGAAAATTTTAGACTTACCTGAAGTCATAAATTAGTATTAAATTTAGAACAACTTTGAGACAAAAATATGATCTTTAATAAAATTTTAGTTTGGATTTAAAGATAAAAAAAGAGAAAAGTATTTTGTCCTGAGTTTGCCTTTACAAAGAAATAAGATCAACTCTAGATTCTAAACCAATTTAAATTTGAAACTTTATTGAGATCAAAACTAATTTAAATATTTTAAGATCATATCAATCTTAGAAATAAAATTAAACATTCGAAATAAGAGCAAAAGTTTGGCATCTAAATTAGTTTATTGTCAAAGACAAAATTCATTGATTTGAAACTAAATATTTTAGTTATAAATTTAGAAATAAAGCAAACAAATGAGAAATAAGGGTTTCGATGTATATTATAAGCCTCTGTAATTTGCCACTTTAGCTTGCAGTATTGGGCTGCAGTTTTGTATCCAGCCCATAAGGCTATCTTTATTTCATTTGCCTTTGTAACTGTATAAATATAGTAGAGATACTTTGTAGCAGTTATTGAAAATAATACAAAATCATTCCTTCTTTTTCATTACATTTTTGAAATTCAAAATCCAATATGGTATCGGAGCTGACTGCCTAATGGCATACTATATTCTCAATAATCATCAGACAGTATTTCATCATTTGATTAAGGAAGATCTCATCAGATAATCATCATCATTTGAGATTTTAATAATCTTGTGCCTTGCCAAAGAACACATATAAGATCTGGCTGCAACAAGAGTAGTTCTTCAGAAAAGCAAGCAAGATATCAGTTCAAGAAATCATCAATGTGACGCACCACCTCTATGCTCATGCTAGCCAAGAACACTACTGAGTAATGCCGTCAACTAGCGCGAAGGATAAGGCCGTTGAGGAGCGACCATCTGTGTAATTGCCTTGTGCGAGTACCGATAAGTCAGATAGTATAACATGCATTTCATTTCAAGAGGAAATCCGACATACCGATACAAACTCAAAGCTACCACACAGTGGCTAAGTGGACCTTCGGAAACAAATATAGAAATAAACATAGCACAAATCAGTCACAGACATTCATATCACAAAGGCGGAAACAGATATGAATAGAACACATAAAAGTGTACATCAGAGTAGTGGTCAAACAAGATCCAAAATATCACAAAAGAATAGATACAAGTGCTAGACAAAAGAATAAGTATACATCATGGAGTCTATATCACAAATGTATGACAACAAAAACTACAAATGTAATGTAGTTAGACAAAAGTCAGAAGATGATCCCAGATATGGAGTCAAGCAGAAGCACTTGTAACATCTCGGTCTGACCCAAGTATTATTTAATAAGAAAATAATAAACGGATCAGTCTAGCTATAATTATCGTTAAAGAAATGAGATATAAGCAGAGATATAATAAGAACGTATGATAACAAGAATGTCATACTGGAACAAGTATGATTTAAACAACAACAAACTCATACAATATCTCAAGAATCTCAAAGTACCAAAAAGAATGTCATATTCTTTATTTTATTCACCAAAGCACAAATATTGACAAACATATCATTGCCAATCACATAAAGAGGTGAAACACAAATTCTATAAATCATCAATTAGAAATCCAGAAATCATAAAAGGGGAGGCCTATCACAAATGGGAGCATGAAAACTCACCAACACGTGTATCACAAACGGAACGCTATTCCATGGTCGCTAACCATAAATTTTGAGCCGAAGCTCCACAAACGACCCGAAGACCATGGGTCGCTACCCCGCCAAATTGAACCGAAGTTCCACAGAAACGGGGCTTAGTCTCCCTCGCAGACAAATAAACATCGCACATCGCTAGTCTAAATCACAAAATGATCATCATTGATCAACAAAAAGTGTCGATTACACTAAGCTAGTAAATATATGAGTTTAGCTTCATGTCCCATAACCACTAGCTTAAATTAATTATTTACGAACAAATTGTGTAGATTCCCACTCGAAAATTATCACAAGAGTTCAATCGAACAAGTCCAAGAATTAACCGGCAAAGTAAACGCAAGCGTTTAATACTACTTGTTTTGCTAAGCCGTTTAATTAGATTTTCTCATACGAATGAGGTAAAGGTTTGTATATACTAATAGATTAGAAAACGGTTTTATAAACGAGCTTTATATTAAAAATAGAGTTGAAATCATCTTTGTAAAAGTGTTTTAATATTTACTACTAGTATAGAAACCTTTGTATTTAGAAGTGACAAATCACAAAATGATTGTAGAAATAATCAATCACAAAAATCCACATTCGAAGACGTGAATCAAATCCAAAGAAATCGATACCAAATCCATCAAAATGGATATTCTCAAAAATCCCGAAAAAGAAGTCATCAATGTCAATAATAAATGATAACAATAAATCTGATAATCACGAATCGATAAAAGTTGGAAACTCAAGCTAAATAGGCAAAATAGGCAATATCAAGCAGGTCAGTCGACTGGCCTTCTGCAGTCAGTCGACCGAATCAGAACCCGAGAGTTTTCAGACCCTGTAGTCAGTCGACTGACTGTAGAGGGCCAGTCGACTGGCTGTAGCTGAAACTGTTTTCCAGCCTATCAAATGGAAGAGCAAACTCTCACCATTTGCAACCGGTCGAGCATTGGACTTTAGGGGCTTTTGCCAATTGACAACCCAGCCCTATAGGCTCTCCGATTCACCACCAAAAACATGTTCACAAATCAAAGCTAGGATTTTCAAAGTTTTGACTTCAAAACACCAAAAGTTGGAATGTTCACCAAATCAACTCAAACCAAAAGCAAATGAATATGCACAAGTGTTAGGAATTCATACCTAACAACAAAGATAGCTATAGATATAGATGTGAGTTAAAGAACTCACCTTTAAATCCAAAAACGATGAAGGAGAAGCTTGAAAGCAAAGGAAGATCAACTACACTTCAACTCCAACTCTAGAAGCTTGAATCTAAGCTCAAAAGAAGAACATTTCCTAAGTTAGGTTTAGGAAATTTCTGAAATTAAAGAGGAGAAGAGATGGAGAAGATGAAGAGTGAGCTTACCTAAGCTTTTCCAAGAGTTTGGAGCAAGACTTGAGTTTGCAAATGGAATCTAGGGCTTGGAATTTCTAATTCCTATACTCTTCCCCCATTTTCAGTTTTGCTTGAGTGTTTGTAAAAATGAAATAAGTGAATGGATGAAGAGGGGGCTGAGTTAGGGTAATAGAATGAGTTGGGTGAAACCCAAACCCAAACCCAAAAGCCCACTTAGAAAATAGCAAAATTCAACTTACTCCAAACATATCGATGTTTATACTCAAAAAAGTTGTAAACGCCATTTTGGACTCAATGGAGGTGGTCTCGAGTCCCAATTCGACTGTTTACAAAAAGTATCTTTTTGGACTTTAATCTGATGAATGATTCTATATATTTAAATAATACATTTAAATATTCAAATCGTAAAATATGCGGGTTTTTATAGACTCCCCTCTTTAAATAAATTGCATCCTCGTAATCTTTAAGAAATAAGTAAGAAGTAACAACAATAAAAGCATATCAACACAAAAGGAAGAAATTTGAAATAAAAAGTTCACCTTAAGGAGCACGAGAGAGCAAGTCCGGATGAGTTCGCTCGATGAATTCTCTGGATTCCCAAGAGCAATCCTTAGGATTTGAGGACCACTGAACTTTCACAAGAGGAACATCTTTATTTCGAAGGCGTTTAACCTCCGAGGCAATAATACGAATAGGATGTTGCCATAAGTCAAATTAGGCGAAACTTCAATTTCTTCAATAACACCGGACTCAAGAGTAGAATCAGAATCTCGAAGGCATTTCCGTAGTTGAGAGATGTGGAATACGTCATGAATAGCAGAAAACTGAGCCGGTAATAAAAGGCGATAAGCCATGGAACCATTGCATTCGGTGATGGGAAATGGGCCAATATATCGAGGTGCTAATTTTCCCGATCGACTGAAACGCACAACACCCTTCATTGGTGAAACACGGATAAACACAAAATCTCCCACAGAAAATTCTAATTTCCTTCTTCGAGTATCGGCATAAGATTTTTGTCTACTTTGAGCTTCTTTCATCCTATGTCTAATAAGGTCAATCTTTTCTGTAGCCACACGGATAAAATCAGGACCTAAAACTAGCTTCTCACTGGCTTCAAGCCAACACGAAGGAGATCGGCATGGCCTTCCGTATAGTGCCTCGAAAGGTGCCATACCAATACTAGATTGGAAGCTATTATTATAGGAAAATTCAACAAGAGAAATATAATCTTCCCAACTTCCACCAAAATCTAGAAAACACGCACGAAGGAGATCTTCAAGAGTTTGATTTACACGCTCGGTCTGTCCATCGGACTGAGGATGATAAGCGGTGCTAAAATTAAGCTTTGTTCCCAAAGATTTTTGAAGACCTTTCCAAAATCCACTAGTAAACAATGGATCACGATCGCTAACGATAGAAGTAGGAACCCCATGCAATTTAACAATTTCCTTAACAAAGAGTTTAGCCAAAATAGGTACGGTCCGATTGGACCGAATGGAAATAAAATGGGCGGATTTGGTAAGTCTATCTACTATCACCCATAGGCTATCATGGCCCGAATGAGAATGGGGAAGACCGTCAATAAAGTCCATGGAAATTTGATCCCACTTCCATATTGGAATTTCCAAAGGTTGCAATAACCCATCGGGCTTTCGATGCTCGGCCTTAACGAGTTGACAAGTCATGCAACGCTTAACAAAGTTAGCAATATAGGATTTCATTCCCTCCCAGTAATAAAGTCGCTTCATATCCACGTACATTTTACTACTACCGGGAAGAATGGTAAATTTAGAACGATGAGAATCTTCTAATATATTTTTACGAAGGTCAATAATATTTGGCACAATAAGTCTACCAAATTTTCGAATACCGCCTCGAGCATCAATATCAAAGTCTTTCAAACCTCCAATATCAATTTTATCCCTACAACTTTGGCTAAGAAGAACCAATTTGGGATCATGCTTTTGAGCTTCAAGAATGCGGTCTAACAGAGAAGGATGAGCCTCAAGGCTACATAAAACAAGAGATGAACATAAATCGGATTCACGATCTCGAATCTCACAAGTGGACAAAGTCTCGAGATCATTCCATTCGGATACCATCATGGAAACAACCGCTTGTTGCTTACGACTAAGGGCATCGGCAACACGATTTCTTTTTCTAGGAGTATAAAGAATATCAAGATCATAAGATCCAAATAACTCAAGCCAACGTTGTTGACACAAATTAAGTTCCTTTTGAGAAAATAAATACTTCAAATATTTATGATCGGTGTAGAGAACAAATTTCTCTCCCAAAAGATAATGACGCCAAATTCTAAGGGCGAATATAATAGCCGCGAGCTCTAAATCATGAGTGGCATATCTAGTCTCGGCGGGCTTTAATTGCCTAGAAGCATAAGCAATAACACGTTCCCTTTGCATGAGAACGGCTCCCAAATCAACACGACTAGCATCGGTGTAAACAATAAAATCTTGGTTCCCATCAGGAATCACAAGAATAGGAGCATCGGAAAGGAGTTCTTTTAATTTTTGAAATGAAGCTTCACATTTGTCTGACCAAATGTATTTAACTCCCTTCTTTGTCAAACTAGTAAGAGGTAGGGAAATCTTAGAAAAGTCTTTTATGAACCGACGGTAATAGCCCGCCAATCCGAGAAAGCTACGAATTTCTGTCACACTCTCCGGTCTCTTCCAATTTTGAATCGCTTCAATCTTTGAAGGATCCATGGAAATTCCGGATTCAGAAATGATATGCCCTAAAAATTTCACATGAGATTGCCAAAAGTGAAATTTAGAAAATTTTTCTTTCAATTGGTTACTCCTAAGAGTTTCCAACACAATCCGAAGATGTTTTTCATGCTCCTCTTCGGTTTTAGAATAAATAAGAATATCATCTATAAAGACGAGAACAAATCGATCGAGGAAGTATTTGAAAACTCGATTCATAAGGTCAACGAAATAAGCTGGAGCATTCGTCAAACCAAATGGCATAACAAGCCATTCATAAGATCCATAACGAGTATGGAATGACGTCAAAGGAATGCTATCCTCTGAAATACGGAGCTGATGAAAACCAGTTGCTAAGTCTAACTGTGAAAAGACTTTAGCACCACTAAGTTGATCAAATAAATCATCAATCCGCGGTAAGGGATATTTATTCTTGATGGTGAGATCGTTAAGCTTGCGGTAGTCAATGCAAAGCCTAAGTGTACCATCAGATTTCTTCACAAAAATAGCTGAAGCTCCCCATGGAGAGGAACTAGATTGAATAAATTGCTTTGCTTCCAATTCGGATAATTGTTTGCGCATCTCTTCATTTTCTTTATTGGACATACGATAAGGATGACAAGTAATAGGTAGAGCTCCGGGGATTAGATTAATTCTAAACTCAATTGCTCGCTTAGGTGGTAATCATAGAACGGGCTCAAATATGTTGGGAAATTCACAAACAATGTGAATGAGGGAAATGACATCTTCCACATCATCATTATCGTCATCATTAGGATTTAGAGAATACAAGGATGCTTTCGAATTGGAATCTGAATCTTTCAGAACGAGAGAAATCTGCTTAACAGATTGAGGATGCCGAAGATATATAGTCCGTTCAGGACATAGAATATGGGCTTCATAACGGTTAAGCCAATCCATTCCCAAAATCATTCCGAAACCAAGGTAACGCATAACATGCAAATCGACACGGAAAGAGTAATCACACAAAATAATTTCGACATCTTTACATAATAAACTGAGTGCTGTGGACCCACCAACTGAATTCGCAGTTCTCAAAGAAGTCATCAAGCCAATAACATTCAAAGACAAAGCATCAACAAGTTCTTTTGATACAAAAGAGTGAGATGCACCCGTATCAAAAAGAACTCGAATAGAAAGATCACGAAATATAATAATGCCACCAAGGATAGAATGAGAAATACCTTGACCATGAGAAGTGTTGGCAGGGGCTTGCACAACATTTAGCTTTCCCTCCTTCTTGCCTTGAAGTTTGGGACATGCAGATATATAATGACCCGAACTTTTGCAATAGCGGCAAGAAAGAGACTTTGGGCACTTGTTTGCATAGTGGTCCTTAGAACCACAATTGTAACATTCTCCACGACGAGAGATGGGAGTATTTGTTACTGAAGTTTTTTGCTTTCCCTTCTTATTGGGATTAGGCTTGAATTTAAAAGGTCTCTTCTTGTTGATGTTTGGTTTGACCTCAGCATCACTATCTTTATCAGCCTCTTCGAGACGAAGAGCAATATCAACAAGCTGATCAAAAGAAACTTCTAATTTCAGAAGTAACGGCTTTTTGAGGCTCTTGTTCAAGCCATACACAAATCTCTGATTTTTCTTCAGTGGGGTATTAATGTATTCAACCCCATATTTAGAGAGAGATTCAAAAGATGCGACGTAGTCGTTTACGGAAGATTCACCTTGAACAAGGTCTATGAAGCGTCGAGCTAGAGATACTTTTTCAGCTTCCGGCATGAATTTCAATTCGAATCTTTCCCGGAATTGCTCCCAAGTAAGATCCGCTTCACTAATTTCAGAGATCAAAAGCTCGTACCAGTCTAATGCTCTTTTTTGGAGCATACTAGAAGCCACTTGGACTCGATGAAGATCAATAAGATTCATAAGAGAAAAGATGCTATAACGCTCTCGGAATCTTTGAATGGCTTTCCACCCAAATTGGTGTTATCACTGCACAAGCGTGCAAATCCAGATTTAGGGTGAGTAGGCTCAGGAATAGGTCTGGCAGCTTGAGCATTTCTTACAAGATCAAGAAGTTGCTGAGCAGACATAAATACTCCATCTTGGGGTGTAGCACTAGATTGACCGGCACTGGGACGACCAGGTCTAACCATTTCTCTTCTCTAAGAAAGAAAGAAAGAAGAAGAAAAAGGTTATTCACAGAGTGAATATCAAACAAACTTGATTGATAAAAAGAAGGCATCATAAAAGAAATAGGATAGAACGGTACGAAGACTCGAATCAAATCCTATGGCACGATTCCTAAGAAAGACTTAGGACAATGATCCTTGCTAGATTATTCTACATTGTTCCGAAGTTTGGCTCTGATACCAAGCTGTGACGCCCCACCTCTATGCTCACGCTAGCCAAGAACACTACTGAGTAATGCCGTCAACTAGCGCGAAGGATAAGGCTGTTGAGGAGCGACCATCTATGTAATTGCCTTGTGCGAGTACCGATAAGTCAGATAGTATAACATGCATTTCATTTCAAGAGGAAATCCGACATACCGATACAAACTCAAAGCTACCACACAGTGGCTAAGTGGACCTTCGGAAACAAATATAGAAATAAACATAACACAAATCAGTCACAGACATTCATATCACAAAGGCGGAAACATATATTAATAGAACACATAAAAGTGTACATCAGAGTAGTGGTCAAACAAGATCCACAATATCACAAAAGAATAGGTACAAGTGCTAGACAAAAGAATAAGTATACATTATGGAGTCTATATCACAAATGTATGACAACAAAAACTACAAATGTAATGTAGTTAGACAAAAGTCAGAAGATGATCCCAGATAAGGAGTCAAGCAGAAACACCTGTAACATCTCGGTCTGACCCGAGTATTATTTAATAAGAAAATAATAAACAGACCAGTCTAGCTATAATTATCATTAAAGAAATGAGATATAAGCAGAGATATAATAAGAACGTATGATAACAAGAATGTCGTACTAGAACAAGTATGATTTAAACAACAACAAACTCATAAAATATCTCAAGAATCTCAAAGTACCAAAAAGAATGTCATATTATTTATTTTATTCACCAAAGCACAAATATTGACAAACATATCGTTGTCAATCACATAAAGAGGTGAAACACAAATTCTATAAATCATCAATTAGAAATCCAGAAATCATAAAGGGGGAGGCCTATCACAAATGGGAGCATGAAAACTCACCAACACGTGTATCACAAACGGAACGCTATTCCATGGTCGCTAACCATAAATTTTGAGCCGAAGCTCCACAAACGGCCCGAAGACCACGGGTCGCTACCCCGCCAAATTGAACCGAAGTTCCACAGAAACGGGGTTTAGTCTCCCTCGCAGACAAATAGACAGCGCACATCGCTAGTCTAAATCACAAATGATCATCATTGATCAACAAAAAGTGTCGATTACACTAAGCTAATAAATATATGAGTTTAGCTTCATGTCTCATAACCACTAGCTTAAATTAAATATTTACGAACAAATTGTGGATTCCCACTCGAAAATTGTCACAAGAGTTCAATCGAACAAGTCCAAGAATTAACCAGCGAAGTAAACGCAAGCTTTTCATACCACTTGTTTTGCTAAGCCGTTTAATTAGATTTTCTCATACGAATGAGGTAAAGGTTTGTATATACTAATAGATTAGAAAACGGTTTTATAAACGAGCTTTATATTAAAAATAGAGTTGAAATCATCTTTGTAAAAGTGTTTTAATATTTACTACTAGTATAGAAACCTTTGTATTTAGAAGTGACAAATCACAAAATGATTGTAGAAACAATCAATCACAAAAATCCACATTCGAAGACGTGAATCAAATCCAAAGAAATCGATACCGAATCCATCAAAATGGATATTCTCAAAAATCCCGAAAAAGAAGTCATCAATGTCAATAATAAATGATAACAATAAATCGGATAATCACGAATCGATAAAAGTTGGAAACTCAAGCTAAATAGGCAAAATAGGCAAAATCAAGCAGGTCAGTCGACTGGCCTTCTGCAGTCAGTCGACCGAACCAGAACCCGAGAGTTTTCAGACCCTGCAGTCAGTCGACTGACTGTAAAGGGCCAGTTGACTGGCTGTAGCTGAAACTGTTTTCCAGCCTATCAAATGGAAGAGCAAACTCTCACCATTTGAAACCGGTCGAGCATTGGACTTTAGGGGCTTTTGCCAATTGACAACCCAGCCCTATAGGCTCTCCGATTCACCACCAAAAACATGTTCACAAATCAAAGCTAGGATTTTCAAAGTTTTGACTTCAAAACACCAAAAGTTGGAATGTTCACCAAATCAACTCAAACCAAAAGCAAATGAATATGCACAAGTGTTAGGAATTCATACCTAACAACAAAGATAGCTATAGATATAGATGTGAGTTAAAGAACTCACCTTTAAATCCAAAAACGATGAAGGAGAAGCTTGAAAGCAAACGAAGATCAACTACACTTCAACTCCAACTCTAGAAGCTTGAATCTAAGCTCAAAAGAAGAACATTTCCTAAGTTAGGTTTAGGAAATTTCTGAAATTAAAGAGGAGAAGAGATGGAGAAGATGAAGAGTGAGCTTACCTAAGCTTTTCCAAGAGTTTGGAGCAAGACTTGAGTTTGCAAATGGAATCTAGGGCTTGGAATTTCTAATTCCTATACTCTTCCCCCATTTTCAGTTTTGCTTGAGTGTTTGTAAAAATGAAATAAGTGAATGGATGAAGAGGGGGCTGAGTTAGGGTAATAGAATGAGTTGGGTGAAACCCAAACCCAAACCCAAAAGCCCACTTAGAAAATAGCAAAATTCAACTTACTCCAAACATATCGATGTTTATACTCAAAAAAGTTGTAAACGCCATTTTGGACTCAATGGAGGTGGTCTCGAGTCCCAATTCGACTGTTTACAAAAAGTATCTTTTTGGACTTTAATCTGATGAATGATTCTATATATTTAAATAATACATTTAAATATTCAAATCGTAAAATATGCGGGTTTTTATAGACTCCCCTCTTTAAATAAATTGCATCCTCGTAATCTTTAAGAAATAAGTAAGAAGTAACAACAATAAAAGCATATCAACACAAAAGGAAGAAATTTGAAATAAAAAGTTCACCTTAAGGAGCACGAGAGAGCAAGTCCGGATGAGTTCGCTCGATGAATTCTCTGGATTCCCAAGAGCAATCCTTAGGATTTGAGGACCAATGAACTTTCACAAGAGGAACATCTTTATTTCGAAGGCGTTTAACCTCCGAGGCAATAATACGAATAGGATGTTGCCATAAGTCAAATTAGGCGAAACTTCAATTTCTTCAATAACACCGGACTCAAGAGTAGAATCAGAATCTCGAAGGCATTTCCGTAGTTGAGAGATGTGGAATACGTCATGAATAGCAGAAAACTGAGCCGGTAATAAAAGGCGATAAGCCATGGAACCATTGCATTCGGTGATGGGAAATGGGCCAATATATCGAGGTGCTAATTTTCCCGATCGACTAAAACGCACAACACCCTTCATTGGTGAAACACGGATAAACACAAAATCTCCCACAGAAAATTCTAATTTCCTTCTTCGAGTATCGGCATAAGATTTTTGTCTACTTTGAGCTTCTTTCATCCTATGTCTAATAAGGTCAATCTTTTCTGTAGCCACACGGATAAAATCAGGACCTAAAACTAGCTTCTCACTGGCTTCAAGCCAACACGAAGGAGATCGGCATGGCCTTCCGTATAGTGCCTCGAAAGGTGCCATACCAATACTAGATTGGAAGCTATTATTATAGGAAAATTCAACAAGAGAAATATAATCTTCCCAACTTCCACCAAAATCTAGAAAACACGCACGAAGGAGATCTTCAAGAGTTTGATTTACACGCTCGGTCTGTCCATCGGACTGAGGATGATAAGCGGTGCTAAAATTAAGCTTTGTTCCCAAAGATTTTTGAAGACCTTTCCAAAATCCACTAGTAAACAATGGATCACGATCGCTAACGATAGAAGTAGGAACCCCATGCAATTTAACAATTTCCTTAACAAAGAGTTTAGCCAAAATAGGTACGGTCCGATTGGACCGAATGGAAATAAAATGGGCGGATTTGGTAAGTCTATCTACTATCACCCATAGGCTATCATGGCCCGAATGAGAATGGGGAAGACCGTCAATAAAGTCCATGGAAATTTGATCCCACTTCCATATTGGAATTTCCAAAGGTTGCAATAACCCACCGGGCTTTCGATGCTCGGCCTTAACGAGTTGACAAGTCATGCAACGCTTAACAAAGTTAGCAATATAGGATTTCATTCCCTCCCAGTAATAAAGTCGCTTCATATCCACGTACATTTTACTACTACCGGGAAGAATGGTAAATTTAGAACGATGAGAATCTTCTAATATATTTTTACGAAGGTCAATAATATTTGGCACAATAAGTCTACCAAATTTTCGAATACCGCCTCGAGCATCAATATCAAAGTCTTTCAAACCTCCAATATCAATTTTATCCCTACAACTTTGGCTAAGAAGAACCAATTTGGGATCATGCTTTTGAGCTTCAAGAATGCGGTCTAACAGAGAAGGATGAGCCTCAAGGCTACATAAAACAAGAGATGAACATAAATCGGATTCACGATCTCGAATCTCACAAGTGGACAAAGTCTCGAGATCATTCCATTCGGATACCATCATGGAAACAACCGCTTGTTGCTTACGACTAAGGGCATCGGCAACACGATTTCTTTTTCTAGGAGTATAAAGAATATCAAGATCATAAGATCCAAATAACTCAAGCCAACGTTGTTGACACAAATTAAGTTCCTTTTGAGAAAATAAATACTTCAAATATTTATGATCGGTGTAGAGAACAAATTTCTCTCCCAAAAGATAATGACGCCAAATTCTAAGGGCGAATATAATAGCCGCGAGCTCTAAATCATGAGTGGCATATCTAGTCTCGGCGGGCTTTAATTGCCTAGAAGCATAAGCAATAACACGTTCCCTTTGCATGAGAACGGCTCCCAAATCAACACGACTAGCATCGGTGTAAACAATAAAATCTTGGTTCCCATCAGGAATCACAAGAATAGGAGCATCGGAAAGGAGTTCTTTTAATTTTTGAAATGAAGCTTCACATTTGTCTGACCAAATGTATTTAACTCCCTTCTTTGTCAAACTAGTAAGAGGTAGGGAAATCTTAGAAAAGTCTTTTATGAACCGACGGTAATAGCCCGCCAATCCGAGAAAGCTACGAATTTCTGTCACACTCTCCGGTCTCTTCCAATTTTGAATCGCTTCAATCTTTGAAGGATCCATGGAAATTCCGGATTCAGAAATGATATGCCCTAAAAATTTCACATGAGATTGCCAAAAGTGAAATTTAGAAAATTTTTCTTTCAATTGGTTACTCCTAAGAGTTTCCAACACAATCCGAAGATTTTTTTCATGCTCCTCTTCGGTTTTAGAATAAATAAGAATATCATCTATAAAGACGAGAACAAATCGATCGAGGAAGTATTTGAAAACTCGATTCATAAGGTCAACGAAATAAGCTGGAGCATTCGTCAAACCAAATGGCATAACAAGCCATTCATAAGATCCATAACGAGTATGGAATGACGTCAAAGGAATGCTATCCTCTGAAATACGGAGCTGATGAAAACCAGTTGCTAAGTCTAACTGTGAAAAGACTTTAGCACCACTAAGTTGATCAAATAAATCATCAATCCGCGGTAAGGGATATTTATTCTTGATGGTGAGATCGTTAAGCTTGCGGTAGTCAATGCAAAGCCTAAGTGTACCATCAGATTTCTTCACAAAAATAGCTGAAGCTCCCCATGGAGAGGAACTAGATTGAATAAATTGCTTTGCTTCCAATTCGGATAATTGTTTGCGCATCTCTTCATTTTCTTTATTGGACATACGATAAGGATGACAAGTAATAGGTAGAGCTCCGGGGATTAGATTAATTCTAAACTCAATTGCTCGCTTAGGTGGTAATCATAGAACGGGCTCAAATATGTTGGGAAATTCACAAACAATGTGAATGAGGGAAATGACATCTTCCACATCATCATTATCGTCATCATTAGGATTTAGAGAATACAAGGATGCTTTCGAATTGGAATCTGAATCTTTCAGAACGAGAGAAATCTGCTTAACAGATTGAGGATGCCGAAGATATATAGTCCGTTCAGGACATAGAATATGGGCTTCATAACGGTTAAGCCAATCCATTCCCAAAATCATTCCGAAACCAAGGTAACGCATAACATGCAAATCGACACGGAAAGAGTAATCACACAAAATAATTTCGACATCTTTACATAATAAACTGAGTGCTGTGGACCCACCAACTGAATTCGCAGTTCTCAAAGAAGTCATCAAGCCAATAACATTCAAAGACAAAGCATCAACAAGTTCTTTTGATACAAAAGAGTGAGATGCACCCGTATCAAAAAGAACTCGAATAGAAAGATCACGAAATATAATAATGCCACCAAGGATAGAATGAGAAATACCTTGACCATGAGAAGTGTTGGCAGGGGCTTGCACAACATTTAGCTTTCCCTCCTTCTTGCCTTGAAGTTTGGGACATGCAGATATATAATGACCCGAACTTTTGCAATAGCGGCAAGAAAGAGACTTTGGGCACTTGTTTGCATAGTGGTCCTTAGAACCAGAATTGTAACATTCTCCACGACGAGAGATGGGAGTATTTGTTACCGAAGTTTTTTGCTTTCCCTTCTTATTGGGATTAGGCTTGAATTTAAAAGGTCTCTTCTTGTTGATGTTTGGTTTGACCTCAGCATCACTATCTTTATCAGCCTCTTCGAGACGAAGAGCAATATCAACAAGCTGATCAAAAGAAACTTCTAATTTCAGAAGTAACGGCTTTTTGAGGCTCTTGTTCAAGCCATACACAAATCTCTGATTTTTCTTCAGTGGGGTATTAATGTATTCAACCCCATATTTAGAGAGAGATTCAAAAGATGCGACGTAGTCGTTTACGGAAGATTCACCTTGAACAAGGTCTATGAAGCGTCGAGCTAGAGATACTTTTTCAGCTTCCGGCATGAATTTCAATTCGAATCTTTCCCGGAATTGCTCCCAAGTAAGATCCGCTTCACTAATTTCAGAGATCAAAAGCTCGTACCAGTCTAATGCTCTTTTTTGGAGCATACTAGAAGCCACTTGGACTCGATGAAGATCAATAAGATTCATAAGAGAAAAGATGCTATAACGCTCTCGGAATCTTTGAATGGCTTTCCACCCAAATTGGTGTAATCACTGCACAAGCGTGCAAACCCAGATTTAGGGTGAGTAGGCTCAGGAATAGGTCTGGCAGCTTGAGCATTTCTTACAAGATCAAGAAGTTGCTGAGCAGACATAAATACTCCATCTTGGGGTGTAGCACTAGATTGACCGGCACTGGGACGACCAGGTCTAACCATTTCTCTTCTCTAAGAAAGAAAGAAAGAAGAAGAAAAAGGTTATTCACAGAGTGAATATCAAACAAACTTGATTGATAAAAAGAAGGCATCATAAAAGAAATAGGATAGAACGGTACGAAGACTCGAATCAAATCCTATGGCACGATTCCTAAGAAAGACTTAGGACAATGATCCTTGCTAGATTATTCTACATTGTTCCGAAGTTTGGCTCTGATACCAAGCTGTGACGCCCCACCTCTATGCTCACGCTAGCCAAGAACACTACTGAGTAATGCCGTCAACTAGCGCGAAGGATAAGGCTGTTGAGGAGCGACCATCTATGTAATTTCCTTGTGCGAGTACCGATAAGTCAGATAGTATAACATGCATTTCATTTCAAGAGGAAATCCGACATACTGATACAAACTCAAAGCTACCACACAGTGGCTAAGTGGACCTTCGGAAACAAATATAGAAATAAACATAACACAAATCAGTCACAGACATTCATATCACAAAGGCGGAAACATATATTAATAGAACACATAAAAGTGTACATCAGAGTAGTGGTCAAACAAGATCCATAATATCACAAAAGAATAGGTACAAGTGCTAGACAAAAGAATAAGTATACATTATGGAGTCTATATCACAAATGTATGACAACAAAAACTACAAATGTAATGTAGTTAGACAAAAGTCAGAAGATGATCCCAGATAAGGAGTCAAGCAGAAGCACCTGTAACATCTCGGTCTGACCCGAGTATTATTTAATAAGAAAATAATAAACAGACCAGTCTAGCTATAATTATCATTAAAGAAATGAGATATAAGCAGAGATATAATAAGAACGTATGATAACAAGAATGTCGTACTAGAACAAGTATGATTTAAACAACAACAAACTCATAAAATATCTCAAGAATCTCAAAGTACCAAAAAGAATGTCATATTATTTATTTTATTCACCAAAGCACAAATATTGACAAACATATCGTTGCCAATCACATAAAGAGGTGAAACACAAATTCTATAAATCATCAATTAGAAATCCAGAAATCATAAAGGGGGAGGCCTATCACAAATGGGAGCATGAAAACTCACCAACACGTGTATCACAAACGGAACGCTATTCCATGGTCGCTAACCATAAATTTTGAGCCGAAGCTCCACAAACGGCCCGAAGACCACGGGTCGCTACCCCGCCAAATTGAACCGAAGTTCCACAGAAACGGGGTTTAGTCTCCCTCGCAGACAAATAGACAGCGCACATCGCTAGTCTAAATCACAAATGATCATCATTGATCAACAAAAAGTGTCGATTACACTAAGCTAATAAATATATGAGTTTAGCTTCATGTCTCATAACCACTAGCTTAAATTAAATATTTACGAACAAATTGTGGATTCCCACTCGAAAATTGTCACAAGAGTTCAATCGAACAAGTCCAAGAATTAACCAGCGAAGTAAACGCAAGCGTTTCATACCACTTGTTTTGCTAAGCCGTTTAATTAGATTTTCTCATACGAATGAGGTAAAGGTTTGTATATACTAATAGATTAGAAAACGGTTTTATAAACGAGCTTTATATTAAAAATAGAGTTGAAATCATCTTTGTAAAAGTGTTTTAATATTTACTACTAGTATAGAAACCTTTGTATTTAGAAGTGACAAATCACAAAATGATTGTAGAAACAATCAATCACAAAAATCCACATTCGAAGACGTGAATCAAATCCAAAGAAATCGATACCGAATCCATCAAAATGGATATTCTCAAAAATCCCGAAAAAGAAGTCATCAATGTCAATAATAAATGATAACGATAAATCGGATAATCACGAATCGATAAAAGTTGGAAACTCAAGCTAAATAGGCAAAATAGGCAAAATCAAGCAGGTCAGTCGACTGGCCTTCTGCAGTCAGTCGACCGAACCAGAACCCGAGAGTTTTCAGACCCTGCAGTCAGTCGACTGACTGTAAAGGGCCAGTTGACTGGCTGTAGCTGAAACTGTTTTCCAGCCTATCAAATGGAAGAGCAAACTCTCACCATTTGAAACCGGTCGAGCATTGGACTTTAGGGGCTTTTGCCAATTGACAACCCAGCCCTATAGGCTCTCCGATTCACCACCAAAAACATGTTCACAAATCAAAGCTAGGATTTTCAAAGTTTTGACTTCAAAACACCAAAAGTTGGAATGTTCACCAAATCAACTCAAACCAAAAGCAAATGAATATGCACAAGTGTTAGGAATTCATACCTAACAACAAAGATAGCTATAGATATAGATGTGAGTTAAAGAACTCACCTTTAAATCCAAAAACGATGAAGGAGAAGCTTGAAAGCAAAGGAAGATCAACTACACTTCAACTCCAACTCTAGAAGCTTGAATCTAAGCTCAAAAGAAGAACATTTCCTAAGTTAGGTTTAGGAAATTTCTGAAATTAAAGAGGAGAAGAGATGGAGAAGATGAAGAGTGAGCTTACCTAAGCTTTTCCAAGAGTTTGGAGCAAGACTTGAGTTTGCAAATGGAATCTAGGGCTTGGAATTTCTAATTCCTATACTCTTCCCCCATTTTCAGTTTTGCTTGAGTGTTTGTAAAAATGAAATAAGTGAATGGATGAAGAGGGGGCTGAGTTAGGGTAATAGAATGAGTTGGGTGAAACCCAAACCCAAACCCAAAAGCCCACTTAGAAAATAGCAAAATTCAACTTACTCCAAACATATCGATGTTTATACTCAAAAAAGTTGTAAACGCCATTTTGGACTCAATGGAGGTGGTCTCGAGTCCCAATTCGACTGTTTACAAAAAGTAGCTTTTTGGACTTTAATCTGATGAATGATTCTATATATTTAAATAATACATTTAAATATTCAAATCGTAAAATATGCGGGTTTTTATAGACTCCCCTCTTTAAATAAATTGCATCCTCGTAATCTTTAAGAAATAAGTAAGAAGTAACAACAATAAAAGCATATCAACACAAAAGGAAGAAATTTGAAATAAAAAGTTCACCTTAAGGAGCACGAGAGAGCTAGTCCGGATGAGTTCGCTCGATGAATTCTCTGGATTCCCAAGAGCAATCCTTAGGATTTGAGGACCACTGAACTTTCACAAGAGGAACATCTTTATTTCAAAGGCGTTTAACCTCCGAGGCAATAATACGAATAGGATGTTGCCATAAGTCAAATTAGGCGAAACTTCAATTTCTTCAATAACACCGGACTCAAGAGTAGAATCAGAATCTCGAAGGCATTTCCGTAGTTGAGAGATGTGGAATACGTCATGAATAGCAGAAAACTGAGCCGGTAATAAAAGGCGATAAGCCATGGAACCATTGCATTCGGTGATGGGAAATGGGCCAATATATCGAGGTGCTAATTTTCCCGATCGACTGAAACGCACAACACCCTTCATTGGTGAAACACGGATAAACACAAAATCTCCCACAGAAAATTCTAATTTCCTTCTTCGAGTATCGGCATAAGATTTTTGTCTACTTTGAGCTTCTTTCATCCTATGTCTAATAAGGTCAATCTTTTCTGTAGCCACACGGATAAAATCAGGACCTAAAACTAGCTTCTCACTAGCTTCAAGCCAACACGAAGGAGATCGGCATGGCCTTCCGTATAGTGCCTCGAAAGGTGCCATACCAATACTAGATTGGAAGCTATTATTATAGGAAAATTCAACAAGAGAAATATAATCTTCCCAACTTCCACCAAAATCTAGAAAACACGCACGAAGGAGATCTTCAAGAGTTTGATTTACACGCTCGGTCTGTCCATCGGACTGAGGATGATAAGCGGTGCTAAAATTAAGCTTTGTTCCCAAAGATTTTTGAAGACCTTTCCAAAATCCACTAGTAAACAATGGATCACGATCGCTAACGATAGAAGTAGGAACCCCATGCAATTTAACAATTTCCTTAACAAAGAGTTTAGCCAAAATAGGTACGGTCCGATTGGACCGAATGGAAATAAAATGGGCGGATTTGGTAAGTCTATCTACTATCACCCATAGGCTATCATGGCCCGAATGAGAATGGGGAAGACCGTCAATAAAGTCCATGGAAATTTGATCCCACTTCCATATTGGAATTTCCAAAGGTTGCAATAACCCACCGGGCTTTCGATGCTCGGCCTTAACGAGTTGACAAGTCATGCAACGCTTAACAAAGTTAGCAATATAGGATTTCATTCCCTCCCAGTAATAAAGTCGCTTCATATCCACGTACATTTTACTACTACCGGGAAGAATGGTAAATTTAGAACGATGAGAATCTTCTAATATATTTTTACGAAGGTCAATAATATTTGGCACAATAAGTCTACCAAATTTTCGAATACCGCCTCGAGCATCAATATCAAAGTCTTTCAAACCTCCAATATCAATTTTATCCCTACAACTTTGGTTAAGAAGAACCAATTTGGGATCATGCTTTTGAGCTTCAAGAATGCGGTCTAACAGAGAAGGATGAGCCTCAAGGCTACATAAAACAAGAGATGAACATAAATCGGATTCACGATCTCGAATCTCACAAGTGGACAAAGTCTCGAGATCATTCCATTCGGATACCATCATGGAAACAACCGCTTGTTGCTTACGACTAAGGGCATCGGCAACACGATTTCTTTTTCTAGGAGTATAAAGAATATCAAGATCATAAGATCCAAATAACTCAAGCCAACGTTGTTGACACAAATTAAGTTCCTTTTGAGAAAATAAATACTTCAAATATTTATGATCGGTGTAGAGAACAAATTTCTCTCCCAAAAGATAATGACGCCAAATTCTAAGGGCGAATATAATAGCCGCGAGCTCTAAATCATGAGTGGCATATCTAGTCTCGGCGGGCTTTAATTGCCTAGAAGCATAAGCAATAACACGTTCCCTTTGCATGAGAACGGCTCCCAAATCAACACGACTAGCATCGGTGTAAACAATAAAATCTTGGTTCCCATCCGGAATCACAAGAATAGGAGCATCGGAAAGGAGTTCTTTTAATTTTTGAAATGAAGCTTCACATTTGTCTGACCAAATGTATTTAACTCCCTTCTTTGTCAAACTAGTAAGAGGTAGGGAAATCTTAGAAAAGTCTTTTATGAACCGACGGTAATAGCCCGCCAATCCGAGAAAGCTACGAATTTCTGTCACACTCTCCGGTCTCTTCCAATTTTGAATCGCTTCAATCTTTGAAGGATCCATGGAAATTCCGGATTCAGAAATGATATGCCCTAAAAATTTCACATGAGATTGCCAAAAGTGAAATTTAGAAAATTTTTCTTTCAATTGGTTACTCCTAAGAGTTTCCAACACAATCCGAAGATGTTTTTCATGCTCCTCTTCGGTTTTAGAATAAATAAGAATATCATCTATAAAGACGAGAACAAATCGATCGAGGAAGTATTTGAAAACTCGATTCATAAGGTCAACGAAATAAGCTGGAGCATTCGTCAAACCAAATGGCATAACAAGCCATTCATAAGATCCATAACGAGTATGGAATGACGTCAAAGGAATGCTATCCTCTGAAATACGGAGCTGATGAAAACCAGTTGCTAAGTCTAACTGTGAAAAGACTTTAGCACCACTAAGTTGATCAAATAAATCATCAATCCGCGGTAAGGGATATTTATTCTTGATGGTGAGATCGTTAAGCTTGCGGTAGTCAATGCAAAGCCTAAGTGTACCATCAGATTTCTTCACAAAAATAGCTGAAGCTCCCCATGGAGAGGAACTAGATTGAATAAATTGCTTTGCTTCCAATTCGGATAATTGTTTGCGCATCTCTTCATTTTCTTTATTGGACATACGATAAGGATGACAAGTAATAGGTAGAGCTCCGGGGATTAGATTAATTCTAAACTCAATTGCTCGCTTAGGTGGTAATCATAGAACGGGCTCAAATATGTTGGGAAATTCACAAACAATGTGAATGAGGGAAATGACATCTTCCACATCATCATTATCGTCATCATTAGGATTTAGAGAATACAAGGATGCTTTCGAATTGGAATCTGAATCTTTCAGAACGAGAGAAATCTGCTTAACAGATTGAGGATGCCGAAGATATATAGTCCGTTCAGGACATAGAATATGGGCTTCATAACGGTTAAGCCAATCCATTCCCAAAATCATTCCGAAACCAAGGTAACGCATAACATGCAAATCGACACGGAAAGAGTAATCACACAAAATAATTTCGACATCTTTACATAATAAACTGAGTGCTGTGGACCCACCAACTGAATTCGCAGTTCTCAAAGAAGTCATCAAGCCAATAACATTCAAAGACAAAGCATCAACAAGTTCTTTTGATACAAAAGAGTGAGATGCACCCGTATCAAAAAGAACTCGAATAGAAAGATCACGAAATATAATAATGCCACCAAGGATAGAATGAGAAATACCTTGACCATGAGAAGTGTTGGCAGGGGCTTGCACAACATTTAGCTTTCCCTCCTTCTTGCCTTGAAGTTTGGGACATGCAGATATATAATGACCCGAACTTTTGCAATAGCGGCAAGAAAGAGACTTTGGGCACTTGTTTGCATAGTGGTCCTTAGAACCAGAATTGTAACATTCTCCACGACGAGAGATGGGAGTATTTGTTACCGAAGTTTTTTGCTTTCCCTTCTTATTGGGATTAGGCTTGAATTTAAAAGGTCTCTTCTTGTTGATGTTTGGTTTGACCTCAGCATCACTATCTTTATCAGCCTCTTCGAGACGAAGAGCAATATCAACAAGCTGATCAAAAGAAACTTCTAATTTCAGAAGTAACGGCTTTTTGAGGCTCTTGTTCAAGCCATACACAAATCTCTGATTTTTCTTCAGTGGGGTATTAATGTATTCAACCCCATATTTAGAGAGAGATTCAAAAGATGCGACGTAGTCGTTTACGGAAGATTCACCTTGAACAAGGTCTATGAAGCGTCGAGCTAGAGATACTTTTTCAGCTTCCGGCATGAATTTCAATTCGAATCTTTCCCGGAATTGCTCCCAAGTAAGATCCGCTTCACTAATTTCAGAGATCAAAAGCTCGTACCAGTCTAATCCTCTTTTTTGGAGCATACTAGAAGCCACTTGGACTCGATGAAGATCAATAAGATTCATAAGAGAAAAGATGCTATAACGCTCTCGGAATCTTTGAATGGCTTTCCACCCAAATTGGTGTAATCACTGCACAAGCGTGCAAACCCAGATTTAGGGTGAGTAGGCTCAGGAATAGGTCTGGCAGCTTGAGCATTTCTTACAAGATCAAGAAGTTGCTGAGCAGACATAAATACTCCATCTTGGGGTGTAGCACTAGATTGACCGGCACTGGGATGACCAGGTCTAACCATTTCTCTTCTCTAAGAAAGAAAGAAAGAAGAAGAAAAAGGTTATTCACAGAGTGAATATCAAACAAACTTGATTGATAAAAAGAAGGCATCATAAAAGAAATAGGATAGAACGGTACGAAGACTCGAATCAAATCCTATGGCACGATTCCTAAGAAAGACTTAGGACAATGATCCTTGCTAGATTATTCTACATTGTTCCGAAGTTTGGCTCTGATACCAAGCTGTGACGCCCCACCTCTATGCTCACGCTAGCCAAGAACACTACTGAGTAATGCCGTCAACTAGCGCGAAGGATAAGGCTGTTGAGGAGCGACCATCTATGTAATTGCCTTGTGCGAGTACCGATAAGTCAGATAGTATAACATGCATTTCATTTCAAGAGGAAATCCGACATACCGATACAAACTCAAAGCTACCACACAGTGGCTAAGTGGACCTTCGGAAACAAATATAGAAATAAACATAACACAAATCAGTCACAGACATTCATATCACAAAGGCGGAAACATATATTAATAGAACACATAAAAGTGTACATCAGAGTAGTGGTCAAACAAGATCCACAATATCACAAAAGAATAGGTACAAGTGCTAGACAAAAGAATAAGTATACATTATGGAGTCTATATCACAAATGTATGACAACAAAAACTACAAATGTAATGTAGTTAGACAAAAGTCAGAAGATGATCCCAGATAAGGAGTCAAGCAGAAGCACCTGTAACATCTCGGTCTGACCCGAGTATTATTTAATAAGAAAATAATAAACAGACCAGTCTAGCTATAATTATCATTAAAGAAATGAGATATAAGCAGAGATATAATAAGAACGTATGATAACAAGAATGTCGTACTAGAACAAGTATGATTTAAACAACAACAAACTCATAAAATATCTCAAGAATCTCAAAGTACCAAAAAGAATGTCATATTATTTATTTTATTCACCAAAGCACAAATATTGACAAACATATCGTTGCCAATCACATAAAGAGGTGAAACACAAATTCTATAAATCATCAATTAGAAATCCAGAAATCATAAAGGGGGAGGCCTATCACAAATGGGAGCATGAAAACTCACCAACACGTGTATCACAAACGGAACGCTATTCCATGGTCGCTAACCATAAATTTTGAGCCGAAGCTCCACAAACGGCCCGAAGACCACGGGTCGCTACCCCGCCAAATTGAACCGAAGTTCCACAGAAACGGGGTTTAGTCTCCCTCGCAGACAAATAGACAGCGCACATCGCTAGTCTAAATCACAAATGATCATCATTGATCAACAAAAAGTGTCGATTACACTAAGCTAATAAATATATGAGTTTAGCTTCATGTCTCATAACCACTAGCTTAAATTAAATATTTACGAACAAATTGTGGATTCCCACTCGAAAATTGTCACAAGAGTTCAATCGAACAAGTCCAAGAATTAACCAGCGAAGTAAACGCAAGCGTTTCATACCACTTGTTTTGCTAAGCCGTTTAATTAGATTTTCTCATACGAATGAGGTAAAGGTTTGTATATACTAATAGATTAGAAAACGGTTTTATAAACGAGCTTTATATTAAAAATAGAGTTGAAATCATCTTTGTAAAAGTGTTTTAATATTTACTACTAGTATAGAAACCTTTGTATTTAGAAGTGACAAATCACAAAATGATTGTAGAAACAATCAATCACAAAAATCCACATTCGAAGACGTGAATCAAATCCAAAGAAATCGATACTGAATCCATCAAAATGGATATTCTCAAAAATCCCGAAAAAGAAGTCATCAATGTCAATAATAAATGATAACAATAAATCGGATAATCACGAATCGATAAAAGTTGGAAACTCAAGCTAAATAGGCAAAATAGGCAAAATCAAGCAGGTCAGTCGACTGGCCTTCTGCAGTCAGTCGACCGAACCAGAACCCGAGAGTTTTCAGACCCTGCAGTCAGTCGACTGACTGTAAAGGGCCAGTTGACTGGCTGTAGCTGAAACTGTTTTCCAGCCTATCAAATGGAAGAGCAAACTCTCACCATTTGCAACCGGTCAAGCATTGGACTTTAGGGGCTTTTGCCAATTGACAACCCAGCCCTATAGGCTCTCCGATTCACCACCAAAAACATGTTCACAAATCAAAGCTAGGATTTTCAAAGTTTTGACTTCAAAACACCAAAAGTTGGAATGTTCACCAAATCAACTCAAACCAAAAGCAAATGAATATGCACAAGTGTTAGGAATTCATACCTAACAACAAAGATAGCTATAGATATAGATGTGAGTTAATGAACTCACCTTTAAATCCAAAAACGATGAAGGAGAAGCTTGAAAGCAAAGGAAGATCAACTACACTTCAACTCCAACTCCAACTCTAGAAGCTTGAATCTAAGCTCAAAAGAAGAACATTTCCTAAGTTAGGTTTAGGAAATTTATGAAATTAAAGAGGAGAAGAGATGGAGAAGATGAAGAGGGAGCTTACCTAAGCTTTTCCAAGAGTTTGGAGCAAGACTTGAGTTTGCAAATGGAATCGAGGGCTTGGAATTTCTAATTCCTATACTCTTCCCCCATTTTCAGTTTTGCTTGAGTGTTTGTAAAAATGAAATAAGTGAATGGATGAAGAGGGGGCTGAGTTAGGGTAATAGAATGAGTTGGGTGAAACCCAAACTCAAACCCAAAAGCCCACTTAGAAAATAGCAAAATTCAACTTACTCCAAACATATCGATGTTTATACTCAAAAAAGTTGTAAACGCCATTTTGGACTCAATGGAGGTGGTCTCGAGTCCCAATTCGACTGTTTACAAAAATTAGCTTTTTGGACTTTAATCCGATGAACGATTCTATATATTTAAATAATACATTTAAATATTCAAATCGTAAAATATGCGGGTTGTTACAGACTCCCCTTCTTAAATAAATTGCATCCTCGCAATCTTTAAGAAATAAGTAAGAAGTAACAACAATAAAAGCATATCAACACAAAAAGAAGAAATTTGAAATAAAAAGTTCACCTTAAGGAGCACGAGAGAGCAAGTCCGGATGTGTTCGCTCGATGAATTCTCTGGATTCCCAAGAGCAATCCTTAGGATTTGAGGACAACTGAACTATCACAAGAGGAACATCTTTATTTCAAAGGCGTTTAACCTCTGAGGCAATAATACGAATAGGATGTTGCTCATAAGTCAAATTAGGCGAAACTTCAATTTCTTCAATAACACCGGGCTCAAGAGTAGAATCGGAATCTCGAAGGCATTTCCGTAGTTAAGAGATGTGGAATACGTCATGAATAGCAGAAACCTGAGCCGGTAATAAAAGGCGATAATCCATGGAACCAATGCGTTCGGTGATGGGAAATGGGCCAATATATCGAGGTGCTAATTTTCCCGATCGACTGAAACGCTCTGCAGTTAAAGCGCTCGACAGATTCAAAGCGGTGGAGGTGCAAAAAGTCATAGCGGGGATACAGCGAGGATATAGCGGGATATAGCGGATGGCTCTAAAATAGCATATAAAACTCATACTTAATGTTTTTACAAATATATAAATGGTAATTAAATGGAAAATTATCATTCAATTGAATTATAATTAATACATAAATAATTTTAATTAAAAACATGTGCGAATATACTTTAAATAAACGTAAAACTGTTATATAACATAACTGAATTTAGTAGAATATTAGAGTATTTTCATTTCTAAAAATATATTAAAAATTAAATCAAAAAAATTAGTTTCATAATTTTTATAATGTATAAATGCAATTTTTCAATTCATTTTATTAAAGAAGATATAGCGGAAATAGCGGAATATAGCGGGAATAACGGGATATATCGGAAATAGCGTTGCTTAAAGCGGAAAGGCTATATTTTGGGGCTATATGGAAATATCGTAGCGGTGGAAATCCGCTATGAGATATAGCGGGGTTATAGCGGGGTAATAGCGGGGCATTAACTACACAGCTGAAACGCACAACACCCTTCATTGGTGAAACACGGATAAACACAAAATCTCCCACAGAAAATTCTAATTTCCTTCTTCGAGTATCGGCATAAGATTTTTGTCTACTTTGAGCTTCTTTCATCCTATGTCGAATATGGTCAATCTTTTCTGTGGCCACACGGATAAAATCAGGACCTAAAACCAGCTTCTCACCGGCTTCAAGCCAACACGAAGGAGATCGGCATGGCCTTCCGTATAGTGCCTCGAAAGGTGCCATACCACAATACTAGATTGGAAGCTATTATTATAGGAAAATTCAACAAGAGAAATATAATCTTCCCAACTTCCACCAAAATCTAGAACACACGCACGAAGGAGATCTTCAAGAGTTTGATTTACACACTCGGTCTGTCCATCGGACTGAGGATGATAAGCGGTGCTAAAATTAAGCTTTGTTCCCAAAGCTTTTTGAAGACCTTTCCAAAATCCACTAGTAAACAATGGATCACGATCGCTAACGATAGAAGTGGGAACCCCATGCAATTTAACAATTTCCTCAACAAAGAGTTTAGCCAAAATAGGTATGGTCCGATTGGACCGAACGGAAATAAAATGGGCGGATTTGGTAAGTCTATCTACTATCACCCATAGGCTATCATGGCCCGAATGAGAACGGGGAAGACTGTCAATAAAGTCCATGGAAATTTGATCCCACTTCCATATTGGAATTTCCAAAGGTTGCAATAACCCATCGGGCTTTCGATGCTCGGCCTTAACGAGTTGACAAGTCATGCAACGCTTAACAAAGTTAGCAATATAGGATTTCATTCCCTCCCAGTAATAAAGCCACTTCATATCCGCGTACATTTTACTACTACTGGGATGAATGGTAAATTTAGAACGATGAGAATCTTCTAATATATCTTTACGAAGGTCAATAATATTTGGCACAATAAGTCTACCAAATTTTCGAATACCGCCTCGAGCATCAATATCAAAGTCTTTCAAACCTTCAATATCAATTTTATCCCTACAACTTTGGCTAAGAAGAACCAATTCGGGATCATGCTTTTGAGCATCAAGAATGCGGTCTAACAGAGAAGGATGAGCCTCAAGGCTACATAAAACAAGAGATGAACATAAATCGGATTCACGATCTCGAATCTCACAAGTGGACAAAGTCTCGAGATCATTCCATTCGGATACCATCATGGAAACAACCGCTTGTTGCTTACGACTAAGGGCATCGGAACAACGATTTTTTTTTCCGGGAGTATAAAGAATATCAAGATCATAAGATGCAAGAAACTCGAGCCAACGTCGTTGACATAAATTAAGTTCCCTTTGAGAAAATAAATACTTCAAAGATTTATGATCGGTGTAGAGAACAAATTTCTCTCCCAAAAGATAATGACGCCAAATTCTAAGGGCGAATATAATAGCCGCGAGCTCTAAATCATGAGTGGCATATCTAGTCTCGGCAGGCTTTAATTGCCTAGAAGCATAAGCAATAACACGTTCCCTTTGCATGAGAACGGCTCCCAAACCAACACGACTAGCATCGGTGTAAACAATAAAATCTTGGTTCCCATCGGGAATCACAAGAATAGGAGCATCGGAAAGGAGTTCTTTTAATTTTTGAAATGAAGCTTCACATTTGTCTAACCAAATGTATTTAACTCCCTTATTTGTCAAACTAGTAAGAGGTAGGGAAATCTTAGAAAAGTCTTTTATGAACCGACGGTAATAGCCCGCCAATCCGAGAAAGCTACGAATTTCTGTCACACTCTCCGGTCTCTTCCAATTTTGAATCGCTTCAATCTTTGAAGGATCCACGGAAATTCTGGATTCAAAAATGATATGCCCTAAAAATTTCACACGAGATTGCCAAAAGTGGCATTTAGAAAATTTTGCTTTCAATTGGTTACTCCTAAGAGTTTCCAACACAATCCAAAGATGTTTTTCATGCTCCTCTTCGGTTTTAGAATAAATAAGAATATCATCTGTAAAGACGACAACAAATCAATCGAGGAAGTCTTTGAAAACTCGATTCATAAGGTCAACGAAATAAGCTGGAGCATTCGTCAAACCAAATGGCATAACAAGCCATTCATAAGATCCATAACGAGTATGGAACGACGTCAAAGGAATGCTATCCTCTGAAATACGGAGCTGATGAAAACCAGTTTCTAAGTCTAACTGTGAAAAGACTTTAGCACCACTAAGTTGATCGAATAAATCATCAATCCGCGGTAAGGGATATTTATTCTTGATGGTGAGATCGTTAATCTTGCGGTAGTCAATGCAAAGCCTAAGTGTACCATCAGATTTCTTCACAAAAATAGCCGAAGCTCCCCATGGAGAGGAACTAGATTGAATAAATTGCTTCGCTTCCAATTCGGATAATTGTTTGCGCATCTCTTCATTTTCTTTATTGGACATACGATAAGGAGGACGAGTAATAGGTAGAGCTGCAGGGATTAGATTAATTCTGAACTCAATTGCTCGCTTAGATGGTAATCCTAGAACGGGCTCAAATATGTCGGGAAATTCACAAACAATGTGAATGAGGGAAATGACATCTTTCTCATCATCATTATCGTCACCATGAGGATTTAGAGAATACAAGGATGCTTTCGAATTGGAATCTGAATCTTTCAGAACGAGAGAAATCTGCTTAACAGATTGAGGATGCCGAAGATATATAGTCCGTTCAGGACATAGAATATGGGCTTCATAACGGTTAAGTCAATCCATTCCCTAAATCATTCTGAAACCAAGGTAACGCATAACATGCAAATCGGCACGGAAAGAGTAATCACACAAAATAATTTCGACATCTTTACATAATAAACTGAGTGTTGTGGACCCACCGACCGGATTCGCTGTTCTCAAAGAAGTCATCAAGCCAATAACTTTCAAAGACAAAGCATCAACAAGTTCTTTTGATATAAAAGAGTGAGATGCACCCGTATCAAAAAGAACTCGAATAGAAAGATCACGAAATATAATAATGCCATCAAGGATAGAATGAGAAATACCTTGACCATGAGAAGTGTTAGCAGGGGCTTGCACAACATTTAGCTTTCCCTCCTTCTTTCCTTGAAGTTTGGGACATGCAGATATATAATGACCCGAACTTTTGCAGTAGCGGCAAGAAAGAGACTTCGGGCACTTGTTTGCATAGTGGTCCTTAGAACCACAATTGTAAAATTCTCCACGACGAGAGATGGGAGTATTTGTTACCGAAATTGTTTGCTTTCCCTTCTTATTGGGATTAGGCTTGAATTTAAAAGGTCTCTTCTTGTTGATGTTTGGTTTGACCTCAGCATCACTATCTTTATCAGCCTCTTCAAGACGAAGAGCAATATCAACAAGCTAATCAAAAGAAACTTCTAATTTCAGAAGTAACGGCTTTTTGAGGCTCTTGTTCAAGCCATACACATATCTCTGATTTTTCTTCAGTGGGGTATTAATGTATTCAACCCCATATTTAGAGAGAGATTCAAATGATGCGACGTAGTCGTTCACGGAAGATTCACCTTGAACAAGGTCTATGAAGCGTCAAGCTAGAGATACTTTTTCAGCTTCCGGCATGAATTTCAATTCGAATCTTTTCCGAAATTGCTCCCAAGTAAGATCCGCTTCACTAATTTCAAAGATCAAAAGCTCGTACCAGTCCAATGCTCTTTCTTGGAGCATACTAGAAGCCACTTGGACTCGATGAAGATCAATAAGATTCATGCGAGAAAAGATGCGGTCGCATGTTCGAAGCTAAACCTGGACTTCTATAACGCTCTCGGAACCTTTGAATGGCTTTCCACCCAAATTGGTGTAATCACTGCACAAGCGTGCAAACCCAGATTTAGGATGAATAGGCTCAGGAATAGGTCCATCATCTTGAGCATTTCTTACAAGATCAAGAAGTTGCTGAGCAGACATAAATACTCCATCTTGAGGAGTAGCACTAGATTGACCGGAATTGGGACGACCAGGTCTAACCATTTCTCTTCTCTAAGAAAGAAAGAAAGAAGAAGAAAAAGGTTATTCACAGAGTGAATATCAAACAAACTTGATTGATAAAAACAAGGCATCATAAAAGAAATAGGATAGAACGGTACGAAGACTCGAATCAAATCCTATGGCACGATTCCTAAGAAAGACTTAGGACAATGATCCTTGCTAGATTATTCTACATTGTTCCGAAGTTTGGCTCTGATACCAAGTTGTGATGCCCCACCTCTATGCTCAAGCTAGCCAAGAACACTACTGAGTAATGCCGTCAACTAGCGCGAAGGATAAGGCTGTTGAGGAGCGACCATCTATGTAATTGCCTTGTGCGAGTACCGATAAGTCAGATAGTATAACATGCATTTCATTTCAAGAGGAAATCCGACATACCGATACAAACTCAAAGCTACCACACAGTGGCTAAGTGGACCTTCGGAAACAAATATAGAAATAAACATAACACAAATCAGTCACAGACATTCATATCACAAAGGCGGAAACAGATATTAATAGAACACATAAAAGTGTACATCAGAGTAGTGGTCAAACAAGATCCACAATATCACAAAAGAATAGATACAAGTGCTAGACAAAAGAATAAGTATACATTATGGAGTCTATATCACAAATGTATGACAACAAAAACTACAAATGTAATGTAGTTAGACAAAAGTCAGAAGATGATCCCAGATAAGGAGTCAAGCAGAAGCACCTATAACATCTTGGTCTGACCCCGAGTATTATTTAATAAGAAAATAATAAACGGACCAGTCTAGCTATAATTATCATTAAAGAAATGAGATATAAGCAGAGATATAATAAGAACGTATGATAACAAGAATGTCGTACTAGAACAAGTATGATTTAAACAACAACAAACTCATACAATATCTCAAGAATCTCAAAGTACCAAAAAGAATGTCATATTCTTTATTTTATTCACCAAAGCACAAATATTGACAAACATATCGTTGCCAATCACATAAAGAGGTGAAACACAAATTCTATAAATTATCAATTAGAAATACAGAAATCATAAAGGGGGAGGAATATCACAAATGGGAGCATGAAAACTCACCAACACGTGTATCACAAACGGAACGCTATTCCATGGTCGCTAACCATAAATTTTGAGCCGAAGCTCCACAAACGGCCCGAAGACCACGGGTCGCTACCCCGCCAAATTGAACCGAAGTTCCACAGAAACGGGGTTTAGTCTCCCTCGCAGACAAATAGACATCGCACATCGCTAGTCTAAATCACAAAATGATCATCATTGATCAACAAAAAGTGTCGATTATACTAAGCTAGTAAATATATGAGTTTAGCTTCATGTCCCATAACCACTAGCTTAAATTAAATATTTACGAACAAATTGTAGATTCCCACTCGAAAATTGTCACAAGAGTTCAATCGAACAAGTCCAAGAATTAACCGGCGAAGTAAACGCAAGCGTTTCATACCACTTGTTTTGCTAAGCCGTTTAATTAGATTTTCTCATACGAATGAGGTAAAGGTTTGTATATACTAATAGATTAGAAAACGGTTTTATAAACGAGCTTTATATTAAAAATAGAGTTGAAATCATCTTTGTAAAAGTGTTTTAATATTTACTACTAGTATAGAAACCTTTGTATTTAGAAGTGACAAATCACAAAATGATTGTAGAAACAATCAATCACAAAAATCCACATTCGAAGACGTGAATCAAATCCAAAGAAATCGATACCGAATCCATCAAAATGGATATTCTCAAAAATCCCAAAAAAGAAGTCATCAATGTCAATAATAAATGATAACAATAAATCGGATAATCACGAATCGATAAAAGTTGGAAACTCAAGCTAAATAGGCAAAATAGGCAATATCAAGCAGGTCGGTCGACTGGCCTTCTGCAGTCAGTCGACCGAACCAGAACCCGAGAGTTTTCAGACCCTGCAGTCAGTCGACTGACTATAAAGGGCCAGTCGACTGGCTGTAGCTGAAACTGTTTTCCAGCCTATCAAATGGAAGAGCAAACTCTCACCATTTGCAACCGGTCGAGCATTGGACTTTAGGGGCTTTTGCCAATTGACAACCCAGCCATATAGGCTCTCCGATTCACCACCAAAAACATGTTCACAAATCAAAGCTAGGATTTTCAAAGTTTTGACTTCAAAACACCAAAAGTTGGAATGTTCACCAAATCAACTCAAACCAAAAGCAAATGAATATGTACAAGTGTTAGGAATTCATACCTAACAACAAAGATAGTTATAGATATAGATGTGAGCTAAAGAACTCAGCTTTAAATCCAAAAACGATGAAGGAGAAGCTTGAAAGCAAATGAAGATCAACTACACTTCAACTCCAACTCTAGAAGCTTGAATCTAAGCTCAAAAGAAGAACATTTCCTAAGTTAGGTTTAGGAAATTTCTGAAATTAAAGAGGAGAAGAGATGGAGAAGATGAAGAGGGAGCTTACCTAAGCTTTTCCAAGAGTTTGGAGCAAGACTTGAGTTTGCAAATGGAATCTAGGGCTTGGAATTTCTAATTCCTATACTCTTCCCCCATTTTCAGTTTTGCTTGAGTGTTTGTAAAAATGAAATAAGTGAATGGATGAAGAGGGGGCTGAGTTAGGGTAATAGAATGAGTTGGGTGAAACCCAAACCCAAACCCAAAAGCCCACTTAGAAAATAGCAAAATTCAACTTACTCCAAACATATCGATGTTTATACTCAAAAAAGTTGTAAATGCCATTTTGGACTCAATGGAGGTGGTCTCGAGTCCCAATTCGACTGTTTACAAAAAGTAGCTTTTTGGACTTTAATCCGATGAACGATTCTATATATTTAAATAATACATTTAAATATTCAAATCGTAAAATATGTAGGTTGTTACAATCAAACACCATCAAAAGATTCAGAAAGAAAAATGCCATGCCAGAGAAACCATCAAAGCATCATCACACGGGTTAATGGCTGCACTTACCTTCCTATTTTGAAGATTCAAGATTAGGTGTCCTTGTTTTCAAGCTTTTCTTGCTCTTTTTGAAATTTTTTTTTTCTTTCTATGCAACATTCTTTGAATCAGAGAATCCATCATCTATATCATCTGAATTCACTGCCTGATCATGGCTGGTGAAGATTCTGCAATCTCCAACAACTCATCAACATCTCAACAACTGGCCACAAAAGAATATTAAAACTATTACCAGTCCTCACAGCCAATTGACAATGGCACATTATGATGGAAGCAATTATCTCCTCTGGAAATATCAAGTGCAAACTGCAATCAGAGGATATGGTCTCAACAAATTTATCTCTGCCAACTCCACCATTCCACCAGAATTCCTGGAAGGCAGTGAAGGCAACTCAGTTGAAAAAAAAGAGTATATTTCTTATCAGAGACAAGATAGTCTCTTAAGTTCTTGGCTTCTATCATCTATTAGTACAAACTTATTACCATAAATAGTGGGATGCAATACTGCTTATGAAATATGGTCTACTATAGAACATATCTTTAGCACTCAGTCTGCAGCAAGAATTATTGTGACGCCCCACCTCTATACCCACGCTAGCCAAGGACACTACGAGGTAATGCCGTCAACTAGCACGGAGAATAAGGCTGTTAAGGAGCGACCATCTGTATAATTGCTTTGTGCGAGTACCGATATGCCAGATAAAAATATAACTTTTCATCTCAAGAGGAAATCCGACATACCGATACAAACTCAAAGCTACTACACAGGGGCTATATGGACCTCGGAAACTAATATAGAAATAAACATAACATAAATCAGTCACAGGCAATTCATATCACAAAGGTGGAAATAGATATGAATATAACACATGAAAGTGTACATCAGAGTAGTGGTCAGAAAGATCCACGATAATACAAAAGAATAGCAACACGGGCTATACAAAAGAATAAGTACACAACATAGAGTCTAAATCTCAAATGTATACAACAAAAACTACTAAACTAGAGTAGTTAGCCCAAAAGTCAGAGGATGGCTCCAAATAAGAAGTCATGAGGAAGCACCTGTAAAATCTCAGTCTGACCCGAGTATTATTTAAGAAGAAAATAATAAACGAATCAGTCTAGCTATAATTATCAAATAAAATGATATATGATAAGAGATATGACCAAAACGTATGATAACCATAAAGTCATACTATGATAAGTATCTAATCGAAAATCAATCCAGAGATTAATCAATATCACAAGAAAAGGATGTCCAATCCCAAGCGGGAGCATGAAAACTCACAAACAATTTGGAACATTGACGTAGTGCAAATGGTACGTCCAATGAACCGGAAAGTCGAGACATCGATGTAGTACAAACGGTACATCAGGTGAATCGAAATACAAAACAATTTGGAACATTGACGCAGTGCAAACGGTACGTCCAATGAACCGGAAAGTCGAGACATCGATGTAGTACAAACGGTACATCAGGTGAATCGAAATACAAAACAATTTGGAACATTGACGCAGTGCAAACGGTACGTCCAATGAACCGGAAAGTCGAGACATCGATGTAGTACAAACGGTACATCAGATGAATCGAAACATTGACGCAGTGCAAACGGTACGTCCAATGAATTAAACATTGACGCAGTGCAAACGGTACGTCCAATGAACTGGAAAGCCGAGACATCGATGTAGTACAAACGGTACATCAGATGAATCGAATATTGACGCAGTGCAAACGGTACGTCCAATAAATCGAACAGAAAGACAATACAATTTAGAACATTGACGCAGTGCAAACGGTACGTCCAATGAATTGGAAGGCCGAGACATCGATGTAGTGCAAACGGTACATCAGATGAATCGAAGCACATTAAAAGTACATGGGTTGCTAGCCCACAAAGAAGTGAGACGAAGCTCAATAAAATGAAGTACAGTCCTTCACATGGACAAAGAGACATCGCACATTTCTAGTCTAAACCATAAAATGATCGTCATGATCATCAAGAAAGTGTCAATTACACTAAGCCAGTAAATATATGAGTTTAGCTTCATGTCCCATAACCACTAGCTTAACTTAAATATTTACGAACAAACTGTAGATCTTCACTAGGAAATTGTCACAAAAAGGGTTCAATCGAACAAGTCCAAGAGCTAACCGACAAAGTGAACGCAAGCATTTCATACCACTCGTTTTACTAAGTCGTTTAAGTCGATTTCTCATCCGAGTGAAGTAAAGGCTTGTATATACTTAGTAGATTAGAAAACGGTTTGATAAACGAGTTTGGTATTAAAAATAGAGTTGAAAACATTTTGATGAAAGGGTTTTGATATTTACTACTAGTATTAAAACCTTCAAATCTTTAGAGTGACAAGTCACAAAACGATTGTTGAAACAAATCGAATCACAAAAAATTCGCATTCGAAGACGTGAGAAAAATCCAAAGAAATCAATTCCCAAAACCATCAAAGGAAGAAGTTCTGTTGAATGTTTTATGATCCGATAGAAATTGAAATCCCGAGCTAAATAGGCAAAAGCATGCGAAATAGAGCAGTTCACAGACTCCAGACGTTTGGGGTAAATGCTCAGACGTCTGCAGCAAGTTTCAAGAACTGCCTGAAACAGTCTCCAGACGTCTGAGTTTACCTGCAGACGTCTGGTGACGTGCTGAAATCGTTTTTCAGCCTAGTGGGAGAGCAAACTCTCTCCCACACTTGCACCCGGTCGAGCAATGGAGTTCGGAGTTTTTGTCAATCGGTAATACGGCCCTATATGCACTCCGATTCATCACCGAAAACATGATCAAAACATCAAAGTTAGGATTTTCAAAGAATTGAACTCAAAACGCTAAAAATTGGAATATTCACCGAATCAATCCAAACCAAAAGCATTTGCACAAGAATAAGTGTTAGGAATTCATACCTAACAATCAAAGATAAATATAGATTAAGATGTGAGATAAAAATCTCACCTTTATGCACAAGAACAAGTGTGAAGAAGTTTGAAAGCAAAGGGGGAATCAACCACTCTTCAACACAACCCAAATCTATGCTCAAAAAGAAGAACATTCCTAAAGTTAGGTTTAGGAATTTCTGAAATTGAAAGGAGAAAGGGTTGGAGAAGAAGAAGGAGAAGCTTACCAAGGTTTCTTCTATTAGTTTGGAGCTAGAACTTGATTTGAAGATGAAACTAGGGTTTGGGAGTTTTAATTTCCCATCTCTCCCACCATTGTTGCTCTAAAACTGAAAGGAGGAGAAAGTGAGAGTGAGTGGAGAGGAGCGGTTCAGATTTGGGGTTAAGTTGGCAAAGGGGCTGAACCCAAACCCAAACCCAAAGTGCAAATGGTCGAATTTTTGACTAGCTCCAAACATATCAAAGTTTATACTCAAAAAGGTCGCAAACGGCATTTCGAACTCAATGGAAGTGGTCTCGAGTCCCAATTCGACTGTATGCAAAAAGTAGCTTTTCGGACTATAATCCGACGAACGATGTTATATTTAAATATAAAATCGATAAATATGCGGGTTGTTACAATTATGCACTATAAAAGGCAACTTCAAAATTTAAAGAAAGAAGATATTCAATGAGGGAATATCTATCAAAGATAAAGACTCTCCATGATTTATTATGCACTGCAGGCCATAAAGTTTCAGACATAGAACAAGTCCTATCCATCCTCAATGGACTAATGAGGAATATGAATATGTAGTAGCAGTAATCTCTTAAAAGAAAATTTTACCATCTATTCAATATGTTCATTCTACTCTATTGGCACATGAAGGAAGAATTGAGCAAAAGAAATCATTAGAAACATATTATACTATCAATTATGCTGCAAACTTCAACAACAAGAATCAAGATCAGAGACAATCTAATAGAAATGAAACAAACAACAGATCAAATCAACCTTTTCAAAGAGGAGGCCAATCTGGCAGAGGAAGAGGCAGAGGTGGCAGGTGGAACGGTAATAGTAGAATCAAATATCAAATATGTGGAAGAAATGGACATTCAGCCATGAAATGCTATTTCAGATATGATACTCAACAAACTCAGCAAAATCAGAGTTCAGGAAATCAAAGAATCATGAACCCAAGTGCAAACATTGCTCAAATGCAAACTGAAGCAAAAAGTACCTCTGGAAGTATTAAAGTTCATCACCTGGAGAATGATGAGGTGGCAAGAACTGAAGACATTCTGAACAAGAGTTGGTACCCTGATTCAGGTGCCACAAACCATATCACTAGCAATTTACTCAACCTGAACATAGGCAACAAGGAGTACAAAGGTAACAAATTAGTATACATGGGAATGGTTAGTCTGTCTGCATTACTCATACTAGAAATGGCATTATTCAAGGAAAAAGATGTCTGTATTTAAAAAATTTACTCAGAGTTCCACAAATAAGAAAAAACCTTATTAGTGTCTCACAATTTGCCAATGACAATAATGTTTACTTTGAATTTTATCCTAAAACATGTTTAGTTAGAGACATACTAACTAAAAATATTATTTTACAGGGTGATGTGCAAAATGAGCTATACAAATTCAATCTATCTAACTGCAAGCAACAAGAAAACTCAAGAAATTTATGCAATTATACTGAATGTAATGCAACAGATAGAGGAAATAATGTTTTCGATGTATGGCATTATAAACTTGGTCATCCAAGTGAGAAAATTGTAAAGAAGGTTCTAATAGACAATAATATTTCATTTTGTGATATATCTCTACCTTACATATGTACTCATTGTCAATTAGGCAAAAATCATAAGCTTGTTTTTACTAACTCCCTTACTATGTATCACAGAAATCTTGAGCTAATAGCATCAGATTTGTGGGGTCTAGCTCCAATTAGTTCTGACTATGGTTTCAAATACTACATTTTCTTTTGTTGATGCTTATTCCAGGTTTACCTGGATATACTTTCTCAAGACAAAGTCAGAAGCATACAGAGCTGTAATACAGTTTATCACTCAAGCTGAAAATCAAACTAATTGCCTTGTAAAAACATTTCAAACAAATGGAGGATCTGAGTACAAGGCTCTCAACATGTATTTTCAAAAAAAGAGCATTTTACACAGAACCACATGTGCTTATACTTCTGAGCAAAATGGCTTAGTAGAGAGGAAGCACAGGCATATTGTTGAGAATGGTCTCACACTTCTTTCCCAGGCTTGACTACCTCTAAAATTTTGGCCTGACGCATTTATTACTGCTGTTTATCTCATTAATAGATTACCCACAAAGGTCTTAAATCATAAAAGTCCAATTGAAATTATGTGCAAAATAAAGCCAGATTAATTTGCTTTCCATACTTAAGACCATATAATGCACATAAACTCAGTTTTAGATCATCACCATGCACATTCTTGGGATATGCCAGCAAACAAAAGGGCTATAAATGCCTTGACAGTAAAGGTAAGATTTTTTTTTCAAGACATGTGGTTTTTAATGAAAGAATTTTTCCTTTTGCAGATAAAAAGAAAAAACCAACTCAGAAAGTATACAATCCAACTGCATCTATTCCAGCTATACCAATATATTCGAAAGACAACAGTCAATGGAGTACAGGCCAAACTAAAGACATATCAGATCATGATGAAGCTGATATGCCAGAGCACATCACCAGCACTCCTCAGAATATTGAAAGCATAGGGCAAAGCAGTCATCACGAGCATAGTGACAATCAAGCATCAAGCACATACAATGAACAAGAAACTGCTGTAACATCTCACAATCAAACCAGACAAAGACAAACTGGGCATCACATGACTACAAGGTCAAAGAGTGGAATATTTAAGCCTAATGTGTACACAACTATTCTGGCCAATGATGAACCAGAAAACTTTGAACAAGCCATACTTAATGAAAAGTGGAAGACTGCAATGGATGAAGAATATAATGCACTCATCAAAAACAAAACTTGGGAACTTGTCAGTCTGCCTAAGGATAAAAATGCCATTGGATGCAAGTGGACATACAGATTCAAAAGGAATCCTGATGGAACCATATCAAAGTACAAAGCTAGACTTGTTGCAAAAGGGTATACACAACAGTATGGTTTTGATTTCAATGAGACCTTCTCACCAGTGGTGAAACCAATAACTATAAGGGTTATTCTTACTATTGCATTACATAAGAAATGGAGCATCAGGCAACTAGATGTTAACAATGTATTTCTTAATGGAGAAATCAAGGAAGAGGTCTATATGGTTCAACCACAAGGATACAAGCAGTCAAATAATTATGTGTGCAAGTTGAACAAAGCTATCTATGGATTAAAGCAAGCTCCAAGGGTGTGATTTGATAAACTGAAAGCAACACTTATGAGATTGCAGTATCAACCAACAAAATCAAATAATTCATTATTCATAAAAATTGAAAAGGATGAAGTGACATACATTCTTGTATATGTGGATGACTTCATAATTACTAGAAACAACAACAAGGCAATCAACAACATTATTCAGTATCTTGACAAGCAGTTCTCAATCAAAGACTTAGGAGACTTAAATTATTTCTTAGGCATTGAGGTGAAGAGACTGTCAGATTCAGTTTTGCATCTAAGTCAGAAAAAATACATTACTAAAATCTTATGCAAGGCCAAAATGGACTTAGCAAAGCCTCTGCCTACACCTATGACAAGCAATTTAAAACTATCCAAGTACAGAGGTGAACCAATCAGCAATGATAAACAATACAGAAGCATTGTAGGAGCATTACAATATGCAACTATTACAAGACCTGATATCTCATACAGTGTGAATAAAGTGAGTCAATTTATGCATCAACCTCTTAATGAACACTGGAAGGCAGTTAAAAGGATTCTGAGATATTTAAAGGGTACTCTAAACTATTGTCTAACTCTTAGAGGAGTAAAAACTCTTAATCTAAATGGATTTGCAGATGCTGATTGGGCCACAGACCCAGATGATCGAACATGAACCACTGGATACTGTATCTATCTAAGTGATAACCCTATTTCCTGGAGCTCAAAAAAAACAACCTACTGTTTCTAGATCTAGTACAGAGGCAGAGTACAGAAGCGTGGCAAGTGCCACAGCAGAAATAATATGGCTATAGTCCTTATTCAGAGAATTACAGATCAACTTAAGTAGCAAATCAGTATTGTGGTGCGACAACTTAAGTATGTATTTCTATATGCTAATCCTATTCTTCATTCAAGGACTAAGCACATATAAATTGACTTGTATTTTGTTCGTGAACAAGTGTTAAAAGACAATCTGAGTATTAACCATTTACCTGCCACTTACCAACACACTGACATCCTTACCAAGCCTTTGTCTGCTTCGAACTTCACAAGATTCAGGAAGGATCTGAAAGTTGAGGAGCTTCAGCAACAACCAAAACCCATTTTCATGTCTATTTCCTGATACTGGAGTACAAACACTATAGTCTCAGATCTATTCTTTTCTCCTCAGATCCATGCCAGTACATTATCACTAACATGGATCTAATCTGAAAGTTGAAGAACTGCAGCTGTTTAAAAAAAATCTCTTTATATGCCTTTCACATGCTACTGCACAATTATTCCTTCGATCTACTCTTTTCACTACAGATCCATGCCAGTTCTTCATCAATTTCATCACCGACATTAATCTCAGCAAGTATCTTCCTGATTTCTCTCTTAACTCTGCTCGCAATTACTTAATAAAGCTTCAAATCTGAAGAATTTTGAAGAAATTTCTGTGTTTCTTTTACGGATCGAAGAAAGTTTGAGAGAAGCGAAACCCTAATCTATTTGAAAGGGGGAAATAAAGCAGACAAATGAGAAATAAGGGTTTTGATGTATATTATAAGCCTTTGTAATTTGCCACTGTAGCTTGCAGTATTGGGCTGCAGTTTTGTATCCAACCCATAAGGCTATCTTTATTTCATTTGCCTTTGTAACCGTATAAATACAGTAGAGATACTTTGTAACAGTTATTGAAAATAATACAAAATCATTCCTTCTTCTTTTTCATTGCATTTCTGAAGTTCAAAATCATCTCAAAATCCAATATTTAGGATATTTATCTAGCTCTTGTGTTTTTGTTAGTAAATAGCATATTATTGTTTATTTCATATTGCCCATTAACAAATTGAGAAGATAACCAAGTTGAATATTTAATTGCAGTTGTTTTAAAGTTTGCTAGTGGTAGACGCATTATTCCAATTTTTTATTAATATTCCAATTTTTTATTGAAAATAATTGAAATTTAGGGTTTTCTTCTGCCCTGGGGGAAACCATATCTCCTCATAAAAATCAATCCAATCTTCCTCTTCCTCGTCCTTCTCCTCAGGATAGACCACCTAAATCTCATACCAGAAAGCCGAATGGTGTCATCATAGATAACGAGGGCTTTCAATTGGTTCAGCCAAGATCGCAAAGATGATACCAGCCAAGAAATGATCAAGCTCGGTCTTATAATAACGGTGTTATGAAAAAGAAGGAGGGTCTACCGACCAACTCCAATCAGGATAAGACCAAACTGATGCAAACCTGTAAGCCGACCAAGTTCTCTCTGAATAAAGAACAAGGACACAAATCCTGGGCTGATATTTTCTCAGAGCAATCGGAGGAACCAAGAGATGAAGAATGAAGTCTTGAAACCATTTATCCTATACAAATCAACAACAAGAAATATGGTGTGGTAAAGGAGGCAGTTTGTAAAAGAGCCATAGAAAGCTGGAATAACTCTGTTCTGATTTACGTGGTAGGCACCAAACCATATTTCTTGTTTTTTAAAGAATACATAAAATGAGTTTGGAAACCGATTGGTGAGTTTGAAATTTTCTCTAGAGAAAATGGGTTTTTTCTTGTCAAATTCAATGAATCTCAAGACTGCAATTCAATTATTCAAAATGGTCCTTATTTTTACAACGGCAAGCTCATCATCATGAGAAGGTGGACTGAGTCATTGAAGTTGGACAGAGATTTACTGTCAACTATGCAGATATGGGTTAAACTACCCAGTGTAAGCCTCAAACTATGGGATTGTGAGGCTTTTAGTATTATGGCAAGTATTATCGGAAAACTCATAAAAATGGACGCAGCTACTACCATGAAGACGAGATTGAATTATGCTCGGCTTCTAGTGGAAGTTTCTACGGCTGATGAACTTCCAGATGAAATTAGTCTCAATCTTTAAAATGTTGAAATCATAACACAAAAAGTTGAATACGAATGGGTTCTACCAAAGTGTAGCATCTGTAAGTGTTTCGGTCACACTAGAGAGCAATGCAACCCGAAACAGATATGGATTCCCAAAACCAGTGATAAAGATAGAGTCGATGTTCAAGAAAATAGTTCTGAAGGGATTCAAGAACCGATTCTTAGTAAAGATGCAAAAAATCAATCAAGAACTGAAGAAGGCAACGACCGAATCAATCGAGATGATATCATTTTTGATCAAGAATATAATTCAAAAGAGCTCACTGATCAAAATGATCAGATCATTGCTATGGAAGTTCATCAGTTAAAAGATTATGAAGGAAATTCAAAAGATCTAATACAGATTAATACAGAGAAGGGTAAAAATAAAAAGGTCTTTAACTCTAAAACCCCTCCTATTTAAGAGCCATGTTTAGTTACAGAGTATAATGTTACAAGAATAATCGACAATTTTAATCAGAGTATGAGCCAGAATCGAGAAAATGACATAGAGAAGGGATCCTTTTCTAAGCTTGTTGTAGATGTTGAGAAGAGTAATTGCATCCACTCAACATTGCCTCGCAAGTGTGATCCTCCCCCAAAGAAGGCTACAGTGACTGAATGTAATGAATCAGCCATGCCTCGCATGGCTCCTTTTGATATTTCCCTGATTAAGGTCCCAGAATATGCACAAATGGAAGAGGATGAATCTGAGATGGGTGATAATAATGAAGAGTTTGACATATCAGAATTACATATCGCAAAAAAAAAGCATTTGGTAAGTTAAAGGGTAGCATAGAAAAGAAAGCTTTCGAGCAAAAATACATCTCAATCAATCCAGAATGAGACCAAATGTCTACGAGATTGAAAGCTAAGGGTGCTGATAATAAAAGGAGAGGTAAAGGTACTATAGTGGCAGGTACCATTTAAATTTCTTATTTTTATTAGATATATATGGCTCTATTTGCTTGGAATGTCAGGGGGATGAACACCCTTGCTAAACAATCTGATATTCTTCATATGATTAATGTTTACAAACCTTCTATTATTGCTTTAATTGAGAATTAATTAAATGATGAGAATTTCGATAGGTTTTTGCCTCAAGATGTCTAGTAACTGGAAAGCTATAAATAACAATGGTTGTGGTTGTAAAGGTAGAATCATTGTTATTTGGGATTCTAATATCTGGACTAATATGAATATAAACAAGGATAATCAATTTATTGATTGTAGTTTTAAAAATATTGGGGGTTTTTCTTTGCAGATTACTAGTGTTTATGGTAGTAATTTTGAAAAAGAAAGAAATGTTGTATGGTAGAAACTTAATTCTCTAAATTGCATATATGATTTCCCTTGGATTGTTTTAGGTGATTTTAATACTGTTTTTCATGTCAATGAAAAGTTTGGAGGTATTAAAATACCTCAAAGTAAGTTGGATAGGGTAAATAAATTTCTATTAGATTTTGGTCTCATTGAACCAATTGTTAGTGGGAACAAATTTACATGGAAATCTGGACTAACTAAAAATATTCACTGCAAGTTAGACATAATTTTATATAACAAAGAATTTTCAAAAATATTTCCTAATTGTATCTGTTCCACTTTAGAACAAAATTTGAGTGATCACACTCCTTTATTGGTTAAGCTTTTTGTTAATGATGAATTTAAGTGTAAAGTATCTCCTTTTAGATTTAAAAATAGCTGGGTGTTTGAAGAAGATTATAAAGTTTTAGAAAACAGTATGAATTTTTCTTGTGTGGGTACTAAACAGTATCAGTTTTGTATGTTTTTGAAATACACTAAAAACAATCTTAAAATTTGGAACAGCAATAACTATATAAATAAAAATAAGCTTATTAGCTATCTGATAATAAACCTGATGATATCAATATTATTAATAAATTCTTTAATAATCAGGAAGAGCTTTCTATTGAAATGTATAAAGAATCTGTTAATGCTAGACAAAAGGATAAAATTAATTGGCTTAATCTAGGTGATGACTGCACTAAATTCTTTCATGCTAAAATGAGTAACAGAAAGCACTTAAAATAATATTGGTAACATTATAGATAAAGAGGGTAATTTATCAAATGCATATGATAAAGTTACTAAAGAAGTTATCAACTTCTATGAGGATGTTTTTTTTCTGATTGTACTGAAAAAAACTTTCCTCGTATTTCTTGTAAAAATATTTTGAAACATAATGCATTTGAAATTTTACTTGCGCTTGTTAATTTAGATGAGATAAAATACATTTTTTTAATGCTGGTGATAATAAAAGTCCTGGCCCTGACGGGTTCAGTGCGAAATTCTATAAAAAAATTGGGACAATATTAAAGAGAAGATTTTTGAAGTTATTAAAGAATTTATGGACAAAGGGAAAATTCTTAAAAGTTTAAACCATACATTTATTACCCTTATTCCTAAAAATAAAAATCCCACTAATATTGGTGATTATAGACCTATTTCTTGCTGCAACTTTATTTATAAAATTATTGCTAATGTCCTTAGTAATAGAATCAAAGTGTTTTTGCCTTTTCTTATTTCTAAAAATTAGAGCGCTTTTGTACCTTGTAGACTTATCTATGAAAATTCTCTTTTAGCACATGAGATGGTCATGAAATTCAATACAAAACAGGGTGATAATGTTTGCATCAAAATTGACTTACAAAAAGCATATGATAAGGTAAATAGATATTTTATTCATCATATTATGAAATGCATGGGGTTTCCTACAAAGTTTTGTGATTTGGTGTTTGAATGTATCAATGCTCCTACTTTCTCTATTCTGATTCAAGGAAAGGCTGAAGGATTTATTAAAAGTAATAGGGGTATAAGACAGGGTGGTCCCTTATCACCTTATCTTTTTGCTATGGTTATGGAATATTTCTCCATACTTATGGATATAGAAGCTATTAAAGGTAATATTCATCTTATAAATAGAATTCAGCCATGTATTAACCATTTGATTTATGCTGATGATCTCATGGTGTTTGTAAAAGCTAATAAAGCTAATGCAGACACTATAAAGAAATTTTTTGAGAACTTGAAATCTTATGTTGGGCTGCAACTTAATGTTAATAAGTGTAAAGCTTATTTTAGTAAATCTAGTAAATATAAAAAAGATTTTTTTAGATGTTTTACAAATAGCTAAGGGATATCTTCCTATTAAATATTTGGGATTACCTCTTTCTATAAATCAGATTAAGGATACAGATTGTTCTGTTCTTATTGAAAAAATCCAAAAAGGAATGGAGACTTGGTCTTGTAAGTTACTTTCTATAGTTGGAAGACTTCAACTTATTAAGACAGTGATTTATGCAATTATTTTATATTGGCTACAAACTTTTCATATTCCAGCTGCATCTATTAAAAAGTTGAAAAGTGGATGTGCTGATTTCTTATGGAGGGGTAAATATCATAAAATTAGCTGGGAAAAAGTGTGTAAACCTAAAAATGAAGGGGTTTTTTGCATTAGAAGTACTACTGACCTTAGTGTTACTAGCCACTTAAAATTATTTTGGAGATTCCTTAATTCAGACTCTTTATGGGCTGGATGGATGAGATCTAAGTATTTGAAAAATAAATTTTTTTGGACTACTATGCGTAACAGTAATCAATCTAATGCTTGGAAGCAAATTTTAAATTGCAGAGAGTTAGGCAAAACTTTGCTTGAAAGAAAATTCAAATATGGTAAGGAAATCAGTTTATGGTTTGATCCTTGGTTTAAAATTGAGGCTTTTATAAATAAAGTTGGTTGGAATAGTTTGGTTATTTGTGGTAGATCAAATGCTAAAGTATCTGATATTATTATAAATAATCAGTGGCAGCCACAGCTACACCCTATTACTAACCCCCATAAAGATGAAATATGCAAAATTCAACTTGATCCTTATGCAGAAAATGACTACTGGAAATGGAAAGCAAGCAACAGAGGGAAGTTTTCATTTAAATCAACATGGAATTTTATTAGAAATAAATTCCAAATGGAAGACTGGTATCAATGCATATGGAACAGAGTGAATTGTCCCAAGATGACATTTTATACATACTTTGCAATTAAAAACAGACTGCCAACTTGGGATAGACTTAATAAATGGGGAAATAATCTGAATTCACTCTGTTCCTTGTGAAATATGTGTAATGAAAATGCTAATCACCTATTTTTTGAGTGCAGTTACTCTTACTTTACTTGGAGTCAAATTAGAGCTACTTTGGGTATTGATGACAATAGTCAAATGGACCTGATGCATGTTATCAAAATTATTAACAACAAATTCAGATCAAAGTCCAAGGAAACAAACTTTGGTCATATTCTCGTAACTACTACCGTGTACAATTTGTAGAAAGAAAGAAATATGCATGTGCATAATAAAGGCAGTAGAAATAAAGAACAGATTTGGTTACTTATTAGCACTGACAGCAAGATTATTCTTCAAAAATCAAAAAAAAAAATTAAAGACCAAACCAAGTTCGCTTCCCTTGCCGATAACTGGAGTTCTGAAGCAGGAAGCAAGCACTTAGAAGCACATTTATCGCGACCAAGAGACTTCCAGATCGACAAGCATACTAATGACTTGATTCGTGAATCTAGCTTCCACAACTAACAAGATTTTGTGGCTAACACTTCGAATAGGAGCTCGTATTTTGCTGATAGCAGTAAATCTCACTTCAAACAAGCTCCAGATGCTAATAATTTGAACATGAGAGCTGATATGGTTGGTAACTTGGATTTGAAGAAGGCAGTGTCAGATCTGGGTCGCAGTGACGCCAGATCTTACAATTCTACTTTCCTATTCAGCAGCTTCAATAATTCGAGCAATGATGGAAGGCGTAGGGGTATGAAAGAAGAATTTAACGAAAGCTTATCATATTGGGAACGTGGTGAAGCGAGTGGAATGAAGAAAGATGGTGAGATAGATTAAGTTCTTTGAATCACATTCCGCCATTTTTTGTTAATGCTTTCTGTTGGAATGGAATGTGTCGGCAACCCTAGTTAGGGTTTCTTTGTATGTTGATTTCGGGTTAAGGGTTATACCTACCCGATATTTATAATTGTACTTGGGCTGGCCCCTTTTACCCACCTTCAAAAAAAAAGTTTGCTGGTGGTGATTGGTATTGTTTTATGGATAGTTGTGGGCAATTAATCAACGTGCTAATTTGGACAATTTGACAACAACAGTGAAGTTGATTGTAGGTTTATCACGTCATAATATTGACTACAATGACAATGGTGGGTGCATAGTCATATTGTTGCTATGTTTCTGCACGCGTAGATTAAATATAATTTTTAAACGAGTCTGTTGATTATTATGAGTTCATATTGTCAGCCAAAAGGACATGAAGTCATAATCATCACTTGTTTATTTGCAATAGCCATGCCGGTTGGTATTCTCTCGTAATAATGGGAAAATGACCTTAGTTTTATTTCTGCATCTGTTATCTTTTTAATCATCACTTGTTTATTTGGCTTATTGCACTATCCATCCCTCAGCCATCAGCAGAAGATATTATGTCACTTTTCTTATTATTATTATTATTATTAATAAAAGAAACAAAATGATATTTACTTAGCTTGATCCATGCTAAATTGTGTTTTGAATTTACGTAGGGTTTGAATGACCTTAGTTTTATTTATGCATCTGTCATCTTTTTAATAGTTTTGCTTACCTAGGTTATTGTGGATGATAAAACTTGGTAAAGTTTACGTATAAATGTGTATTTTTATTATTATCGAAGTCGCCAGCTAGTAGAATTTAGCAAAAATAAAACAGATTATGAAAGTGGATCGACGTTTGCTCTTTCTTTTAAGAAAGCAAACGAATGGTGAAGATGTCACTTCCATCTCATTTTCTGCTTTTCAGAACGAAAGTGATATTATTTTTGTCCTCTGTTTTCTTTTCTTTTATCAATCTGACATAAAAAGCACGTGTTACTAAATAAATATAATACTAGAGCGATAGCGAAGAGATGGCTAATACTAAAACTAAAGTGTAGCATGTTCCAAGCAATGTTTTCGTGATCAGACCCATTAAAGAGATGGCTAATACTAAACCTAAAGTGTAGCATGTGATGTGTTACAAAAATAATTATGTCCAAACATCTAAATAACGAACTTTGTCATTTCGTTCTTCACCGCTGCAAGTATCTTAAAAACCACCGCAAGATTCGTTAAGTTTATGGTCATTAAACTTATGTCATTATGCATCATTACTGTGTAATCAAAAATAGTTGTGTTGGTGGAGTTGGTGCAGTTGTTCACTGCAACATTACACAGCTTCAGTTGCAGACATTAAACGCCATCTATAGCTTGTCTACATAACATTTATATTTCAATATTTTTGTATATAGCTTGCAGTCAAATGTGTAAATTTTCTATTAGTCAATCTAACAGTAAACAAGATCTAAATTTGCCAATTTAATATCACTCAATCAAACAACAATTATTTTATTGCTCCAAATAAATAGTAAATAACTATAAAGAAGAAAAGAGACGCACAATATTTATACTAGTTCCACTATCATCAAGATAGTGTACGTCTAATACAAAGGAGAGATATTTTATTACACACGAGAGAGTTACAAGATATTTACAAGATAAGAGTTTACATAACCAAAGACCTAAGTTATGGTTAACAAGAAAAGACACTCTATTAGGGAATCGCTGACTGAATGCCAGGACGGGTTTACAACGAAATCGACGCTCAATATATAGCCAGTGCAAATTCATGAGAGCCATCGATTAAATTATCAAAATATAGTAAGAAGATAATGAAGGAAAGTCACAATGGTAATAAATAGTGCAAACATAGCAAGTAATTTACACATTCATGTAAATAGCAAAGATGGAAAAAAATACCAAAACAATGCATTTACTGAGAAAGAAATAATATGTATATTCTTTTGCATATATTTTATTCCATAACCCGCGCATGCTTTTATTTCCTTATCATCTCATGCAAGTGCAGTCCATTGATTTATACATTTCCATATTAAAAAATAATGAACACACATGATTACTTTCCTTTTGCATTTGTGAACAATGCATAGAAGTGTGTCATTAAGTTTTCCTTGCTTTTACACAACATATAGCTACTCCTTTGCAGTAACCATAACTTCCTACTCGATGCTTCGAACGACCTCTCATCCCTTCCATAGTGAAGTATACGTAAATCACTTCAAAATGACATATAGTTTAAATCGTAAAATCTCAACACTCCACTTCGACTCGAATTCTCTTTTCAACATAAAACTCTTAAAAAAACGAACTCCGCCTTCAACCAAAATCTTCTAACGAGATAGAAACCAAAAATGAATACTTAACCTATGGGTTCCGGCAAGGCCATCCCCTATCACACCTCGCTAACGAACTCAGACTATGTCCCCGCCCGCCAACAAAATGTTGCAATTACCCAAAATCAAAAGAGAGCGGATACCAAAATAATCTAAATGCTACAAGGCCAAAAAAATCCTCTCAATCACCAATCCAAAAAAACAAAAGTCAATGGATATAAAATCAACGATATACCTCAACGGCATCAAATTCGCCAAAAATCAGCTCTATAAACTGAACTCTTCAAGAAGACATCACAAGTTGACAAGCCTCAATGGCACCAGATCCGTCAACAAAATCAGCTACATCCACTACTAGAAACACTATTTATTGTGACGCCCATTTCCAACGGCAGCCGACGGCTCGTCGTTTTTTTTCCGACGGCAAGTAATTGCCATGGCATTACGGAAAATAAAATAAACTAACCGTCCGCAGGCGTTGGAAGTCGTCGTAAAAATACCCGTCGGCGGCCGTTGGAAGTCGTCGAAAAGTCGCGAATACTTCAGCCCCAGACCGACGCTTCTTCTTCATTATCTAAAACCCAAATTTCCTTCCCAAATCTCACCTTCACCTCCTCCACGCCATCAACAAGCCTCCACGCCTCCAAGACTATCTCCATCTTCAATTTTCAAGTCTCTCCGTTAGCTATTGCTCTTCAAGAAGGTTCAATTTATAAACCCTATTTAATTTTGATTTGATAAATTAGGGTTAATTTGTTGTTATAGCTGTTTATAGTACCTCATTGATTGTTTGTTATATCCTACCGAATGCTAATTAGGTTGTTATTATAATTGTTTATCGTTTAAATGTTAAGAAAAATAATTTGTTTAGTGTATATGTGCATTAATTGGTGTATATGTGTTGATTAATTAGTGCATACGTTCATTAGGGCTAGTTTGGATTAATTAAAGTTGATGCTCAGAATTTAGTGTATACGTTTTTAAGATGATAAAAACGACGACTTAATGTATGCGTTTTTTAGAATGTAAATAAATTATTGTAAAAATTGTTGTATAATATGCTTTACTTTTTATAAATCGCTTAGATAGTTTTTGGCGTCGTTTGACAAGTATTGTATATAATCGTTAAATGGATATTCGTTTTATCATAAAACAGACATTTATATTCATCTGATACAATATTTATCGGATTTGTCCCTATATTGGACAAGTTACAAACACAAATAAAGTAATTATATTTCACAAATCATTTTATTTTAAACGGTTCATAAAATTTCGACAACACTTTCTTTTTGTCCCTTGTGTACATGCATATGTGTACAATATAGAGAACAAAGGGGAAGTGCTGTCAAAGTTTTGTTGAATCGTTTAAAATAAAATGATTTACAAAATATAATTACTACTGTATTTATAATGGGAAGTACGATAACAAACCATAAAAGTGTAAAACAATAACCTAAAAATTTAAGATTATATTCATATAATTTGTATAAATCCATTTAAAAATAAAATTAAATATAATAATATTATATATTTGCGAAAATTTAAATGTATAATTTAATTGGAAAATAAAATCTTAATACGTAAATGATTAATACGTTTTTATGTTTTAAAGTAGGAAAAATGGTCAATTATTGTATCGATCGTAGCTGGATGTACCAATAAAGAAGATAAATTGGAGCCTCAATAAGTGAACATTTTCAAAATGGTGTACACGTCTTTATTGAATTCGCTTTAAGTAATAATGAGAACGACGAAGAAATTCGTTGTTCATGTAGTAAATGCAAATTATTGAAGCATTTGGTACCGGATACGGTAATAGTTTATTTACGCCAATATGGTTTTATGCCGAATTATTTGGTGAGGGATCGTCATGAAGAAAATATAGCACCTAATCCCGTACATTCGGAGGAGGAGGTGGATAATGAAATTGTTTCGACGAATCTCATATAAGATATGGTTGAAGATGCAGCACGTTCAATGTTCCCTACTGTTGAAGTTGATGGTAACGATATTAATGTCGAAGAAGAACCAAGTATTGAAGCAAAAAATTTACGATTCATTGGATGCTGCTAAGAAACCCCTTTGGGATGGTTGTACAAGCGGTACTCAACTATCAGTAACTGTAAAATACATTATGATGAAATCAAAATACAACTTCACAGAAGCCGGGTTTACAGCTATAGTACAAGCTGCAAAACGGCATATACCACCCGATAATTTAATGTTCGAAAATCATTATGAAGTAAAAAAACTTATGTCTGCTTTTGGTTTGCCGCATCAAAAAGTAGATACATGTTTAAATGGTTGCATGTTGTTTTGAAAAGAAGATATCAATCTTAGGAATTGTAAAATATGTAATCATGAAAGATACAAACCAAGGAAAAAGAAGGGAAATGAAATTTCGTACAGGCATATGCATTACTTACCTATCACTCCTAGGCTTCAAAGGTTATATGCATCTTCTATAACCGCGCATCATATGAGATTACACTACGTGAGAACACATGAAGAAGATACGTTAACACACCCAGCTGATGGAGAAGCATGAAAGCATTTTGATAAGACATACCCCGCCTTCGCGGTGGAGAGCCGTAATGTTAGACTTGGTTTATGTACGAATGGATTTTCACTGTTCTCTCAATTTGGTTCAAAATATTCATTTTGGCCTATAATCGTTACACCTTACAATTTACGTCCGTGAATATGTATGAAAACTACGTATATGTTTCTCACTATTGTCATCCTTGGCCCTGGTGATCCGACACAAGGAATCGATGTATATTTACAACCGTTGATTGAAAAGTTGAAAACATTGTGGTATGAAGGAGTTGAAACATACGACATTTCAAAAAAAATTCGTATGTTCGCTTCTCTACGGTGGACTATAAGCGATTTTCCTGCATATGCAATGCTTTCGGGTTGGAGTACGGTTGGTCGTTTAGCTTATCCTTATTGCATGGAAGAAATATGAGCATTTTCTTTACCGCATGGGAAGAAAATTTCGTGGTTTAACTTTCATCAGTGTTTTCTCCATATTAGTCATCCTTTTAGAAAAGATAAAAAAACTTTACAAGTAATAGACTTGAGACCTTGCGACCACCAACGATTTGGTTAAGCGAAGATATTTATGACTATGTAAAAGATTATCCAAAGATACATGAAACTGGCGAACAAATTGAAATTCAAAGTAAATCGACGGTTCATAATTGGTGCAAACAAAGTATATTTTGGGAATTGCCTTATTGGAAAAATCTCATAATTCGTCATAATATCGACGTGATGCACAACGAGAAAAATGTATTCGATAATGTGTTTAATACAGTTCTGAATATTAAAGGAAAGACTAAGGACGATTTGAAATCAAAATGTGAAATAGAGGCAATATGCAATCGTCCTGAATTTCATATGAAGCCTAATGACACAGAAAACCCAAAGCATGCTATGAGCTAGATAGTAACCAAGTTAAAGTACTGCTAAAGTGGGTGGAAGGATTAAGATTTCTTGATGGGATTTCCTCTAATCTTCGTAGATGTATAGACTATAAGAACAGTAAACCAAGTGGGATGAAAAGTCATGGTTGTCATGTAATGATGGATATTTGTTACCCATCGCTTTCAAAAAACTGTTTTCCATAAAAGTTTGGACGGTTATAACAGAACTTAGTTTGTTTTATAAGGAGCATTGTTCAACTACGTTAAAAGTTGATCGTCTACGAAAACTTGAGGAAGAAATTCCTATGCTGCTTTGCAAACTGGAAAAAATATTTCCTCCGGATTTTTCTAACGTAATGGAGCATTTACCTGTTCATCTTCCATTTGAAACACGTCTTCGAGGTCCTGTGAAATATGAATGGATGTATCCGTTTGAAAGATATTAATATTGAGTATGTTATTTTAATTTAATTACATGTAATAAATTTTAATTATAATTATTCTTAACAGGTACTTAAATCATCTAAAGAAAAAGTGAGACAAAAAGCATGAGTTGAAGGCTCGATAAGCAAATCATATATCGAAGAACAAGCTTCGTTTTTTTTCTCCCATTATTTCGGTGACCATATGAACTTGTCTTTTGAAAGTGCTCCACGAAATGATGAGGGCGCTGAACAAGAATCTTATGAACCAATGCTATCTACTTTTAAACAGCAGTGATGCCTTGTTGGAAAATGTATGGAAGTATGGTTAGACGACAGAGATTACCATATAACACACACATATGTTCTTCTTAACTCTGCAGAAGTTGCGCCATTTGTTAGGTATTATTAAATAACACATCTAAAATTATTTACTTGAATAATACACATGTGTATTAATTATAATGCAATATATTATCTATATATGCAGTATTTACAAATCACAACATCCAAGCGGCGATATCAGCAAAAGTTTTGCTACTTGGTTTTCGAACCACGTATATGATCCAATAAATTGTGTGGATGAAGGATTGAAACATCTTGCGATGGGACCGAAAAGAAAAGTCAAGACATATCTAATATTCTTTGTCAATGAATACAAATTCAACACCAAAAAATACGGGGATGAAAAATTAACTAACAATACCGGCGTATATGTTAAAGGTAGTGATGATCCAAATGATCACATAAATGATTTTTATGGCTTGTTAACTCAGGTTTTGCAATTAACATATTTCACCAGACCTGCAGAAGAAGTTTACCTATTTAGATGCAATTGGTTCAGTAATGTTCTAGATACCAGAATTAATGTGCACCAAAAATATAATATTATTAAAATAAAGCATACATCACATTATCATAAGTACGATCCGTTTATACTAGCAAAACAAGCCCTCTAAGTTTATTATGATCATTATCCATCTGTAAAAAGATATAAAGCAGATTGGTCTGTAGTTTTTAAAACGAAGCAAGATTTAAGTTTGATGGAAAGAATATTCCAGAAGAACAAGTGTACCAAGCAGATATCGAGGAAAATGGCGAAATTATAATAACGGATGATTAACCGATTTTGGACCTCTAAATGATGAATCAAATGTATTAGTAGAAGCATTTGAGACCATAGAAGAAAACAATATAGAGTACGAGACCGAGTCTGAATTAGAAAACGATGGACTGGTTAATAATATACATGTTGAAAAAAGGTAATTTATGGGAGTATTGATGTTACGATTTTTTGTATGTTATATGCGATTATTGATGTTAAATCTTGATATGTTTACTCATAATTGAATGATATGTTCTACCATAATAAAATAATATATATATGACAGGTATTATAGATGTCTTTTTTCAGGCGTCGGAGTTCTTAACAGTCCAGTTCCCCCTCTTCGTCTCAGAGAGGGACCGTCCACCGTGGAGGTGATAGCAGTGGCTCGTCATAGGAGGCGCCGCGTACGGTGGTCAGATTTCTATAAAAGGCAGATGGATCATAAGTATTAAATTTACTTCAGCATTATAAATATTTTGTATGATATATTAGTCATGATTTGTCTACATCATATCTAATGTAGGGATTTTGTGCTTGAGCCTTCAAATATAGTTCTTAGAATTTCTAAGCAGGCATACATGAGTCGTATGACTGCATGCTGGCCCAAATGGAGTAGAATCGCGGAGCATGTACGGGAGAGCATCTAGCAGGACTTCCTGGTATGTGTAAATTTATATATCATTATATATAATCACTTTACAATTTGCTGCCTAAGTATAAATGTATAACTTATATTTTTTCAACATATAGGGGGCGATAGACCTATAAGAAGAGGACGTTTCTCTTTTCCAGCATCACTGGAACCTAAGGTTGTAAAGAATTACCAGGATACGATGTCTACCATCAAAAAATCTAGGAAGAAGCCAAGCTGGATGTGCATCAGCGTATGGGATGCTTGAGCCACATGGTGAAGAAGCGATGAATTCAGGGTAAGTCTATCAGATATCACCTTAATTTGTTCAGTAGAGAATACATAATTTATACCTATAAAATATAATCTTATTTTTTAATTTGCAGGCGGAGTCAGACGGAAACTCGATAAATAGGCAGGAAAATCCAGTCACACACCGTGGTGGCTTGAAATCATTTCAGCATCATTGTGGGGACCTGGTAAATTGATTAATAGCAATTACGAACGGTTATTACATTTTTTATATAAATTTGTATGAACAACAATAATATACACCGATTATTGCAGGAAAGAGACCGTGGGCGCTCCTATCTCGTATCTAGACGTATTTGCACATACCCATACCGTCAGGTAGACCGACGACGAGGGATCAATGACGTATGACATGAGGATGTTAAAGCATACGTCGCACATGTAAGTATAATTTATGTTATAAGTTATTAATAATGATCGTTTTAAATAATTAGTTATAAAATATTATAATAATGTCATGTAGTATTCAATTGTATTTAATTTTGCGTTGTAGGAAAGATTTATGCAAGCACGTGTGTAGATGCTCGAGCAATCGGGACGAAAGTAATTGACCCCTGATGAGGAGGACGCTATCTTCGACTTCGTTATGGACCCGACACAACGAAATAGACGTTATGGCTACGACAATCAAACAGTAATTTATAAACATTAACCAAGTTATAAAAATTGCTTAATTTTTATAAAATTTACGTAAATAGCTAAAACATATTTCGACTTGTTTTGTAGGCTCGAGCCTCACAAAAGTCTTATCAAAAGGCTCAGGACAAAGGTAAGATTAATGAGCTTCGATAGGAGATTGCACAACTGTAGGAGCAGGACTGCCTCCGAGCAGTGCAAATGGTGCAACTGAACCAGCGTTTGGCCAAGTATATGGAACAACATGGAGCATTCCATTCGTCTGGTGGTTCCGGAGCCGACGAAGAGTCATGAGGTACATTTTGCAGTGTTTGTTTTTGAAACTTGTGTATATATACAATGAGAGATGGTGAGGATGATTTGTGGACATGTGGTGTTTGATGTTGATTTGTGAGGTTAATTTGTTGGACTGATGTGTTTGGTTGGCAGTTTAGATGTTGTATATGTTGTATATTGATGTTGGATGTACATATTGATGTTGGGTGTGTGAGATTGATGATGGACGGTTTGTTTTGTATTGATGTTAATGTTTGAGTTTGAGATTGAGATGGTAATGTTTGAGTTTTATATTGATATTGATATTGATATTGATATTGATATTGATTTTAGCTTATATATCTGATATATATTGAATTTAATTTGTTGCTCTTAGGTCTCCCCTAAGTCTCCTTAGGTAACCAGTTGTTCCTACCAATCAAGATGTGTTCTATCCACTATGTTCTCGTTTGGTCGTCTATTATTATTCAGAATAGAGGTGCATAGCGGGATGAGCGTTGACTAGGCAGTTTAAACCGATTATTGTACAGTTGACCTCATACCTATTCCTGATTACAAAAGCAGAAGGGTGGATAGTTGGAGTTGCAGAACAACAAATCGAATGAATGAAATTTAGGGAACGGAAGCGCTATTCGTGGAATGAGCAATAGACAGATAGAGTTTAGCTATACAGATCGATTCGGGAAGAGCTAAGACGGATAGTCATATCAAATTTAGAGAGATGTTGCACATTCTGATTAAGCACATAGAGATTGAGCATAGCGAGCTGAAGGCCTAATTGCTCCTATTCGATCGTTTTGAGAAATTCCTAAGAAATGAGAGGGCATTAAATTCGACAGCTGAGGCTTCTTCCTAACCAAGGAGTGAAGTGAGAAGTCCATATCTATGAGAATATCAAAGAGGTAATCCTGAAAAACGATCATATTTGGTGCACTCCCATCAAATCAAAAGAAGTAATTAATTTCTACTGAGATGAAATAGTTTCAGCTTGCGATCAAGCTATTACGATTCTTAGAGCAGATCCAAGTTCTTCCCCGGTCCCCGGCGGGAGTCACAAAGCTACCTTTCTTAGTTGTTGACTGCTCCCATCTCGAAACAACCAACTCACTTTGCCTACGCCCAGTATAAACATTGGGAGAAGTAGTTTACTTGCTTGCTTAGCTCATGCCAACAGCATTCCGTTCACTTACGCAACATTCATTCGTTTACTTGTTAGCTAGCGCTATTCCATAATTTGCTTATCGATATTGATGTACTGTTTGGAATCCGAATGACTGCTGTAACATAAAAAAATCATCCGGATTTTCGACGGCCGCCGACGGTTTCTGACGACTTAGTGACCAAAAAATCAACGACGGCTCCAGACGGTTTTCCGATGATTTTTCATGCCACGTGGATGTCTTAACCGTCGGAAAGACCACCGAAACTGCCGTCGAAACAGCTGTTGGAAACCATCGAAAAAAGATCATCGTTTCAGTCGAAAAAAGACGAAAGCCGCGTTGTCTATACCGACAGCATTCCCAACAGCTCCCGACGGCCACCAACGGCTCGTAGCCATCGAAAATAACTGTATTCCTTATAGTGATCAGCTCAACTCTTCAGTATTATGAGCACCACCCTCAACACTCGAAGAACCAAGTGGACTACAAATATGGTGTACCAAAAGGAAACGAAATATCCTTTTGCAATCTCCCAAATTTCACATGGAAATTAACATAAGACTCATACATCAGCGTTGAGCCATGAAGCAGATATTGGTTTCCAAATCCAGATGTCCCTTCAATACACTAAACTCCTTATCACCAAAATTTTATTACTGGAACGCTCTCCTCTCTCAACATAATCTCCTCCATCTTTATCTTCCATATTGCACAAAATCTCCTTTTCCATCAAAATGAATAATAACATAATTACCACCGGATATACCACTCTTTCTAGAAACTATTGATGCACAAATTTAAATAAATCGCCTTGCTCTGATACCAATTCGTTGTGCCAAAATTGCACAAATGCGGAAGAAACAATAAACATGATCTGGATTTGCCAATTGAACATCACTCAATCTAACCACAATTATTCTATTACTCCAAATAAATAGTAATTAACTATAAAGAAGAAAAAAGATGCACAATATTTATACTACTTCCACTATTGTCAAGATAGTGTACATCCAGTCCAAATGAGATAGATTTTATTACACAAGAAAGAGCTACAAAAGATTACAAGATAAGAGTTTACATAACCAAAGCCCTAAATACGGTTAAAAAGAAGAGACACTCAATTAGGGAATCGCTGGTCGAACACCAAGATGGGTTTACAATAAAGTTTACCCTCAATATATAGCCAGTGCAAATTCATAAGAGCCGTGGATTAAATTAACAAAATATGGTAAAAAGATAATGAAGGCAAGTCATAATGGTAACATATAGTGCAAACATAACAATTAATTTATCCATTCCTGCAATTAGCAAAGATGGAAAAAATAATTCCAAAGCTGTGCGTTTACTGAGAAAGAAATAAATATGCATATCATTTTGCATATATTTTATTACATAACCCGCACATGCTTTTATTGTTAAATTTTGGTGATACAAAATCACAACTAGAAGGAAACAGATATGCAAAAAGGAAGAAAAAGGAAATTTTGCTTCCCCAAATTAATAGGCATATTTGGTTATATTTATTTCTCTCTCTAATTAGCTAATCAATTTGTTTTTTGTCATCTAATATTAACTTGGGTATTAAGTTATTGATGTTATAAATAGAGCCTAAAAGTGAGAGCGTAAAATGTGTGAAAATCTATTTGCTAATTCTCTCTTCTTACATCTTTTTTTTCTCCTCCAACAATTTTAGCCATAGAGATCAAGAATCCCTTTCTCAATTTGGTTATTGGTTCAATTTGTATTTTGTTTACTTTTATTTTGGTTGATTAATTGTAAACAAATTTTGGTAAATCAATAAAGATGGTAGTTGGGTGGAATCTCTTATGTATTGTTTTTTGATTTTATGTTCGTTTATTTTATATCCAAATTTATCTCTTTGCGATTTGGATGATAAAAGATCTATTGGTAAAAGCTTCCGTAAAGCAAAGTTTTCACTGCAGATTGGTATTGGAGCATGGTCGTCGCAAAGCTTAGAGTAATTTTGGATTTGAAAATTTATTGAGATGTGGGATATGATTTCTTTTTCAAAGATGGCTATGTTGGATGGAAAAATTAGGGTATTTGGAAGCTTAGGATGGAAGATGTGTTGTACCTCAGTGATCTTCATGATCTGATTGATGGAGATGGGAAGAAGCCATCTAATGATGTAGAAGAGGGAAAATGGAAGAAGATGAATAAGAAGGCAATTGCGTTGATTTGTCAGTATCTTGATGATTCAGTCTTCCATCATATGGCTAGTTGTGAATCCACGAACGCTTTGTGGGAGAAGTTGGTATCATTATATGAGTCAAAAAGTGCTACTAGTAAGGCTTTTCTTGTTCGAAAATTGGTTCAGTTGAGGTTGGATGGAGAGAAGTTTATAGCAGAGAATTTGAACGAATTTCAAGATGTTATAAATCAATTGGAAAATATGGATGTCAAATTTGATGATGAGTTACCGGCTCTTTTATTGATGAGTTCGCTTTCAAAAAGTTGGAAAACTTTGGTTGTTTCATTGAGTAATTCCAATGCTAATGGAACTATCTCACTGAAAACTAATTGAAGTAGTCTTTTGAATGAAGAGCTTAGAAGAAAAGGGTTATCTGTGAGATTAGTTCAAGATGAGGCTATAGTAGCAAGGGACTCGAAGAAGGATACAAGTCCAAAGAAGAAAGTCGCTAATGGTAAAGGTATGTTGAAAATTATCATTTGTTATTATTGTCATAAAAAAATCGTATGCGCAATAGGCGTGAAGCATATAAAAGGGATCAAAAGAAGGCTATACATAGTGACAGTGATAGTGATACACGGTCTGGCATAGTTGAAGGTAGCAACAATGATACTTCTTGTGATGTCTTCATTAATGAAGAGAAGCCTTGGAAGATGGATTCGAAAGCCAGTTTTCACATTTGTAGAGATGTGAATTGTTTCTCTTCTTATGAGAAGAGTGTCGGCATGATTATGACAGCCAATGGAGAAGAGCTACCGATTTGTGGTATTGGATCTATCCGGTTTCGTATGCATGATGGTGTGGTTAGAGAAGTCTCTGGAGTGAGACATGCACCTAGTTGTTCGCATAATCTTATTCTCTCGGTCAGTTGGATCGCCATGGTTGCACTTATGAGACTCGAGGTGGAGTTTTGAGAATGAAGAATGGTGGTCTTGTAGGGATGAGAGGAGTACTGGAAAAAGGAAACTTTTATATTTGGTTGGTTATGTAGTCGACTATGAGAAGCGAGTGATAGTTGGAGAGCCTAGTCCAGAGTCAGGTGGAGAGGTTAATGTGTTCATTTCTTATGATGATCGTGTTGATGACCATATTTTAGACAGGGGCCTTCATGTTGATGATGCTCGAGGGATCGATAGTGATCATGTTAATTATGGGCTCAAATCGACAGATAAACGGGTGTTGAGTTGGAAAATCCACAAAGACTGTATGTAGGTTTTTGTGGTATTACAAATGTTTTTGAAACCGATTGGTGTAGTGCACCTCATGTCGGGAGATGCATCACTTGTAGGCGGTAGTAGAAGTTTGTAATTTGGTATGATTACGATATAGGGAGTTGTGATAGATCTAAAATGACATGCTCGATATTTTGGAGATATGTGATTTTGCATCAAGGTGAAATGTAAAATTTTGATGATACAAAATCACAACCAGAAGTAAACAAATATGTAAAAAGGAAGAAAGTGAAAATTTTGTTTTCCTTAATTAATAGACATATTTGGTTATATTTATTTCTCTATCTAATAAGCTAATCAATTTATTTTTTACCATCTAATATTAACTTGGTATTAAGTAATTGATGTTATAAATAGTGCCTAGAAGAGAGAGTGTAAAACATGTGAAAACCTATTTGCTAATTCTTTATTGCTTCGATGAACCCTCTTCTTCTTGTTCTCTGTCCTTATCCATTCCCCTTATGAGCAAGGCAGAGATTGCGCTCCTTAATGAGCGTCTCGACTGTCTAGCTAGGAACTCGTCGCGTTCGTCTTCTCTGCTTGGAGCCTCGTTGCCTTCTGCTACGGGTCCGGGTCTCGAAGTTGCTTCGATGACTCCTACCCAGATTTCCGACTCTATCCCTAGGGCGACTCGGCGCCGTTCGCGCAGGGTCCAGGCTACCCCGCGTACCATTCGCACACGCTCTATAGCGGCGTCCGAGCAGATTGATCGATCTGCTCGGTATTCCCTCTACCTGATCTGAGTTCTCCTTTTTCCTCTTTGGTTCCCGGTTCTTGATTTCAATGGCGAATCTTCTTTTATGGAATATCCGTGGCATCGGCAATGAGGCGTCCTTGGCTAGGCTTAAACGCATTGTCAAGAAACACTCTGTTGGTTTAGTCGCTCTCCTGGAACCCTTCCTGGGTCCCGAAGACATTTCCAGCATTGTCTTATCCTTAGGTTTTGGCGGGGGCTCCGCCAACGTCTCGGGGAAGATTTGGATCCTATGGTCCAAATCTTTTTCGGTCCGGGCTGCTTTTGACTCCTTTCAGCTTTTTTCTGTGGTCTGTTCGTCTCCCTCGTTTAGCTCTCCCTTCCTTTTCTCGGCGGTTTATGCCAAATGTGATCGTGTGGAGAGATTGTCACTCTGGTCTGACATTTTAGCTCTCGAATCGTTGGGCTTCGCTACCTCTGTTTTAGGCGGCGACTTTAATATCGTCGCTTGCCAAGCGGAAAAACGGGGAGGAGCCGCCATCAATCGCGTAGCGATGGCGGATTTCAACTCGTTCATTGTCAGCTCTGGTTTGTCTGAGCTTCCTTTTGTAGGTTCTGCTTTCACCTGGTCCAACAACCAAGAAGGACCGAACCGAATCCTCTCCCGGCTTGACCGTGTTTTCGGATCGGAGGAGTGGTTTCGTCTTCCTTTCTCCTTCTCGATTGCGCATCTCCATCGGTCTTTCTCTGACCATGCTCCCATGGTTGTTCGATGCTCTCCCCGCTCTTTAACGGGGCCCTCTTCCTTTCGTTTCCAAAGCATGTGGATATCTCACCATTCCTTTCAACAAGTTGTTGCTGATTCTTGGTGTGTTCCTATTGTTGATTCTCCTTGTAAGACGTTCAGTCGTAAGCTTAAGCGTCTTAAAGATTGCCTTAAGGTTTGGAACTCTCAGGTCTTTAAGAACATATTCGACCGCGTTCGTCTGGCCGAAGAGTCTCTTATAGCAGCCGAATCCTTATTAGATGAGGATCCTAACGTGGCTAACAAGGAGGCTTGGGATCTTGCTCAAACCACTTTCTCCTCGGAACTTCGTATCGAGCATGACTACCTTAGTCAAAAGGCTAGGATCAAGTGGGTAGTTGTCGGTGATACAAACTCTAAATTCTTTCATTCCTCTATTCGAAAGAAGAATAACATCCTCACGATCCGTGAGATATTGTGTCCGGATCTATCTACGGCATCTTCGCCTGAAGATGTTAAAGAGACCATCCTGTCCCATTTTCAATCTTTTTTGGGCTCTCCGTCGGTATCGGAATCGGACCCAGCTCTGCTGGCCTTCATTCCGCGTGTTGTTCTTTCTCCGGAATGCGACGTCATCACGAATCTCCCTTCTTCGGAGGAGATATGTGCTTCTGTCTTTGCACTGAGTAAGGACAGCGCCAGTGGTCCGGATGGTTTCAACGGTAATTTCTTCAGGAGTGCCTGGTCTTTAATCCAGGAGGATTTCTGTCTTGCTGTTCAATCATTCTTTTCTGGGGGTTCCCTTCCTTCTGGATGGACATCCACCAACCTTGTCCTTATTCCAAAGTGCGAGAATCCTAGGTCGTGTGTGGATTTCCGGCCTATCAGTCTTTGCAACTTTTCGAACAAAGAGATATCTAAAATCATTGATGCAGCGCAACCCTTATTTTGGCCAAGGCATGAGTCGTATATGACTCATGATGAGTCGGATGATGAGTCGGATGATGCAGCGCAACCCTTATTTTGGCTAAGGCATGAGTCGTATATGACTCATGATGAGTCGGATGATGAGTCGGATGATGCAGCGCAACCCTTATTTTGGCCAAGGCATGAGTCGTATATGACTCATGATGAGTCATAGGTGATGAGTCGAAAACGACTTAAGACTTATGATGAGTCGTAGGTGATGAGTCGAAAACGACTTAAGACTTATGATGAGTCGTAGGTTATGAGTCGTATATGACTTATGATGAGTCGTAGGTGATGAGTCGTATATGACTTATGATGAGTCGTAGGTGATGAGTCGAAAACGACTTAAGACTTATGATGAGTCGTAGGTGATGAGTCGACTTAAGACTTATGATGAGTCGTAGGTGATGAGTCATATATGACTTATGATGAGTCGAAGGTGATGAGTCGAAGACGACTTATGATGAGTCGAAGGTGATGAGTCGAAGATGACTCATGACTTAGGATTTTTTTCTGAATATGTGTTGTAGCCTATAAATAGGCAAGTTGTGTCATTTTGTAAGGTTGTTGAATATTGAATAAAATTCTCTTTTGTTAGCTTTGCGCTTTCAATTTCAATTGGTAGTTGAGTGTATCTCCTATCTCCACTTACGTCATTCGAGTGCGCTCGAATCATCGTTTGTTGAAGCCGATTCACGGTATCTTGTGCGCAAGATCAACGTCGAAGAATCGTAGATCTCTTTCCCGGCATCTTCGGATCAACGAGACAGAGATAGCTAGAATTCGGCATCTTCGGATCAACGAGTTCGGGCATTTCAGCATCCATCAATCCACAGATTGCTACTTTCATCGATTGAAGATCGTTTTGAATTATCCGCTGCGTCATTTTGGTATCAGAGCTTGTTTTAGCCAATCATCGCTAAATCGAGTCTTGGAGCCGAGAATTTGAAGTGTTGAAGTTGTGTTCATCGTGTTCATCATATTTGGCAACAAAGTTGGAGTTTTCGATCCATTTCATTTTGGATCAAAGTTCGAAAGGTGTTTGAAACTTGAAGTGTGAATTTGTTGAAGTGTTTGGGAAGTATTCAATCATGCCGCCAAGACGAGTTCAACGTCATCGCAATATTAATGCTTTGTACGGAAGAGAAGAGGCCGATGAAATGGAGCAACGAATCAACGAGAATTTCAATGAGAAGCTTACTGAAGGGATTGGTCGATTAGAGAGAATGATGCTTGAAATGAGTCAAAATCAGAGAAGGGTTTCACCTGAATCGAGCCATGGAAGAAGTAGAGTTTCACCACATTCTAATCGGGAGAGAAGTGTTGATAGTGATCATAGAAGCGAGGATCGAGATTGTGATAGAAATGTTGATGATCGAAGTCGTGATAGAAATGTGACTGATCGAGATCGGAGGAATGTAGATCGTAGGAATGTTGGTGGAAGAAATGGTGGTGGTAGAGATGTTGGTGGTCAGGATCGACATCGATATACATCGGATTGTGAAGAAGAGTATGATGGTGGTAGTGTTCATGGACGAGGACGTGGACGAGGAAGGAATCAGTCGGAGTACGATCACAAGTGGGAATCTGGGATGAAGACAGAAATTCCAGAATTCAAAGGTGGTATGCAGGCTGAGGAGTTTTTGGATTGGGTGGCTAATGTTGAAGAAATTTTTGATTTCAAAGAAGTTCCAGAACGTCGTAGAGTGAAGTTGGTTGCTACAAGGTTGAGGGGTAGAGCTTTGGCATGGTGGCAGCAAACCAAACTTACACGTGAACGAATGGGGAAGTCAAAAGTTGAATCTTGGGAGAAGATGAAGAAATTGATGAAAGCAACGTTCCTACCTTACAATTATCAATCTTTGATGTATCAACGTTTGCAGAACTTGAGGCAGGGCACAAAGACTGTTAATGATTATGCGGATGAGTTTTACCATCTTATTGCGAGGAATGATATTATGGAAACGGAAGAGCAGCTGACATCTAGATTCATTGGGGGATTGAGAATGCAGATTCAGGATATGGTTAATATGTTCGATCCAAGATCTGTAGCAGAGGCACATCAGAAAGCGTTGGCTTGGGAGAAGCAGGGACGACGAGGAGGTGGTGTGTTTACTAATTCCAACAATCAAGTGAAGGGTGTTAGTGGAAGTTCTAATGTTTCTAAACCTATCAGTAAACCAGCGGTAAAGGAGGTTGAGAAGGCGAAGGTTAACAACAGTTTCAAATGTTACAATTGTCAGGAGATGGGTCATAAAAGCAACGAATGTCCGAAGCCGAAGAAGAGAACCATGGTGACAGAAGTTGAGGAGGAAGATGAGGAAGAAGCTGAATGCTCTAATTCTTTACCAGTTGAGGAGGAAGACTTACTGTCGGGAGATGACGGGTATGCATTGATGATGAGGAGAAGTTGTTTAACACCGAAGCAAGAGGAGGAAAGTAGTTGGTTGAGGAACAATATCTTTCAATCTACATGCACTATTCTGGGAAGAGTTTGTAAATTTGTTATTGATGCTGGGAGTTGTGATAATATTATCTCTACAGAGGCAGTGAAGAAATTGGAGTTGAAAACCGAGAAACATCCTAAACCGTACAAGTTAGCTTGGTTGAGGAAGGGTGGTGAAGTGAAAGTTGGACGTAGAGCTTGTGTGAAGTTTTCAATTGGGAAGAAATACAAAGATGAAATCTGGTGTGATGTAGTCGACATGGATGTGTGTCATCTGTTGTTGGGCAGACCATGGCAGTTTGATAGAGCAGTACAACATGATGGTCGTGCTAACAGTTACAGTTTCATGTTTGAGGGTACTAAAATCACTCTGATTCCCAAGAAGCAACAACAGAAAGAGAGTAAGTTGGAGGAGATTGAAGAGTTGAAAACTTTACTATCTCTGAAGGAATTTGTTAAGGAGGTTGAGGAAGAACCAGAAGTATTCTTGTTGATTGGACGAGAAAGCAGTGAAGAGGTTAAAATTCCAGAAGAAGTTAAACCAGTTTTGAAAGAATTTGAAGATGTATTTCCAGAGGAGTTACCAATGGAGTTGCCACCGTTGAGGGATATACAACATCAGATAGATCTTGTTCCAGGTGCTGTGTTGCCACACAGACCACATTATCGAATGAGTCCGAAGGAACATGAAGAGTTGCGAAGGCAGGTAGAGGAATTGCTTGAGCAAGGACGTGTGCAGGAGAGTCTGAGTCCTTGTGCTGTACCAGCTTTATTGGTACCCAAGAAGGATGGGACGTGGAGGATGTGCACTGACAGTCGAGCATTGAATAAGATTACCGTGAGATATAGATTTCCGATGCCGAGGTTGGATGACTTGTTGGATCAGATAAGCGGAGCTAATATCTTTTCTAAGATTGATTTGAAGAGCGGATATCATCAAATTCGTATCAGACCAGGAGATGAGTGGAAGACTGCTTTTAAAACCAGGGAGGGTCTATACGAATGGTTGGTCATGCCATTTGGTTTATCCAATGCACCAAGTACTTTCATGAGGGTGATGAATCAGATTTTTCGACCGTTCATTTGGAAATTCGTGGTGGTGTATTTCGATGATATTCTTATTTACAGTGGGAGTCCAGAGGAACATTTGAATCATCTTAGAGAAGTGCTGATGGTATTGCGACAAGAACAATTCTATGCTGCAACGAAGAAATGCGTGTTCATGACGCATAGTGTTTTATTTCTGGGGTATGTTGTTTCAGAGAAAGGAATACAGGTTGACCAAGGTAAAGTTGAGGCGATCAGAAATTGGCCGCAGCCCAAGACGATAACGGAAGTTCGTAGTTTTCATGGGTTGGCTTCATTTTATCGAAGGTTTATTCCACACTTTAGTAGTGTGATGGCGCCTGTTACAGATTGCATGAAAGGTAAACAGTTTGCCTGGACGGAGGAAGCCGAGGTTGCTTTTGAACGAATCAAAGATCTTTTGACCTCTGCACCAATTCTAGTGCTACCTGATTTTCAGTTGGTGTTTGAACTACATACTGATGCATCCAAGGTTGGGATTGGAGGGGTGTTGAGTCAGAAGGGGCGTCCTATTGCATATTTCAGTGAGAAGTTGTCAGGAGCGAAGATGCGATACAGTACATATGATGTGGAGTTTTATGCTGTTGTACAATCTATTAAACACTGGAGACACTATCTATTTCAGAAGGAGTTCGTTCTTTACACTGATCATGAAGCATTGAAGCATTTGCAAGGGCAAGACAAGATTTTAGCGAGACATGCATCGTGGATTGCATATCTGCAACAGTTTACTTTTGTCGTTAAACACAAGTCAGGGATAACCAATCGTGTGGCTGATGCTTTGAGCAGGAGGAGTCATTTGTTGACGACAATGAAAGTTGAAGTGACAGGTTTTGAATTATTGCCAGAATTGATTGAAGAAGATCCTTACTTTGTGAAATTTGTTGAAAAGGTAAAGGAAGGAAGCACTGATGAATTTGTGTTGGTGGATGGTTTTCTGTTTAAAGGAAATCGATTGTGCATCCCAGACTGTAGCTTGAGAATGAAGATTGTTAAAGAACTACATGAAGAAGTCCATGTGGGTAGAGATCGTACGTTGCAGTTAATTTCTCAATCTTATTTTTGGCCGTCAACGAGGAAAGAGGTAGAAAGATTTGTGGAGAGGTGTCATATTTGTCAGGTTTCGAAAGGAACAGCGACGAATGCGGGGTTATATATGCCGTTACCCGTGCCTACCAAACCATGGGTTGATATCAGCATGGATTTCGTGTTGGGATTGCCGAGAACTCAGAGGGGAAATGATTCTATATTTGTTGTGGTGGACAGGTTTTCGAAGATGGCACATTTTATAGCCTGCAAGAAGACAGCGGATGCAGTTCGAGTGGCACAGTTATTCTTTAAAGAAATATATCGTTTACATGGTTTACCCGAATCTATTGTTTCTGACCGAGATACTCGATTTCTGAGTCACTTTTGGTTGAGTCTATGGAAGATGGTGGGAACGAAGTTGAAATTTAGTAGTGCATATCATCCTCAGACGGATGGACAAACTGAAGTTGTGAATAGATCGTTGGGAAATTTGTTGCGATGTCTTGTGCAGGACAATTTGAAGAGTTGGGACTTAAAGTTGTGTCAGGCCGAGTTTGCTCATAATCATGCTGTTAACCGAAGCACTGGTTACAGTCCATTTCAGATTGTTTATTCGAGCTTACCAAAGGGGCCGTTGGATTTGACGGTAGTGCCACAATCAAAGAAGACAGTTAAGAAAGCTGCTAATTTTATTGAAGGGTTGACGGAATGTCATAAAGTCGTTCAGGAACGATTGGAGAAAGCAAATGAGAAATATAAACGAGCTGCAGATTTGAAACGACGAAATGTTGAGTTTAACGAAGGAGATTTGGTTTATGCAGTATTAACAAAAGATCGTTTTCCAGTGGGCGCTTATAACAAGTTGAAAGCCAGGAAAATTGGTCCGGTGGAAGTTGTGAAACGAATCAATGAAAATGCTTATAAACTGAAGCTGCCAGATGATGTGTATACATCTGACGTATTCAATGTTAAGCATCTCGTACCATATCATGGGGATGAGTTTGTTGGGGATGAAGAGTGTGCAAATTCGAGGTCGAATTTCTCTCAACCTGGGGAGGATGATGCAGCGCAACCCTTATTTTGGCCAAGGCATGAGTCGTATATGACTCATGATGAGTCGGATGATGAGTCGGATGATGCAGCGCAACCCTTATTTTGGCTAAGGCATGAGTCGTATATGACTCATGATGAGTCGGATGATGAGTCGGATGATGCAGCGCAACCCTTATTTTGGCCAAGGCATGAGTCGTATATGACTCATGATGAGTCGTAGGTGATGAGTCGAAAACGACTTAAGACTTATGATGAGTCGTAGGTGATGAGTCGAAAACGACTTAAGACTTATGATGAGTCGTATATGACTTATGATGAGTCGTAGGTGATGAGTCGTATATGACTTATGATGAGTCGTAGGTGATGAGTCGAAAACGACTTAAGACTTATGATGAGTCGTAGGTGATGAGTCGACTTAAGACTTATGATGAGTCGTAGGTGATGAGTCATATATGACTTATGATGAGTCGAAGGTGATGAGTCGAAGACGACTTATGATGAGTCGAAGGTGATGAGTCGAAGATGACTCATGACTTAGGATTTTTTTCTGAATATGTGTTGTAGCCTATAAATAGGCAAGTTGTGTCATTTTGTATGGTTGTTGAATATTGAATAAAATTCTCTTTTGTTAGCTTTGTGCTTTCAATTTCAATTGGTAGTTGAGTGTATCTCCTATCTCCACTTACGTCATTCGAGTGCGCTCGAATCATCGTTTGTTGAAGCCGATTCACGGTATCTTGTGCGCAAGATCAACGTCGAAGAATCGTAGATCTATTTCCCGGCATCTTCGGATCAACGAGACAGAGATAGCTAGAATTCGGCATCTTCGGATCAACGAGTTCGGGCATTTCAGCATCCATCAATCCACAGATTGCTACTTTCATCGATTGAAGATCATTTTGAATTATCCGCTGCGTCAATCATATCCACTCGTTTAGCGCCCTTCCTTGAGCGCATTATTTCTCCTTCTCAAGCGGGATTTGTAAAGCGGCGTTTGATTACTGATAACGTTCTGCTCGCTCAAGAACTTATTTCCCAGATCGATCGGAAGATCAGGGGATCTAATGTTGTCTTCAAACTGGACATGGCTAACGCCAACGATCGTATGTCCTGGTTTTTCATCATCAAGGTATTAAGGGCTTTCGGGTTCCCGAAATACCTTATTGACTTGGTGTGGAGGCTCATCTCCAACTGCTGGTTCTCTGTGCTTATTAATGGATCGGCTTATGGTTATTTTAAGGCCGGTAGGGGCTTGCGTCAGGGAGACCCTCTATCGCCAACTCTCTTTGTGATTGCGGCAGAGGCCTTCATTCGCGGTCTCCAATCCTTAACTATCTACGGCCAGATTCAGCGTTTCGGGATTCCGAGGGGTTGCCCCCTAGTGCCTTCCTTGTCCTTCGCTAATGACGTAGTCATTTTCTCTAATGGCAGCATCCCCTCTGTCCGTCGGCTTCTCAATTTTCTTCATCAATATGAACGTTCATCGGGCCAACTTGTTAACCCTGCCAAGAGCTGTTTCGTCCACGCAAAGGACATGCCTCCCTCCCGTGCTTTATGGATCGAGTCGGTCTCTGGCTTCAAGGAAGCCACCCTTCCCCTTCCTTATTTGGGAGTTGTCCTGTACCGTGGTAGAAAGGTCAATGCTCTTTTCGACCCCATAACTGATAAAGTGAGGGGTAAGATTTTACGCTGGAATGCTTCTCTTATTTCTCAGGCTGGTCGTCTTGTCCTTATCAAATCCGTTTTAAACTCAATGGGTACTCATGTTTTCGCGGCTATGACCCCTACTTCTTCCTTCTTTCGGTCTTACCGTTCTTTGGCTTCATCTTTCTTCTGGGGCAACAGAGATAGCGCCCGTCATCACCATTGGGTGTCATGGGATGTGGTGTGTCGGCCCAAGAATGAAGGCGGTCTGGGTCTGCGCAGACCTGAGGACCTTTGCGCCGCTTTTGCCTGTAAATTATGGCATAGATTTGGCGCTAACAACTCCTTATGGGCTACGTTCCTCCACGCGAAATACCGTTGTCTTGAGGGCTCTAACTTCTCAGGTTCCCCGTCTTTTGCTAGTGAAACCTGGAAGCACATGCAGTCGGTAAAAGCCTGTTCCGACAGTCACGGTGGTTCTTCAGGATGGGATGGATCTCCCTTTTCCATTTTGAGAGCTTGGTCTTCGATTAGGGTGCCTAGCCCCATTCGTCCGGTATTTTCTTTTATCTGGGACTCTCGTATTCCTCCCAAGGTCTCTACTCTGATGTGGCGAATTATCCATGATGGTTTGCCACTTGACGAGAACCTCCAAAGAATCGGCATCCCTTTCGCTTCTCGTTGTAGATGCTGCAGTAATGGGGATACCGAATCCCTTAATCATTTGTTCTTTGGTGGCTTTACAGCCAGATCGTGCTGGAATTACTTCGGTAACCTTATTGGTATGCGTCGGATGGCGTGTTCTCCTTCTGATCTCCGGAACTCCTGGTGGTCTGGGAATGCTGGTAAGTCTCTTCGTGCGATCATTTTCCGCTTGATTCCTTGTCTCATCTGCTGGCACCTTTGGTGCGCGCGAAACAAGGCAACATTCGAAGATGCTCGTATGGATCCTCCTTCTATCATTCGGTGTGTTCGGAAAGACGTCTTCATTGCTTTCCGTGGACGACCTTTCAGGGGTCGCTTAAACTCCCGTGCAGAGCATCTGGTCAGACTCCTCTCTATTTCGTGTGCTTCGTCTCACGTAAGACTGGGAGTAGGTTGATCATCGTGTGCGAGCGCTGGCCTTCACCCATCGCTCATTGCCCCTCCCCCCTTTTTTCTGTTTAATGTGGTTGTTAGTTTTCCAGGAGCTGTATCCAGGGTTTGGTTGTTTTGTTTGTGATGTCCGGCCTTTTCTTCTATGGTTCCTTGGTGGTTACTGTGGTAGCTAGGCTGCTTCGGATTGTCTAGGTTTACCTTGTGGCTGTTGGTTTCTTGGTGCTTCATGGCTGGTTTTTTTGCTGGTATGCGCCTTTTAGATCGCTCTTTTGTTGGTTTGGTTTGGAGGTCTGGCCTTTTCCTTCGGGTCAAGGCGGGTTTGTGGAAGCTGGTGGATCGTGTGTCCCTTCCTCTCCGCTCAATCCGGGTGGTTTAGCTTATGGTGGTTCTTTTCCTTTTGGTTTTCTATGGCTCGGTTGGGTTTTGGTTGTCTGGTTTCGGGATGCGGCCTCCATTTGATCGCTAGTTTTTGGTGGTTTCTCTGTGGTTGTTCGGCGGCTGCGACTGGTCTTGATCTACTTTTTTGCCACTGGTTTGGCGTTGATGGCGTCTGCTTTTCTCTGATTGCCATCTTCCGTGCGTTCCTTTTATTTGTTGGTTTAGCGCTTACTAGTTGGCTCTCTTTTGGTTCGGCTTGGAGGTCTGGCCTTTTCCTTAGGGTAAAGGCGGGTTTGTGCTTGTTGGTGGATCGTTTCCTCATTCTCCTCCACGGGTCTTTAGTGTTTTGGTTTTATTTTCCGCTGTTGTTTTGCGGTATTTCCTTTTGGTGGTTTTCGTCCCATCTTGTTTCCTTTTTTGTGAGCCCTCGGAGAAAGGCGTTTTTTCTCCTATTTATATATTATATTTCTGTAAAAAAAAAAAAAAAAAATTCTTTATTCTTCCATCTTTGTTTTTCTTCTTCAACAATTTTAGCCATAGAGATCAAGACTGTCTTTCTCAATTTGATTATTTGTTCAATTTGTTTTTTTTTTTTTACTTTTATTTTGTTCGATTAATTGTGAACAAATTTTGATGAATTAATAAAGACGGCGGTTGGATGGAATCTCTTGTGTACTGTTTTTTAATTTCATGTCCATTTATTTTCTATTCAAATTTATTTTTTTGTTATTTGGATGATAAAGATCTACTGGGAAAAGCTTCTGCAAAGCAAAATTTTCAATACATTTATTTTCTTGTCATCTTATGCAAGCATAATTCATTAATTTATGTTTTTCCATATTAAAAAATAACGAGCACATGTACTTACTTTCCTTTTGCATTTGTTAATAATGCAGAAAGTGTGTCGTTAATTTTTCCTTGCTTTTACACAATATACTACTACCCTTTTGCGGTCATCATAACTTCCTCCTCGATGCTTCGATCGACCGTCCATCTATTCCAAAGTGAAGTACACGCAACCCTCTTAATGACGTATAATTTGAACCGTAAAATTTTAACAGTCTTGAGTTTGTCTTTACAAAGAATTAAGATCAACTTTAGATTCTAAATCAATTTAAATATGAAACTTTGTTGACATAAAAACTAATTTAAGTATTTTGAGATCATATCAATCTTAGAAATAAAATTAAACGCTCGAAATAAGAGAGAAAGTTTGACATCTAAATTAGTTTATTGTCAAAAGCAAAATCCATCGATTTGAAACTAAATATTTTAGTTATAAATTTAAGATATTTATCTAGCTCTTGCGCTTTTGTTTTGTTAGTAAATAGCATATTATTGTTTCTTTTATATTGCCCATTAACAAATTGAGAAGATAACCAAGTTGAATATCTAATTGCAGATGTTTTAAGGTTTGCTGGTGGTGATTGGTATTGTTTTAAGAATAGTTGTGGGCAGTTAATCAACGTGCTAATTTGGACAATTTGACAACAGTAGTGAAGTTGGTTGTAGGTTAATCACGTCATAATATTGACTATAACGACAATGGTGGGTGTATAGTCATTTTCACTGATTTACACATGTGGAGGGAGGAATATGTTTTTCTTTTGCTGTATATGTTTTTACGTGTGTAGATTAAATATACGTTTTAAACGAGTCTGTTGATTATTATGGCTTCGTACTCGTACTGTCGGCCAAAAGGACTTGCAGTCATAATCGTCACTTGTTTATTTGCAAATAGTCATACAGGTTAATTAGTGTTCTCTGGTAATAATGGGAAAATGACCTTGTTTTGGCTTATTGCACTATCCACCACTTGCTTAGGCGGCCATCAGGAGAAGATAAGATATTATATCACTTTCCTTATTATTGTTATTATTAAAAGAAACAAAATGAAATTTACTTAACTTGAGCCATGCTAAGTTTAATTGGTAAATAAAACAGTTTATGAAAGTTTTTTTTATTTTAGAAAAACCCGGAAGAATCCGGCGGACCGGTAAACTCCTAAGAAGGGTATAGTAAATGAGGAATTAATTTAAAGGACAAAAATTTGTATATTTTTAGCCTAAAGGACACGATCTCAATATTTTATCCACAAGGAAAAACATTCTTCTAAAAATTATTCATAAGGACAAACATTTTTTCAAAATTATTCATAAGGACAAACATTTTTCCAAAACTGCTACCGAACTAAAAACTGATACCTAAAAACTGCTACCGATAACTACAAACTGATACCTAAAAACTTAAAAACTGATACTTAAATAAAGTTGTCCTTCAGGCTAAAATATTGAAGGTCTGTCCTTGAGGCTAAAATGCTGAGAAATTTTGTCCTTAACAATAATTTCCTATATAGTAAACCGTTCGCTGATCCAAGGTCTCATACCCCCGATAAATTTATATATGACAGCGAAACGTATGTATCTTTTTAACAGAAACCAAACCTCTTTTCCACCGTCGACAGCCAATCTTCTTACAGAAAGCCTCGTTAAGTTCGACATATTCTTATTCATGATGGTCTCATTTACATAGAGAAATGATCAACGATACAAACCGGATAACTGGAAGAAATATTTGGTGGTTTGAAGATGATTTATAATGCCAGGCTTCGAGCATCTCAACCCTCTCCATACAAACGGTTATTGAATTATCGAATCATGCCACCTTAGCAAACATCTACCTCAATTGTTTTAGTTTTATTTCTATATATTTTGGAAATGACTTTATTAGCACCACTAAACATGATAAAAGACTCAAAACCTTGCGTTCGGCAATAGTTGGATATAATATTAGTATAATACATACTAATATACCACGTTGTGAATTATACTAATAACGTTGAACGTTATATCCAATTACCATGTGACAAACATATTATAACGTTGAACGTTAGTACAATTAATAAACTTGTCACGTCATATGCGATGTGATACAAGCATCTTATCCCAACAGGTTCCTACTTAAATTGTTTAGTTTATGAACTCTCATGTGCCGGTGCATGCATCCAACAATTATCTCCCCGAAACTTTATTACAAACAAAGGTACACACGCCTTTAATTTCATATCTATACTATATGATTAACCGTACACTGAACCTCTCTATATATAAACTTATAAGCATCACAGGAAGCAAAAGCATCCTGGAAAAGCAGCCTCACTATGGCATCAACTCGTCTCTTCTCAATCCCTCTAGCATAAAAAACAATAGCACCAATTCTATCAAAATCTTCTTATCAGTCTCCACTTCACTTGCTATCCTCATATGCATTGCCACTGTAGTAACCATCTTTCATCCTTACCATGTGGACCAACCTCGACCATCCGATCTTTGCATCAGCTCTCCTAACCCTTCATCTTGCCACACTATCGTTGCTGCCTCGATTGAATCGAAAGACCATGTGCAAACTCCATCCCAAATCCTCATGACGCTTGCGGATGAATCATTGCAACTATTGGCAAAAACTACTATCGTCACTGGTACAGATACTGCTGCTGCTACCGACTGTATCGAGTTGCTCGATATATCACAAGACCGACTTCACGATGTTGTTTCGGCCATCCGTGTTGGGGCCTATACTGATGCACAAACATGGCTTAGCGCGGTGCTTACCAACTATGGCACGTGCTTAGATGGGTTTAATGGGATTCCTAGGTCTAGCCCACGTCTCAAGCCCCATTTGAAATCCTTATCGGAGTTGGCGAGCGCTTCCCTTGCCGTACTCAATGTGTTGCAACCGAACATCAACGAAGACGTAGAAAATTCTATTTTGAAAGATTTTCCGTCGTGGATGACCGACATGGATGAGAAGTTTCTCGAAGATTTCACCGGTAGTAGACCTGCCTATGTAAATGTAACGGTGGCTAAAGACGGAAGTGGAAATTTCAAAAAATTACAGGACGCTGTTGACTCTGCACCCAATAATGGAAAACTTCGGTATGTCATATATGTGAAGAGGGGATCTACTATGAATACGTGAATCTAAATAGTCGAAAGACTAACGTGATGATCGTCGGAGATGGCATGAGCGCAACCATCATAAGTGGTAGTCGTAACATAATCGACAACTACACCACTTTCAACACTGCCACGTTAGGTATAACATAAAAAAAATTCGTTTATAAAAAAATTTCAACACGGAAACACTGTGTTAGCTATATCGATGCATTTGGGCATATTTAATTTTTGCTAAAATGCATCGAGTACTTAATTCCATTATATTTACAATCTAATATTCAATTTGACTATTCTACCAGCGGCGGACGGAGACAACTTCATACTACAAGACATATGCATAGAAAACACGGCGGGGCCATCTAAGTACCAAGCGGTCGCCCTTCGGGTTGGATCTGACCGCTCTGTGATGAATCGATGCCAGATCAGAGCCTACCAAGACACGCTCTACGCACACTCCCTACGGCAGTTCTACAGAGATTGTCTCGTTTCAGGCACGATCGACTTCATATTCGGCAACGCAGCAGTAGTCCTCCAAAACTGCACGCTGATCACCCGTCTTCCCATGTCCAACCAACAAAACGTCGTCACCGCCCAAGGACGAACTGATCCGAATCAAAACTCCGGTACTTCAATCCAGAAATGCCGCATCATTCCGAGCGACGATCTAATTCCAAAAGTGTCGGTGATTCCATCCTATTTAGGAAGGCCATGGAAGAAGTTTTCCAGAACAGTGTACTTGCAATCGTACATAGACGGTCATATTAGACCAAAAGGGTGGTCTGAGTGGGAAGCGGATTTTGCGTTGAACACGTTGTACTATGGGGAGTACAAGAATTTTGGGCCGGGTGCAGGCCTGGCTGGCCGGGTTAAATGGACCGGGTATCACGTGATAACGGACCCGACCGTTGCAAATAGTTTTACAGTTGGGAAGTTCATTCAAGGTGGTGAGTGGTTGAAGTCTACCGGTGTTGAGTTTGTTGAAGGGTTGTAGTTTATTTGTGGTTGGTAAATTTGTTACTAGTATTAATAATCGTGTGATTTGTATGTCACGCTGAAGTTTCTGTACGTTATGAGTGATATCAAAGTGCTATGTTTATCTGTCTTCCTTTGTTTAGGTAAATTCTTTATCTTTATCATTATCAGTTAAGGTTGTAGTTATTTATTTTAGTTTTATAAGTGCACAAACTTGAAAATACATTACAGATGTTGTAAATATGAATACAAAATAATTAATGCTTCATTCTACAAAAGGAATAAAGATGAGATGCTGTTTTATTACGGCTTCTAAATTTCTCTTTGAATGAAATTTTTACATCTACTCTTTTACAAAAGCACATGCTTCCAAATATTAGATGCATTACTATTAAGTATTTCCTAACATTATAATGTTCATCTATCTTGCCCATAAACTAATTCTACGACGAAACTCCCGTACCATATTAGTAATGAACTAATTGTTTCTTTATCTTACTCATACAGTTGACTCACAGAAGTGCTTGTGCTTGTCTTCGCATGCAAATTATACATACAATATGTGTCAATCATAGATTCACGTTCAACCTCGGTTAAGGAGTTTCAATTTTGATATATTCCAATACGGTTGTTGATTCAACCAAATAGCTAAGCATATTACCTTGAATAGTGATGCAATAAAAGAAGGACAAATACACATGTGGAAATTTATAATCTGATTTTAAAATGTTAAGAATTTAATGACAATGTTTTCTGAAAATCATGTCGCGATATAGATCGGAAAAGAAAATTGGAATCATAAGATATTTAGACACATATTACGAAAGTTCCACTAAGGGACTAACTCGATCTCTTCTAAACTGATCATAGGAATGAGAGTAAGATTCCATAATTGACTCCAAATGTAAGTAGAAAATTGAAAAAGTTAGCAGTATATCATAGGACCAATTATATGATTTGTTGCATGTATCTAACTCTAATCATGTTCTTAGTAAAGCTGTTTGTTCTTCTTTATATACTTTGTTATATAGTGATATAATTAATTAAATAATTGATTAAAATATATAATAAATAAATCCTTAAATAAAATGTTATGTGATTGTAGTTGCAAACAGTTGCAATAGTGAGTAACTAATTATAAAATAAAATGACATTTACTTTAAATATTCCTGATCCAAATCTTTTGAGAAAGGATATCGATTAATCCTTCGTGATCAGAGTGTCTAATCCTCTTAAAATGCTGGACAATGTATTACTCGTTATCATGGGACACCAGGATGTTACGTATTTATAGTTATTGCATAACTATGAAATGATTCGTTCGAGAATTTCATGTTGGTTGATAACAACTAGGTCAAATATGAAATCTCATTATGACGATGTTTCACAGTTTCAACGACTTGTGAATTCTATTAAACTTCATTGTGCATACTCCATTTTGATTGAAAAAGGCATGACCATCCATCAAGCGACTATAGTTGGACCTAAGTTAAAGCATTGAAAATGAAACACTATTTAATAGAGAATTTGTCTCATCGCCAGCACTACAAACAGAAGCCTATTTACGATGCCAAAAATGTCGATGGAGCGTCGGTTAATGAATTACCGATGCCTCGTAAGGCGTCGGTATAAATTATGATAGAACTTTTTCTATGTCGCCAAGTCGCTTTGCAAGGTGCTCTTACTGATGTCTTACATATGATATTTATCAATGCCTTAAATCAATGCCATTGCGATGCCATACCGACTATATTTTAAAATGTGTAAATTGGAATTACCCACGCCATGCCTTTCCGATGCTATAGCGATGTCAAATTAAAATGTAAACAGCGGATTTACCGACGCCTAACAGACGTCATGCCAACGCCTTTGTTGAAACATATTTGTAGTCTTTAGCCACATTACTCACCTCAATCACACATTCAAATATATACAATATATAATCACATAAACATAATATATTGATATCACAAATTCATATATCATACCATCACATACCATCAAATTCATATACAAAACCATATTACCCAACATCATAATATCATAAATATTGTTCGACATCATAATATCACATACCATTAAACCATTCCATTTGAACCAAAAAATGGCAAGAGATTGTGCAGAGACTAAAAAGTGAAGAAAAGTAAATTAAAATGAGCAAGAAAAGAACATACAGCGTTTTATAGTGGTTCGGCTAATTTTGGCCTACGTTCACTTAATTATTTTATTGCTTTGATTGCTAACTTGCAATTAAAAATTCTTACAGATTGGTATAAATATGTGGACGATTATAAGAGATTAGAGCAAGAGAGCCAAAAAGATCCCTCAAAATGAGTCCCTACCCTCCTATTTATAGCTGTAGATGGCTGGAAAACTTGTCCCCACGATCTCCATATTGTTATCCACGTCTAGACTAGTTTCTCCAAGATATTTGGTGGACACCTCATCGATATGCATGGATCGGTATCAATCCATGGGCTTGGATCCGTACCGATCCATAAGATGGCCAAATAGATCGTCCTGAACTCTTTGTCTGGACTCGATTCGTGGTTAGCTTCGTGATTCCAAACTTGTTTGCACCATTATCGGCTTATTTTCGAGTCCAAATGATGGATCAGTGGAAGAATGGAGTTGCTGATTTTAAGCGCTTAAGGAGATCGATAGTGGATTGCTTGAGATCAATGCAATAGGACTTGGAATGGCCTTCTAGTATTAAAACATGCAAGTAGGAGGAATTTGGGCTAGAATTGACAAAGTATCATGGATCAATACCGATACAAGTGGTTGGAGCGTTACCGATCCACCACTTTGGCGGATCTTGGTACTTTGCTTCTTGTAGTGGTTTTGTCCTTTCCTCATGGCTCTATTTGCACTTGGTTTCTAGACTCCTAGGTATCTTTTCGGGCTTCCTGCCTCGATAGCTTTCAAGTTCGACTGGTCCTGTCTATCCAAATATTTCATGATCTAAAGGCTGGATAACACTTGCATCCAAAAGTACATCTTGTTTCAAACATGATGTGCTTTGAATCCAGACAAGTTGGGATTGTCGTAAGGATCTCACTCTTGTGCTTCGAATGGTCATTGTCCTTTTTTGAATCGTTTTCATGAAGAACCGAGTCTTTAGTCATTTGACGCAACGCTCACTACGCCTTAGATGACCTATCGCAACAAAAATACAAGGTGTTGCTAACTACAATGTAACGATAGGTATGCTGATTATTGTCTATTACAACACACGCTTCAAGGTGTTAGCATAGGTATCAACAAGATGTTGCAGTAGCTATAGTTGTATTCAAATTAAAAAATTAATAAAATTAGCAATCCACGTGAATACGATCCAACGGTCTACATTTAATCCAATTGTTAAAATGGATCACCGATCCAAAGGTCTATTGCAACATTAGCTTCAGGATGTTAGTATAGATATCAACATATGTTGCAGTAGCTATAGACTTATAAAAATATTATAAAAAATGAGCGGGCTGAAAAAAGAACGCGGGAAGCAGGAAGAAAGCGGCAAAACTTAACAAAAAATATCAAGGGTTTCAGTTAAACACTTAACAAAATAACACTCCGCCGCTCAACCTCTCAAACACTCAGCCTCACAAACGCTCAAACACTCTCAATCGCTGTTTCAATTAGGGCTAAAAGTTCAAGTTTGCAAGCTTAATCGGGGTTCGATTAGGGCAAGTTCGAGTTCAAGTTCAATTAGGGCTTTGGTGTTTCAATTAGGTCTTCAATTAGGGTTCGTTTGGGATTCGAATTTCAGTTAGGGCTTCGATTTAATCTTCTGCTTAAGGTATCACTCTATATATATTTCAAGTTTTTCCTGATTTGATTGTTGTGTTGCCTAATTTACTGATTTACTTGTGAGTTAAGGTGTAATCATATTCCTGATTTTATTATAGTGTCTATATTTGTATGTTATTTGTGTCTAAATTAGTGATGAATGACGAGGAAAAAATATGGGCAGAACTTCCTAAGTTTAGTGAAGGATATATCAGTGGAGTGAAGCGTTTTATTCAAAATACTTTTTCTAGATTCGCGGTAGGTGATGAAATTGCATGCCCTTGCAAAAAGTGTCATAATCGCAAGTGGTATCGTCAAGAGGTAGTCTACGACCATCTGATTTGCAATGGTCCATCTGAATTGTACGTGAAATGGATTTGTGAGGTTTCCTGTGTAGATCCTGAAAGGAGCGATAAGTATATGGATGGTGAAGCGGGAATAAATTTTGGAGATAATCTCGATGAGATGTTGCATCATACTTATGGAAATATGCAGAACAATGAAAGTGGATCTTCTGATGGAGCAAATGGAGTAGATGCCAATGCTAGAAAATTTCATCATCATGTTGAAGAGGGAAAGCAGCCATTATATCCCGGGTGTACTAAATTTTCGCGATTAAGTTTCATCATCAGGCTTTATTCTTTAAAATGCCTACATGGAATCACCGAGTCTGCATTTACCGATTTATTAGAGTTGCTAAAAGAAGCTTTTCCACAAGCCCACATCCCTTTTTCTTTCAATGCTACCAAAAATATCATTAAAGATTTAGGCCTCGATTACCAAAGAATACATGCATGTCCAAATGACTGCATGCTATATTGGGCAGAAAATGAAAAGGAAAATAACTGCAAAACTTGTGGTGTTTCAAGGTGGGTTATAAAGGAAAAGAAAGCGGCTGTTGACAATGATCCGGAGAAGCGGATTCACAAAGTACCAGCAAAAGTGATGCGTTATTTTCCACTAAAACCAAGGCTGCAAAGGATGTTCATGTCCAAGGAGTATGCAGAACTTATGATATGGCATGCAGTGGGACGAAAAAATGATGGCAGACTTCGACATCCAGCTGATGGCGAGGTTTGGAAGGCGATGGATGCCAAATATCCTTATTTTTCATCTGAAAACAGAAATATCAGGTTAGGAGTAGCCGCTGATGGATTCAGTCCTTTTCGTACAATGACTACTGCTCACAGCACATGGCCAATCATATTGGTAAATTATAACCTTCCACCTTGGTTATGCATGAAGCCAGAAAATTTGATACTTTCAACCCTTATCCCTGGTCCAGAGTCTCCTAAGAATAGCATTGATGTCTACATGCAGCCTCTTATCGCAGAATTGAAAGAATTATGGGGTCTTGGCATACAAACTTATGATGCCTTAACTGGTGCTAATTTCACGTTACGTGCAAGCGTGTTATGGACGATCAGCGACTTTCCGGGCTATGCAATGTTATCCGGCTGGTGCACAAAGGGTTATTTAGCTTGTCCCGTATGCCATTTCGAGACTTCTTCAACTTACTTGAAACATAGTAGAAAAATGTGCTACATGAATCATAGGAAATTTTTAGATCCGGAACACAAGTGGAGGTTTGATAAGAAAAGGTTCAATGGTGAAATTGAAATGGGGACATCTCCGGAAATTTTATCCAGGACAGACATTGAAGAATTGTTGGCTGGTTATGAAAATATTTTTGGGCAGAAAGAGGTCAACAAGCATAAAAATGAATCCCCTTTTAAAAAGAAGTCAATATTTTTTAATTTACCATATTGGAGTCACAATGTATGTCGACATAACCTTGATGTTATGCACATAGAGAAAAACATTTGTGATAACATACTTGGTACTTTACTAAATATTGATGGGAAGTCGAAAGACCATTTAAGTGCTCGGTATGATTTACAAGAGATAGGCATTAGGGATGTCCTTCATCCAGTTCTATCAGCTGATGGGAATTACATTCATATCAGGGCTGCCATATTTGAAATGACGAACAAGGAGAAAGAAATATTTTGCTCGGTGTTGGAGAATGCTAAACTGCCTTATGGTTGTGCAGCTAATATCAGCCGGTATGTAAACAAGAAAGAGAGGAAAATTGCAGGGTATAAGAGCCACGATGCTCATTTTCTTCTCCACTACTTGCTGCAATTTGCTGTGAAGAAATCTGTAAAACCTGAAGTTGCACTACCTATGATAAGATTAGGTGCATTTCTAAGAAGTCTTTGGAGTAAAATTATCAATTTGGCTGATCTCAAGAGGCTACAAAAGGAAATTGTGGAAATTCTTTGTCAATTTGAGATGATATTCCCAAATGCTTTCTTCGATATAATGGTGCACTTGCTAGTTCATTTATGCAAGGAAATTGAATATGGTGGACCTGCACATCTTCGTTGTATGTTTCCTATTGAGCGTTATCTTTGTAAACTGAAATCATATGTTCGCAACAAAAATAAACCTGAGGCATCCATTGCTGAAGGTTATCTTGCAGAAGAATGTTTGATATTCTGTTCAAGGTTCTTAGGTGGCGATGGAGCAGGAAAAATGAAATTTGAAACCTGTCCACAGAATCTGGAATATCCTATTGGCACAAGAAGAAACAAAGATGGAAAAGGTATTCATCTAAAAGATTCTCAATGGACGGCATGTCACCGTTACGTTCTATTCAATTGTGGTAACAAGGAAATAGAGAGTTTACTTGAGTAAGTTTTTAAGTTTTATTTTTATTTTAGTAATTATTGAAGAATTAGAAATTTTGTGTCCATCTTTTATTAACCAGGTCTTTATTCTAGGAAACATCGAGCTTTAGTTGATGGTCATGCATTATCAAAAAAATATAAAAGAGAGAGAGAACACAGTCAAGAATTTTGGAAGTGGTTAAAGGAAGAGGTTGGGAAAAAGGAGGACATTTCAAAAGAAGTACAACTGCTTGCAATGGGCCCTCTTACAACAGCTAAGAGATTTACTGGATATGTTATCAATGGATACAGATTTTATACAAAGTTCAGAGATGCCAAATGTACAACACAAAACAGTGGTGTATTTTTGACAGCCTTGACTACTAGCTTTGCAAGTTCGAAAGATCAAAATCCATTGGTTGGTGAAGTTAATTACTATGGATCAATTGAGGAAATATTAGAACTAGATTATTGGGGAGAATTTAGTGTGGTTTTATTTAAGTGTTGTTGGTACCAAGAAGAGAAAGATTTATATGGGCTGACTCGTGTCAATTTTAATCGATTGTGCCAGAAATCTGATCCTTATGTTATGGCTTCACAAGTACAACAGGTGTTTTATATAGAAGATCCAATTTATAAGATGTGCCGCAATGTTATCAAGAAATTGCCGAGAGACTGGTGTGAAATCGAAAGCGAAGATGCAAATGAAGATTTGAATGATATCCAGCCTGCTTATGAAATGCGAAATCAATATTTTGATGTTCGCTGGTGTAGAGATGAACTCCCAATAAGACAAATCCGCCTTCCACCTAGCAAAGTGAAAGAAAATGCTTCTTAATTTCTATGTATCACTATCATATTTAATTAAGTAACCAAATTTAAGTTAGAAAATGTTGTTTCTGCCTTGATTAAATGTTGTAACTGATGTGTCATATTTGTGGCTTTTTTTGGTCTCTTTTTTAGTGTTTCTGCCTTTATTACATTTTAGTGAAGTGACTGTTTTATTTTATAATGCAGTTGGTTTATTTTAATTTGTAATTATGTCATTCTAAGGTTAATTCCTTCATTTTGTGTAGGATGGAGGCAAATGTTATATTCCATCACAAGGGAAAATTTGAGAAGAATGGATATGTTGGTGGAGAAGAGAGTTTTGTCAAGGGCGTTGATCTGGATATGTTTTCTTACACAGTACTGATGGAGTATGTCAAGGAAGAGCTAAAGTACACTGAAATTGGAGGAGTATATTCATGGAAAGGTACAATGAGTGGGTGGAAATTGGTGAGCAATGATGCAGATCTGTGGGAGTTCATGAAAATAAAAAATAATGGTGATCACATTGATTTTTATGTCGACACCGTGGTCGATGATAAAATTGAGCCAATGAAACAAATGCAGCCACATGTCATTGTACGCCCAAGGAAGAATCTGTTGTGTCCAGGTATAAAAATATCTTCTCATTTGTACTATTTTGATGAATTTGGTCATAAGAAAACTAACGATGAAACAACCTATTTATGATTACTTTCAAATGAATTTAAACCAAGATCCAATTTTGAGCATCCGACTCGAAAATTCATAAATAATAAAGGAACTGGAATATTAATATACACGGTCAAGTCTTAATTTCTTTAATTAAGTTTAAATAATTATGTTTATGACATGATAAACTTGACTTTTATGTCGTTGTATGTTTGCAGCTGCGAAACCACAGAAACGGCAATTTGTCACCACTCACCGTCTGCAACAGGCAGCAAAAAACAAGAAGCAGACTGAAGTCTTTACTCCTAGAAAGTCAGACCGGCTAAACAATCAACAGCCAGCAAAAACCAACGAGACGCAGACTGATCAAGTCCTTACTCCTAGAAAGTCGACACGGTTAAACAATCAACAAGTGAGCGAAGCTGCTGTGAGTCCACGCATGAACAGGAAAAAGGTGATCAGCAAGAAGTCACCAGAGAAGAAAAAGGTGATCAGTAATTCTACAAAGACACCAGAGAAGAAAAATCCAACTGAAGTCAGCGATGCAACTTTGAATATCAACTCAGCAAGTGTCAGGAGTAAATTGGATTTCTATAATCCTCCCGTTGAAGAGGAAAATACGGATGAAAATGAGATTCAAGTAAGAAGACTACAATCTGATCTTCTAATATGATGTTCTACATATTTTGATAATATTTACAATAATGTCTTGTTAAATTACTTTCAGGATGATGATCTACCACCTCCACCACCTCCATCGCTTACAGAATACGAAAAGGAGAGAGCTAAACATGTGTCGCAGAAGAATAGTGTTTTTGAAGCTCTTGGGATGCCTAAATTAGTTACTGGACTGATAAATGAATTTGAAAAAAATAAAGGAAAATAAAAAATGCTAGCTGGAAGCGAAGATTATGCTCCAGAAGAAGAGGAACCTAGTGAAAATGATACTTCAAAAAATTCAGTAAAGGTTCGTTATAGGTGAAGATTTAATTTTATGTTGGTAATTATAGATTAGCTTCCTTATTTTTTTATTTTATTGTTTTTGTGTGCGTATTTTAGAGAACCAAAACGATTACGATTACAAAGCCTCAGTCTGGACCAACAACTCGTTCACGAGCCAATGTTCAATATGCAACCGATAAGAATGCAACTCCGAATGCAGGGGAAAATCCAGTACCTACACAAACTGTTGATCCACCATGTAGCATTGAGTTACCACACAATGAAGGAATAGGAACAATGGCTGCTTATTTGGCTATGCGAGAACGCCAGAAGAATAACAGTAGTGGAAGTGGAAGTGGAAGGAAGAAGGCTGTCGTCAGAAATGTGTCGACAAATATTGAAAACGAAGAAGATGAAGATGAAGAAGCTAAAGGTATTATCTAATTGAGTTCTGATTTTAATGGTTTAAGTTCTCATTTAAGTTATGTCTAGCCTTCTCATTACTATTGTATGTACTTTGTAACATTAGTGGGAGCTCCCAGAAGGCTCAGAGGAAAAACAAAGATGGATAAAGTTCATTCAAGGTCATATGACAAAAGAGTTCTAATCCAAATGAATCATCGGGGCCAACCTGTTTCAGACGATGACAAAGTATTGTCTGAACTGAGTTATTTTTTAGGAACACTGAAGAGGAGTGTTCCACTTACTTACAAGTCTTGGTTTGATGTTCCTGCAAGTTTGAAAGGCATGCTGTGGAACTATGTTAAGGTAATTTGCAAACTTAGCTGAATTTTAATTAAATATATGTAACTTGTCACAAAAGTAGCATGACTGTTCTTTTTAATGTTTGATTTGTATTTAAGCAACGGTATATTATTCCGGATGAATGTGAATATTGGGTTTTGAAGTCAATTCGTGACTCTTGGAGGGGGTACAAGAGTCGTATTAAAAAGGCACATTATATGGCCTATGAAACTGATGAAGAGAGGCTTGAAAATAGGCTGGACGAAATTCCACTTGCGGATTTCCAAGTACTCTTGATGTATTGGGGAGATGAAAAAATTCAGGTATAATTTTAAATTTTATCACAGAATTTATTTCCCTTTCTATTCATTCAAATCAGGCAGATAAACATCTTTATTTTATGTTTTTATAGAACAAGGCCCTTACAAATTGTGCAAGTCGGAAATTGTATACAGACACACACACTGCTGGTCCAAAACTTTTTTCTCAAATTCGGCATAAGATGGTATGTATTTTGCTTATTTTTATGGTTGGCTGGGTATGCATTTTCACATTAATTTACGACTCAATATCTATTATTACCATTTGCTAAAAAAATACATAAAATCTATAAAAATATAAATGAGCCTTTCTTTGCCCTTGTTTGGGATAGAAAACTCAGTTCTTTTCCAAACCAGTGTCCGTCATGCTCATGCATTTGTACACATTTGGTCAATATATGTCAGCAAGTTAGATGCATATTAAACATTAAATATGAGTCCAATCCGTCTCTGTGGAAATTATTAATACAGTGTTTAAGGTATTTGGCAAATTTAGTGATGGTTAAGGTATTGCACCCATCTTAGGGTAATGCAAACTCGAATGCAGTATCCTTGTTTGTATAATTTTTGAAACTTAGTGATGGGTTGGTTTGGGACAGTCGAGAAAATGTTTGGGACAACAAAAGTATCCTTGTTTGGGACAGTCGAGAAAATGTTAGTGATATTGTTGCTACAGATGTTGTGATTTTATACTTGCCGTTTCTTTATTTTTGCACTTGTAAGCTGCTGTTGCTCCATTTTTGCATCTGTGAGTTGCTGTCTAACCTTTTAAATAAAATTAACAACAGCAGCTTTCATTGGTGCATCTGTGAACAGTTTCATCTGTGAGTTGCTGTTTCAAAATGTGACATTAAATAAAATTAACAAATATAACATCTGAATTGAATAGTGATATATGTTCTGGAAAAATTGGTTTGATATTCTTTTGCTGTCTAACTTTTTTCATTTAATTTGTATCAGTCCAACGAATCAGATGGAGGGCTTTTTGTTAGAACTCGCAAGCGGAAAGAAGGAAAGGTGTACAAGACCGATACTTCAGTAATGAAGTATAGAGTTGTAAGAATTTTAATTTCTCTTCATTCAGATGTCAAAAAAATGCTTCATTTTGTGCATCAACATTTTGAAACTGCTTCAGATGTTATATTTGTTAATTTAATGTCACATTTTGAATCTGCTTTATTTTGCAGGATAAGATTCAAAAAGCAATAGGTGAAGGAGGAAGTGATGAAGTTGTTCAAGAACTGATTTCTGATGGAAAGCGGCACGGTCCAACTTGGCTTATAGGACGGCACACAAAGTCTGCAGAAGTTTCAAAAGATGCCCCAACAACAAGCACATACATACAGGAGCTGGCAGCGAAGATAAAGGAAAATATAGTTGAAGAAGTCGAAGCAAAGGTGAACAAGAGGGTCAAAGATGAATTTGATGCAATGGTGAACCGAAAAGTTCAGGAGAACTTATCATGGGTGCTTAAGAAATTAGGCGAAGCTAACCCTGACATGCAAATTGATGTTGCGGGTCTTTGTGCGACCGTCTGCAGTGATGAAACTGGCACTGGAGCCACTAGAGGCACTGATGGTACTGGTGGCTCGGAAGCATGAAATTTGGAGGCTCGCAAAGATGAATTCACGTGTAGTATGTAGAATTTAATTAGTATGTACTGGCTGTTAATATGAATGCACTGGCTATGTTTGTTATTTTGTACTTGACTAAAACTTGTGTTGATGGCTGTTATGTTTTAAGTATGTTTGTTATTTTGTACTTGACTAAAACTTGTGTTGCTGGCTGTTATGAAACGACTTGTTGTTTGGCTGTTATGAAATGAATAGCTCTTTGGCTACTATGAAATGGAGTGTAATGTTGCAGTAGTATGATGTTGCAGTACATTTCCAATTTAAATTGCAAAAAGTGTTGCCGTAGATATGATATAATGTTGCAGTATGTGATGTTAAATGTGGTAATAAACTGGAAAAGTGTTGCCATTTTATTGGTAAAAGTGTTACCATAGATTAATGAATGTGGGCCCCACAAAATGGTTCCGTTAAGTTGGTTAACAGAATTAGTGGGCCCCACATGTTGGGGCCCAGATTGTGGGACCCACTTTTTAGTAAATTTAGTACCTGTGGCAACAACAGAACCGATGTTGCCTTAGGGTCACAAAGATGTTGCATTTGAGTCTGCGGCAACGCGGCAAAATGCAACACCGAGAAAGTGTTGCCTTAGCTCGTTTTTGGCCTCCAGCAACATTATTTGGCACTTTCTGCATCACTTCTTGTGTGTTGCAGTATGCAATCTATGGCGTAGTGGCTTCACCAGCGTTTGGTACTATAAATCCGGAATGTTCTCCCACGATCTGTCATTTCGACTTCGATAATTTCGAACTGGTTCCTCTAATGGACTTTTCAGGTATGAGCCCGCTTTCTTTCAGTCCTAATTGTTGTATGTTTAACACATACACGCACATGTGTGCCTTCTTGTTGAATCTCAAGCATATGGACATATCTATGTAGACATGAATGGTCATCACCTTTTTTTCTCTTTCTTGCTTTGTTTTTTTTTTAAAATCTCTAGACTCGGTAAGGTACCGATCCAAATCCTTGGATCGCTAGCGATCCAGGACTTGGGAAAGTTCTCTATTCTTTTGCCTAGAAAATTGGGTTTCTTGGGTTATATAACCTTATTCACTCTATCTCCTCTCACATTAGCCTATCACCGAACCAAATCTTTATCCACCATTAAAGAACTTTGACCTCGAGATTAACTTCCTCTCCATTGCCTGACAAACAAACTGCTACCACCCTCTCGCCTAAGCATGACCCTACTCGCTTTGCCTTAGTTTAATTAATGCCACCATTGCAAACCCGATCCACAACCTCACCGAACCTGGACTTAAGCCGACGTCCCCTTGGTCTAAACACTTCTAGGTGGGTGGTAGCTACATGGACGTGGTTGGATTGACGTTGGTGGCCATGACATGAATTGGGAGAGAAAATGGGAAAGGAGGTCAAAATCCACCTAAGGGTTTGGATTGGTGCTAATCCAACACTTAATGGATTTTCGATTTTTCGACTTCCTATTGAACTTAATTTTTAAATAACTTGAGCTATGCAAAACACTTTATCTTGAATTCCTAATCATATCCATTGCATGGTTTCTAACACGAAGTCCGTTAGGACGGTCAGGGGTAACGGTCACTCCGAGCGATATCCATAGTTTAAAAGGGACTGTTGCACAATATCGGAAATCCACACTGCACGACACTGCAAGTCACTACACTAGGTTCCATTTTAGCATGGGCTACAGTTTATAATTAATATGATGTTGATTATCCATTGAATTTTCATAGACATGGATCGTAGACATTCTGAGTGTCTTGCCACTTTAGCTTCAAGTCCGTCGACTTCTAGATACGTTGAAAATGATGCGGAGTCGAGTTCGACTACGACTCCTTCTGCACAACATACACCAACATGGTTCATACCTCCAGTTGGAAATTCATAAGCAGATCAGCCTCATCCAGAGGTTCCTCAAATACCTGTAGAAGGCTCTGAAGTCGAAGCTGCTCTTGACACTCTTGAGGAAGCTGTTATCTTAGATGATCTTGTCGACTCTATTGCTTCGAAGATTGAAGAGGGATCACTTCGTAGAATCTATGATAAATATGAAATCCCATTTGAGGATGTAATAGCCCCTTCTCGTCACCATAGAGCTCACAATCTGCCAAAGGGTTATACTGCTTCTAATATATATATGTATGTATGTGTGTATGTATGTATGTATGTATATATGCCTGGCGAGATGCGTTCCACCATCCAATCAATTCATTCTTCGAGTTCTGAACTTTATGAGATTGGCTCTGATGCAACTGCATACAAATAGCTACGCCTTTCTTTATGGCAGATATATTGTACTTGTTCAACATTTGCATCGAGTACCCAGCTATGAGGAAATTTGGTACATATATAGCTTCAAGAGCCGGAATGGAAACCCTTCTACGACTTATGTGGAACCGGCTAAGAACTATAGAGTTGTTACTGGTATGTGGAACAAACTAAGCTACTTCAAGAGTGAATGGTCCTATGTCCAATGTCCACCTGGGTTTGCACGAAGATGGCTATCTAGATGTAAGTTATATTTCATATGTTTGATATGAACTCGCCTTGCGACTCTACAAGCTTAACTGTCATTTAGATGTTCCGGTGAGACCTAGTAGCGCAGCTATTATAGATGTTGTCAGAGTTCTTATGGCACTTCCGGAAGAGAATAGAGATATTGGAGTTCTTCTTTCCGATGAGAATCTCCTTGCCCATAGCTTGTTGGAAGCGGGTCATAGCACCGGTCAAATCCAAGTGGTCGCTAGTGACGACGATGATGATAATTCATTTGGAGGTGAAGAAATGAATCCCGATTTGACCCATGTTCCAAGTCCAGGGGCTGAAGCTGAAGAGAATGCTGAAGAAGTGCAAGAACACACCGAGAAAGGCGAAATCATAGGCAAAGGAGATAAGGTTGGCCACGATGATGTTGATGTGTCCCACGAGCCTTTAATTGAGGAACCTAAAGATGACCAGCAGTTTGCCTTAAAGAAAAGGCTAGTTGTAGAAGTCTCCAAAGGGCAGACCTCCACACAACCCCCTCCAGACATATTCGCTAGTTTGGGGCTAATTCCAACCAAGGTTAAATCCTTCGGCCTTGATAACATGAGTCTCGAGGGACTTGACTCCCCTATCTGCTTTCACGATGACATGCCATCTATCAGCAAAGGAGAGATCACTCCCATGAGCAATGCTCTAACACACGGTCTGTCGGGGGACACTAGGATACTCATATACATATGCACCGCACTGCACCCCTTTTGTGTCCTTCCTTGTTGAAGCTAACTTGTTCCTATTTTATTTGCAAGAACCATAGAGAGGAAGTACATGTTTCAGTCTTAGGAGGAAAATGTATCTCAACAATAGTGGCGTCGCTTGAGCATGTATCATTAAGGTGGTGGTCGAGGTTCGGAGTCTAGCCATCGATCTAGCCGTGACAGAGGTAGTCATGACATATACTACCCATCTCATGATTCTTTTTACAGACACCGTTCTAGGTCCAGGCCACCTCTACCAAGAGGTTCGGACAAACATTCTGATCGCCATGATGACTTTCCACCGAGCGATGCTTCTCATGTAACTCCTCTGGCTTCCATTCTCGATCAACACTTGATATCAACTCACACCAATCGTCCTTCTAACCATAGGCACCATAAAGGTAGTTCTAAGACCTCTCATCACAAGGCTGGCAAGAAACCGATTGAAGCTCTGGTCATCACTATGGAGCAACAACTTGCCGCTGATGCTCGAATGGCCAAACCAAGGTTTTAAATATCGAATTTCGGTCACGTTTCATCTTGGAATTTTTACACAAGTTATTTCGTATCGGGGGAGATCTCGGACGAGATGAGTGCATATCGGGTGTACATCTCGGATTGACATCTCGGGTCTTATAATTCATCTCGGGAATATCTCGGATGTACTTATGTGTCTAAAATTAATGTGTCAAAAATTTATTTAACGGTTATAACTTTTTTTGTAAAAATAAAAATGGTAACATACTTCATTTACATGGAAAAAGGAATATTTTTAGAAGAGTAGTAGCTTGATTAGCTTAATTGATTTGGTAATGATTGAATAAAATCCTTTTATTTGAACATAATAAAGAACTGAAACTTTTCGCTATGACTCATTAAGATAAAAAGTAAAGAATATGTTCAAGAAGTTGGTAAATTATAATTGGATTGAGTAGTTTCTTTTGAATCAATATGAAAATAAAAAATATTATGCAAAATAAGAAAAATTTATAATTTCGGGTGAGATCTCGGATTGAGATTTTGATCCATTATTCAGGTGAGATTTGAATATCTCGGACGAGATGAGTGTCGAGGGAGATATGAAGGAGATTTGATGACTCGTCTCGTTTAAGTGTGAAAAGGAGATCTCGGAGGAGATCTCGGGCGATATATATGAGATTTAAAACCATGGGCCGAACTAAAGGCATAGTTCCTGGAGGTTGGCTTCGATGGAGTCATGTTATTGCCAATCCGAAGGACATCCCACTAGAGGTTAAAGGTTAAATAGTTTCTCATGTAGCTGACGCTTATGATCAATATAACGAATAGAGACGGATAGTCAAGAAGATCTCTATGGTATTGAGGGAAAGGAAGCTCGAGATCAATAATCTGAAACTTATGGATATGCAAGATAAAATAATTATCGCTTATCTGGACGTCAAAATCACTGACTTGAAAACATCACAAGTTGAGGCTGAGAAGAGGGCCAAGGATGCTATCAAGGCACTCGAGAGTGAGAGGACCAAGCATCGTGATGAGATAGAGACTACGCAGCATCGAAATCTTGACTTAATGTTGGAAAGAGACGGTTTGACCAAAAAAGCAAACGAGCTGTCAATCGAACTTGAGAGCGAGACAATAATAAAGGACGAAGCTCTCAAAGAGGGCCAAAAGTATTGTTAAACCAATTTTTGGTATAACACCCATGATGCCACTTAAATGATAAACCAATCTTCGATTAGCACATGTATGATGCCATACCTAAACATGATTAGTTGGAGCTAACTAATCAAAGAGAGGCTTAAAACTTAAGGTTAAGTATAAGATGATATTATTAAGAAATGGATCTATGATGCCCATGAGCCTTTTAATATTACATATTCGAAAGCTCATACAACTTCTTGGAATACGATATTCGAGATCCCCTAAGGTCAATTGGAATATGATATTCGAGATTCTTTAAGATCACTTGGAATATGGTATTCGAGAATCCATATGATCTTCAGGAATCGCATGCTCAAAAGCTCATGTCATATATTAAAAGGAGAAGAAGGATAGGTCGTAATATGTATTTTCGATCATTAAGCATGTTAATGAGCTAAATAGGCAGTCCTTATGTTCAATGTCTAATGTCCGTATGGAGTAGGTAAAATAGTATTGTGCATATAAACACTTTTTTAGACCGAAGTTCCTCTGAAATAAATCATATCGAACTTTGGGCCTAAAGAGTTTTGTTATTTGAACGTCCAAGTTTAATGACGTCGAAAGTGCATGATTATAGTATGGGCATGCCTAAGTCCATGTTCATATAATTCCATTATGATCACAATTGGAATCAGGCTTTTCCAAAATTCAATTCAGGGTTACAAGAGTTTAATTTGAGAATAGAAAAGACAACTGATCGCTCATTCTTCATTACCCCTAGGTCCATATTTATAAGGGTAGGAACACGGCGTGACGTTTGGCTTCAGCATGTTTGGCTTTAGTATTATCAATGTCGCATGGCGCTGGGCTTTATTTTGTGATGATCTTCTATGGTCTTTGATATATGGCATTACTTTGGCGATATCCCACAAGTAAAGGAACGCGACATCAATATCTTTCGATATTGATGGTATTTTCTATAGTGATTGGTATTCATTATTACCAAGGGTCTGTGCAGTTAATGCCCCGCTATTATCCCGCTATAACCCTGCTATATCTCATAGCGGATTTCTACCGCTACGATTTTTCCATATAGCCTTTCCGCTTTAAGCCCCACTATTTCCACTATATCCCGTTATTCCCGCTATATTCTGCTATTTCCGCTATATCTTCTTTAAAAGAAATGAATTGAAAAATGTCATTTATACATTATAAAAATTATGAAATTAATTTATTTAATTGAATTTTTAATATATTTTCAAAAACGAAAATTCTCTAATATTCTACTAAATTCAATTATGTTATATAACAGTTGTATGTTTATTTATAGTATATTCGCACATGTTTTTATTTAAAATTATTTATGTATTAATAATAATTAAATTGGATGTTAATTTTTCTTTTAATTACCATTTATATATTTGTGAAAACATTAAGTATGAGTTTTATATGCTATTTTAAAGTCATCCGCTATATCCCACTATATCCTCGCCGTATCCCCGCTATGACTTTTGCACATCCGCCGCATTGAATCTACCGAGCCCTTTAACTACACAACCAAGGGTCGATATTGACTTGAAGCGGCTTTAATAGGGATCGGCATTGGTACAGAGCGACATTATAACCTCCATGCACATTACATTTATTGCTGCGCGATGTCCTTTAAAGATTGATGAAACGCGCTTTCAACAAAGTGTGGCACTGGTAATCAATGGTATGGTTAATGAGCGGCATTGACTTATAAAAGTATCATTGAAGTGGCTCCATCAATCAAATGACCTCCGTAATAATGATTCACGGCATCGTTATACAGCAGTATTGACTTCAGGCAGCATCAATGTCATGTGGTATCAATAAGGGGTAGCATACATTCCATCTTCACAAATGAAGGGCGATGTTGATAAAATGAGGCATCATGAAATGCGACATAGTTCATGTCCACGTACATTGATGGCTTACGGTATTGATTGTATTCGATATCATTACTTTCTTGGACAGATGCGATATTGATTCCATGTGGTATTGATAACACTTGGTATCCTTGGCTTCGTCGATGTCACACTACATTAATGAGATACGATATAAATGGAAAACGGCATGCTGTGTATCTTTAAGAACATCAACTGAAGTTACATGAGGCATTAATACAAAGCAGTATTAGGAATGAGATAGCATTGGTGATAAGCGGCATTGCTTTCAGTGCTGTTGGTTGATGGCGCTAATGATTAGGGGCGATATCAAAGAGAAGCCGCATCGACTATATATGTTATTGATCATATACAACATGGCTTCTTCTGCTTATATCCTTTTGAAAATATATGGATATCATTTGCCCCCTCCTTGCATAAAAGAAGCTTTTTACTCTTTAGGGTAAAACTAAGAATTCTTTTGCATTGCCCAATCGTTAGCAAGATTTCCTTTCTAGTATTGTTTTCCTGTATAAATCAAGATTGTGAATTAGCTTTAAGAGATCAATAAAGAACAATAAATTTTCAAACAAAAGACCAGAAGATTATCTTGTGATATTAAAAATCGAAAATCCATCTAGCAGAAATAATAGAAGTCTAGAAATCCAAGAGACAAGAAGTCCATATGATAATAATAGAAGACCAAAAATCCTTATTTAGCAACAATAATACCAGAAATCCTTATCCAGTAACAATAATAAAAGACCAGAAATACTTATTTAGCAAAAATAATAGAAGACCGGAATTCCTTATTTGGCAATATTAATAAGAGGCCAAAAATCCTCATCTGGCAATAATAGAAGACCAAAAATCCTTATCTGGCAATAATAGAAGATCAAAAATCATCATTTGACAAAAATAATAGAAGATAAGAATTACTTATCTGGCAATAATAGAAGATCATAAATCCTCATTTGACAAAAATAATAGAAGACAAGAAATCCTTATCTAGTAATAATAATAAAAGACTATAAATCGACATCTGGCAATAATAGAATACCAGAAATCCTTATCTAGTAATAACAGAAGATCAGAAATCCTCATCTAACAAAAATAATAGAAGATCGAAAATCTCATCTGGCAAAAATAATAGAAGACCAGATATCATTATCTAGCAATAATAATAGAAGACAGAAACCATTATCTGGTAATAATAATAATAGAAAACCAGAAATCTTCATCTGCTAACTAATGATCGTATTTGTTGAGGAGCACAAATGACTCATTCGATAGATCTTCCTCTAGAAGATTGTTTGACTTGAAGCGCTAACTGGATATGATTTTTGATAGATCTTCCTCTAGAAGATTGCTTGACTTGAAGCGCTAAATGGATATGATTTTTGATAGATCTTCCTCTAGAAGATTGATTTTGAGCGCTACTTGGCTCTGATTTTGATAGATCTTCATCTAGAAGATTGACTTATTCGGAGCGCAACTTGGCTTTGATTTTGATTGATTTGTTTGGCACCATCTTAGGTAATGATCTCTACTTAGATCGGACCCCATATCACCATCTTAGGTAATTATTTAGGTATGTTGTCTGGTTCATTTGGTTTGCTATTCTTAAGCAGAACCAAAAACTTACCCGACCTCCTTCTAAGAGGCGCTTCAGTGAGGCCTTTGATGACAGCATTGAAGGTTAGTTCAGCACTTTGGCCAGGCCATCTTGGATGGGGCTAAAGGTTTACTCCATCCTCCCTCCAGGATGCACTTTAGTGAGGCCTTTGATGATGGCACTGAAGGCTGGTTCTGTGCTTTGGCACGACCATCTTAGATGGGGAAAAATGCTTACTCCGTCCTCCCTCTTGGAGGCACTATAATGAGGCCTTTAAGGATGGCACCAAAGGCTAGTTCGGTGCTTTGGCTAGGCCATCTTAGATGGGGCCAAAGGCTTACTCCATCCTCCATCTAGGAGGCGCTTCAGTGAGGCCTTTAATGACGACTCTAAGGGTATTTTTTCTCTTTCTATCGTGAGGCCTTTGATGGCCAAGTCCTTTTCCTTAGGAGAATCTTATTCCCTTCCATGGTTGAACTAGTAAACACTTCTTCTTCAACTTATTTATTCATCTGTTGTTGGAAAATATGGACGCAAATGTTCGTCATTCCATGTACTTGCTACGACATTGCCATATGGTCAGCAGAGTTTATAGGTCCCAGGTGAGATTACTTTATGATGATTAGGGGTCCTTCCCAATTTGGGCCTAGTGGTCCGTCTATCAGAATTCAGTATTTGCCATTACTGTTCGGAGCACTAAATCTTCCTTTTGAAACGTTCTTTCCTTTACTGTAAAATTGAAATATTTGGATATTCTTTATTGATACTCAGCTGTTCGTATAACTGCATCATCTCAAAGCTCATTAGTTAAGTTTAAGAATTCTTTCGTCAATTCTTGATTCGAACTGAACGCATATGCAATCCTTCAATGAGAAGGTACTTCGACCTCAATTGAAAGCATAGCTTCACAACCATATGTCAAGGAATATGGGTTATGTCATGTTGTAGTTTTAGTAGAAGTTCTATATGCCTAAAGCACAAGAAGTAGTTCTTTTACCCAATTTCCTTTAGCCTTATCTAATCGCTTTTTGAGAATGGTCTTAATAGTGTTACTAGTAGCTTCAAAGGCCCCATTAGCCTTGGGATGCATTACAGATGAGCTCTTGATGATTCCATTCTTATTAAAGAATTGCATGAATTCCTCCCTCTCAAATTGAGTTTCATTGTCAAATATTGTCCTATGTGGAATCCTAAATTTGGTGACAATATTTTTAATCACGAATTTGAGCACCTTTCCTGATATAATATTTGGAAGTGGTTTGCTTCTACCCACTTCGTAAAGTAATCAATGGCTACAAATGCATACTTAGCTCCTCCTTTAGATATCATTAGTGGTCTGATTTGGTCAATTCCATATACATTAAAGGCCATGGGATCGAGATTGAAGTCAATTCATTTGGTGGTAGGCGTGGGATTTTAAAGAACTTTTGGCATTTTTTACAACTCTTCACATAAGCAATGGCATGATTAGACATTTGAGGCCAATAAAAGCCTTGTCTCATAACTTTTTTGGCTAATTTTATGTCGTTAGAATGATCTTCACAAAACCCTTTATTAGCTTCCTTTAATAATTTTGATCCACTTTCTGGAGTTACACATCTTAGATACGGGAGGAAATATCCTTTCTTGTATAGTAATCCACTCATTAAGATGAAAGTTGGAGCTTGGTGCCTTATTCTTGTTGCCACTTTTTTCTCCATTGGCAATTTCCTATTTATCAAGTATTCAACAATAGGCATTATCCAATTATTCTCATATTGATTGTTTGCTTATGGATAAAAAATATATTTCCTTGAGGGCTTTACTTTCGTTTTCTTTTCCCTACCTCGCACGTGTTAAGGCATGCAATTTGGTTAATACCATGGATTCACTTCTTGATTTGGGGGCTTTTTCTTCTATTTTGGGATTTTCTTTGTAGCATAACGGTACAACTATGTTTTCGGTGCTCCCCGTGAACTTGCTAATTTGGCCAAAGAATCAGCTTGAGAATTCTTTGCTCTTGGCACTTGATGTATGGAAAAATCTTCAAATTGGGTTAACATCTTTAACACCTTCTTTACGTATGAGACTGACTTGGCGTCCTTTGTTTGGTGTGTTTGGTTTATCTAATTTACCATTAGTTGAGAATCACTAAAAATCTCAATTCCAAGGAATCTTCAGTTGTAGGGCCAAGGTGAGTCATGCCACCACTAATTCATATTCTGCTACACTATTTGTGGCAGGACCTAATTTCATCGCATAATGTAAATGATGCTCATCAGGGGTAATGATTACATATTATGATCCAGCACCTTGCTCGTTTGAAGCTCCATCCACAAACAATTGCCATTTAAGCTTTAAATCTTTATTCTTTTAAGACTGCTTTTTAAGGAACTCTGTACAGTCATTAACAAAATCAAATAGGGCTTGTCCTTTGATTGCCACTCGGGGTAGAAACTCAATATCATATTGGTTGAGTTATGTTCCCCATTTCACTAGTCTTCCTAAAGTTTCGGGTTTACTAAAAACTTGCTTGAGTGGGAAGTTGGTTAAGACTTTGATCGGATGCGCTTGGAAGTAAGCTCTTAGCTTTCGCGGAGTGAGCATTAAGAAGTTCGCCAATTTCTCTATAACAGGATATCTAGTTCTGCACTTTTGAGCCTTCCACTTGTATAATATACTGAAATTTGAGTCCTCTTTTCTTCTCTCACCAGCACGGAACTAACGGCATGTTCAGAAACTGCCATGTAAAGATAAAGCTTTTCCCCATCTACGAGACTGGAAAATGATTGGTGGTTTCTCAAGATGATCCTTCAAGTCTATGAAGGCTTTCCGACAATCTTCTCTCCACTCAAAGTTTTTCTTCTTCTTGATCACATAGAAGAATGGGATGCATTTATCGATGGCCTTGGAGATAAATCTATTTAACGCTGCTACTCTTTCGTTTAAGCTCATTACGTCCTTACTCGTCTTGGGTTCTGCCATATCCCAAATAGTCTGGATTTGGTCAGGGTTGGCCTCAATCCCCTAGAACTAATAATATATCCTAAGAACTTTCCAAAATGAATCCTAAAAGAACATTTTGGCGGGTTATGCCTCATCTGTTATTTCTGTAGTACTTTAAACATTTCTTCAAGGTCCTTCAGATGATTACTTTCCTTTTGAGACTTGACTTGCATATCATCTACATATACTTCCATGTTTCATCCAATTTGCTCCCTGAACATCTTATTCACCAATATCTGTTATGTTGCTCCATCATTTTTCAATCCAAAAGGCATTACCTTGTAACAATATGTTCCCCAATCTGTTATGAAATTGGTGTTCTCATCATCAAGTTTAAACGTTATAATTTGATTGTATCCAGAATAAGCATCCATAAAAGACAATAGTTTGTGTCCAGTTGTTGCATCGACTAGTTGATCTATCCTTGGAAGGGGATCACAGTCCTTTGGGCATGCTTTATTCAAATCAATGTAATTAACGCATGTCCTCCATTTCCTATTAGACTTTTTGACTAGTACTAGATTGTCTAACTATTTTAGGTAGAGTACTTCTCTAATGAATCCGTTCTCGAGCAATCTCTTGACTTCTTCTTTCAAAGCCTTAAACCGAACTTTATCAAACTGCCTCTTCTTTTGCGGGATTGGTGGACTTTTGGGTTTATATTCATAGCATTACACATAAAGGTCGGATCTATTCCAATCATATCTAAATGTGTCCTAGAGAATACATCTTTGCTGGATTGAAGAAACTAAATTAGTTATCCTTTGAGTTTGATATTCAGCTTCCTCCTAACTTTTACTATTCTCATTAGATCGGCTGGATCCAAGTTTATTTCCTCAAGGTCTTCTATAGGCTTCATTTTCTCTTGTTCGCCTCTACAATCTAACTCGGTGACTATCTCCTCACCTTCTATTTCATCCTCTACCACGTTTGTTTCCTTCCTCTTCTTTTTCCTTTCAGAGGAGTTAAATATTCTGAGTGATTGTTTAATCGTTCCACAATCTTCTATTTTTGTATTGGATGATTGTTTGAAAACCGTTCATTCAAAGACTGTTTAATTTCGATCCCAACAAATTTACTTTGCCTCAAGCCATAACAAGAAAGACAGTTTCGTACATATTACTCAAGTGTGGCAAAGTACATTTGATGAGAACTAAATTGATCTTCCCTTATCGTTCCCCAACCGCTTTTAATTAAGAACTTCACCTTCAAGTATTTTGGTGACATAAAAGCATCAACTTCATCTAAAGCTGGTCTCCCAAAGAAGGCATTATAATAAGAAGGCTGATCTATAATGACAAAAAGAGTTTCAAAGGTTCTAGAGTGTGGTGAAATCCCCATTTGTACTAGGAGTTTTATCTATCCCATAGGGGTTGATCCTTTATTGTTAAACCCGAAGATGGGCTCAAACTCCACTATAAATTTTCTTTTGGAACCCCTATTTGGTCAAAAGCATGTTTAAAGATCACATTAGCAACACTTCCAGTATCGACAAGAATTTTCGCAGCCAAAGATGGTCCGATTTGAGAAGTAATCATAAGCGGGTTATTGAAGGGATGTCAGACTCCTTTTAATTCCTACGGGTGATGGTCATGTTATGCATCTAGATTTGGCACGTAGGGTTTCTGAGTGGTGGCTCTTCTTGAATAGAGAAAACCCCATCTCTTGCTTCTCTAATGTAGCGATTTCTAGCTCCTTTTCTGCTTCCAGCTAGATGCAGGCCTCTATGGATAACATCAATTTTGTTTAGGGGTGGAATGAAATCAGGCTAAATAACACCTTCTACTGAATTTCTAGCATTGTTTTGGAGCTTCGAGTTTCCATCTTCAGAACAAGTAGGATTATGATTGTTTTTTATAAACTCCTTTAGGTGTCTAGAACTAATCATACGTTGGATTATGCCTGCCAACACCTAGCATTCGTCGATTTTGTACCCATTTGATTTATGATAAGTGCAATAATATCCCTCTTTTCTTGGTTCAGGATCGATTTTAGCTTTGTAAGAAACCGAAAAATTACCACTTTCTTTCACTGCAGCGTATATGTAGGATATTGGTTTGTTCAATGCAACATGATTAGTATTCAGGGCCTCCTCCCATCTCGGCTTTCTATCATTGCGGTTATTGACAGTTTTTCCCATTTCCTTCTTGGTATGAGCTTTCTTTTTGGCGTAATACATTTTATTCATACGAATGAATTTATCAGCTTGAAAGTGAAAATCTTGCAACTCTCTACACCCATGAGTATAAAGCTCTCATCAGAAGGGTGTTAGTTCGATTAGTCCCAAGCGCACAACTATCAATTTGTCCATGTCGGTCATATCTTCTACCTTCCATGCCTCTTCATTAAATCTCCTAAGTTAATCACCCAATGGCTTTCCTAGTTTTTGCTTGACATTAGCAAGAAAATTATAGTCAATAGTTAGATCTTTACAAATACAGAAATGAGCCCATAACTCGTAAGAGAATTATATCCAAGAGTAGATGGTATTTTCACGATAATGTATAGACCACTTGGCCGCTGCAACTTGAAAGGTAGAAGAAAAAAGTCCGTAGCGTATCGCTCCAAATGCACTATAAAGGTCCATCGGACTTTCAAACTCCATAAAGTGATCATTTAGGTCGGTAGTCCATTGTGCTTTAAGGATAGGATCTTGATGTGGGAGGGAAGCCTGGTGAACATGATCTCATCAATGAAGGGTGCTTCTCGGTGGTTATTGTTGACCCACTCATCAAGAGTTGTTTTTCCTTTAAGATTAGGTATATCTTTTGCTATTTTTATGGCCATATCCCTTAGATATGCTTCATCACTATGGTAATTTCTCCTAACAGGCTTGTATACTTCAAAGGTTGAACTTCCAGATTGATCCTTAGACTTCTCCTCCAATCTTCCTTGGTAATACACTTTTTTGTTGTTCGTCGATGATCTTGAAGAGTGCTCGGTTGCTTCAGCCCATTGGTCACTTTTTCTTTTTTGTGGAGTTATAATGAGTTTGCCTTTACTTTTGTTTTTAATCAACGAAGCCCCCAAGTTCCTTCTTGGAGACTCCACTTCATCTGCCCCCGTAAGCTTAGTGGTTTTAGAAGATGTTTGCGCAATAATTCCTTCGGTTTTTTCATTATTAACACTTGTTGTTCTAGGCTTTTAATCTTGGCTTCGCTGTTGGTGGGTTGTACCGGTTTTGATGGTTGTCCAAGCTCTACATTTCCCAAGTTGAAGTCGGGAACTATGTTTTCTTCCAATGTTGCCATTTATATGACTTCTTCATTTGAAGCAATAAGTTATCTTGATCTCATTTCTCCTAAAAGAAAAATTCGCTTAATTAGCTTGAGGAAATAATTGAACAGGACAAGAGGTTCGAGCCCTCCTTCTAGCATCAAAATGTTAAACCAATTTTTGGTATAACACCCATGATACCAGTTAAATGATAAACCAATCTTTGATTAGCACACATATGATGCCATATCTAAACATGATTTAGTTGGAGCTGGCTAATCAAAGAGAGGCTTATCGCTTATGGTTAAGTACATGATTATATTATTAAGAAATGGATATATGATGCCCATGAGCCTTTTAATGTTAAATATTCGAAAGCTCATACGACTTCTTGGAATACGATATTCGAGATCCCTAAAGGTCACTTGGAATATGATATTTGAGAATCCATATGGTCTTTAGGAATCGCATGCTCAAAAGCTCATGTCATATTTTCAAAGGAGAAGAAGGATAGGTCGTAAATATGTATTTTAGATCATTAAGCATGTTAATGAGCTAAATAGGCAGTCCTTATGTTCAACGTCCAATGTCCATATGGAGTATGCAAAAATAGTATTGTGCATATAAACACATGTTTAGAACAAAGTTCCTCTGAAATAAATCCTATCAAACTTTGGGCCTAAAGAGATTTGTTATTTGCACGTCCAAGCTTAATAACGTCAAAAGTGCACGATTAGAGTATGGGCATGTCCAAGTCCATGTTTATATAATTCCATAATGACTACAATTGGAATCAATCTTTTCCCCAATTCAATTCAGGGTTACAAGAGTTTAATTTGAGAGTAGTGGAAAGAAATGATCGCCCATTCTTCAATACCCCTAGGTCATATTTATAAGGGTAGGAACATGGCGTGACATTTGGCTTTAGCATGTTTGGCTTCGGTATTGTCAATGCCGCATGGCGCTGGGCTTTGTTTTGTGATGATCTTCCACGGTCTTTGATATATTGCATTACTTTGACTATATCCCACAAGTAGAGGAATGCGACATCAATATCTTCGATATTGATGGTCATTTCTATGGGGATTGGTATTCATTATTACCTAGGATCGACATTGACTTGAAGCAGCTTGATTAGGGATCGGCATTGGTACAGAGCGACATTATAACCTCCATGAATATTGATGACTATCGGCATCAACATCGCATTTATAGATTTGCAACGTCCTTTAAAGATTTATGAAATGCGCTTTTAACAAGTTGCGACACTGGTTATCAGTGGTATGGTTAATGAGCGTCATTAACTTATAGAAGTATCATTGAAGTGGCTCCATTAATCAAATGACCTTGGTAATAATGATTCACGGCATTGTTATATAGCTGTATTGACCTCAAGCGGCATTATTGTCATGTGGTATCAACAAGGAGCAGCACACATTCCATCTTCACAAATATAGGGCGATGTTGATAAAATGCAGCATCAATGAAATGCGACATAGGTCATGTCCACATACATTGATGGCTTACGATATTGATTACATTCGATATCATTACTTCCTTGGAGAGATGCGACATTGATTCCATGCAGTATTGATAACACTTGGTATCCTTGGCTTTGTCGATGTCACACTACATTAAGGAGATACGATATAAATGGAAGACGACATGATGTGTATCTTTAAGAACATCAACAGAAGTAACATGAGGCATTAATACAAAGCAGTATTAGGAATGAGATAGCATCAGTGATAAGTGGCATAGCTTTCAGTGATGTTGATTGATGGCACTACTGATTAGGGGCTATATCAAAGAGAAGCGGCATCGACGATAAAAGTTATTGATCATATACATCATGGCTTCTTCTGCTTATATCCTTTAGAAAATATATGGATATCATTTTCCCCTCCATGCATAAAAGAAGCTTTTTACTCTTTAGGGTAAAACAAAGAATTCTTTTGCATTGCCCAGTCCATAGCAAGATTTCCTTTCTAGTATTGTTTTCCTATATAAATCAAGATTATGAATTAGCTTTAAGAGATCAATAAATAACAATAAATTTCAAATGAAAGCCCAAAAGATTATCTTGTGATATCAAAGACTGGAAACCCATTTGGCAGAAATAATAGAAGTCTAGAAATCCAGGAGACAAGAAATCCATATGATAATAATAGATGACCAGAAATCCTTATTTAGCAACAATAATAGAAGACCGAAAATCCTTAACCGGTAACAATAATAGAAGAACATAAATCCTTATTTAGCAAAAATAATTGAAGACCGAAATTCCTTATTTGGCAATAATAATAGAAGACCATAAATCCTCATTTGGCAATAATTGAAGATATTTGGAATATGATATTCGAGATCCCTTAAGATCACTTGGAATATGATATTTAAGAGTCTGTATGGTCTTTAGGAATTGATGCTCAAAAGCTCATGTCATTTATCATTGGAGAAGAACGATAGGGCGTAAATATGTATTTTAGATCATTAAGCATGTTAATGAGCTAAATAGGCCTTATGTTCAACGTCCAATGTCCATATGGAGTAGGCAAGATAGTATTCTGCATATAAACACTTGTTTAGACCAAAGTTCCTTTAAAATAAATCATATCAAACTTTATGCCTAAAGATTTTTGTTATTTGCACGTCCAAGTTTAATAGTGTCAAAAGTGCAGGATTAGGCTATGAGCATGTCTAAGTCCATGTTCATATAATTCCATAATGATTAAAATTGGAATCAACCTTTTCCCCAGTTCAATTTAGGGTAACAAAGGTTTAATTTGAGAGTAGAGGAAAGAAATGATTGCCCATTCTTCAATACCCCTAGGTCTGTATTTATAGGGGCGGGAACACGACGTGGCGTTTTGCTTCAACATGCTTGGTTTCAGTATTGTCAATGCTGCATGGCGTAGGGCTTTCCTTTGTGATGATCTTCGGTAGTCTTTGGTATATGGCACAACTTTAGTTTTATCCTACCAGTGGAGGAATGCGACATCAAGATCTTTCAGTATTGATGGCCTTTTCTATGGTGATTGGTATTCATTATTACCAAGGGGCGATATTGACTTGAAGCAACTTGATTAGGGAGTGACATTGATACAGAGCGACATTGTAACCTCAATGAATATTGATGACTTTCGGCATCAACTTCGCATTTATAGATGCACGATGTCCTTTAAGGATTGATGAAATGCGCTGTCAATAAGATGCAACACCGGTTATCTGTGGTATGGTTAATGAGCGACATTGACTGATGGAATTATAATTAAAGTGGCTTTATCAATCAAATGGCATTGGTAGCAATGATTCACGACATCGTTATATAGCAGTATTGGCCTCAGGCGGCATCAATGTCATGCGGTATCAATAAGGGGCGGCACACATTCCATCTTCACAAATGAAGGGGGATGTTGATAAAACACGACAATAATGAAATGCGACATAGATTATGTCCACATACATTGATTGCTTACGGTATTGATTGTATTCGATATCATTACTTCCTTGGAGAGATGCGGTGTTGATTCCATGTGGTATTGATAACACTTGGTATCCTTGGCTTCATTGATGTCACATCGACATTAAGAGATATGATATAAATGGAAGATGACACGTTGTGTATCTTCGAGAACATCCATAGAAGTAACATGAGGCCTTAATACAAAGCAGTATTAGGAATGAGCCAACATTGTTGATAAGCGGCACTGCTTGTCAGTGATATTGATTGATTACGCTACTGATTAGGGGCGATATCAAAGAGAAGCGGCATCGACTAGATATGTTATTGATCATATACGGCATGGCTTCTTCTGCTTATATCCCTTAGAAAATATATGGATAACAGGTACTGTAAAGGGCTACTTACTGCCCCAGTAAAAGGGACGAGGCAGTTGCACATGCTAGGGACATGGGTGCACTCATTAAGAAGGAAGTTGAAGCCGCTAAGAAGCGGAAGATGGAGAGATTGAAGCCCCTGATCATTAAGTACAATGCTAATGTGCTTATGTTCCACAACTTAGACTGGCTCGTTGATGATTATCATAGGGCTCTGGCTTTAGCCTGGGAGCAAGTTATTAAGGAGGAGAAGGAATTTCTAGAAGGTGGTGAAGTAGAACCGACACAGTTAGAAAACGAGGTCTTGATAGGAAATGAGCCTAGGGTGCTAAGAGAGGGCGAGCTTATTCTCCATCCAAAGGTTGCCGATACAGTGCAAAAAGACATAGGCGAAGGTTTCGGATTATCAGCTTAAGATGTCACCACCAGCTACACACCTGGATCCAAATCTACTCTCGATTCTTCCATCCCTGAATATGATCCAGAGAAATATCAAATGCACAAGTTTATCGTCCTTTCTCCAATCTTGGAAGGTAATTCTTGTTGACTTCGCCTGTATTTTAGAGAGTTCACATGTCGCCGACTAACATAGCTAACCTCTCTTTTTAATTTTCTCAAGTCTTAGGTCAGCCTCAGGTCATCCAGCTTCCTGACAAAGGTTTATATTCAGTACAACGAGCATTAACAATAGAATTGGTGACGGTGACTACTTCAACATCGGTTCTGAGTATTCCAACCGGTGAGACTCCTGGGTTTGGCGAGTGGATGACAGATGCTTTATAGGATGAAGGGATTGGTGAGCTTCAGAGAGCTCAGACCGAAGATGATGTTATCATTGGGTTCTTTGAGCCCTTTTCGGGGCCCACCATGAGCGATCTTGAACAACAAATTATGCTAGCCAAAGAGATCAAGCAAGAGAAGATAGAGGTCATCCCTCCTCCTTTGTCCATAGCTTTGCCTAGCTAGATGTAACATACCCTATCTAAAGGCCCAAAGCTAAGCGCTACAAATGCTGCAGTCATTCATAGTATTAACTTTCGGTGACCAAATTGTAGGATCTAGATTAACCCTAGAGGGGGGGGGTGAATAGGGTTATCGCAAATTTTCTCAAATTAAACGCGAAAGCAAATAGCAGATAAATAAATATGCAGTAAAGTAAATCACACACAGAATTTACCCAGCTTCGGCAACCCCTGCCTACTGCTGCATTCCCAGATTTCTATTAGAGTTAAACAGTATCCCGCTTACAAACACTCTGACAGACTCGCAGACACTCGCTCCCGCTCACAAACACTCCTACAGACTCGCACACCCTGCTCCGCCTATAGAGTTTCGTTTACTCGCAAACTCTGCTCCCGCCTATAGAGCTTTGCAAACTCGCAGCCTCCCTGCTCACTGAACTAACCCTAACTAGACAATCTGACAACACCTAAACCCTAGGTGGTGATTGACTCTAACTGGTCTTTGTGAAATACAAACTGAAAGACAAAATACAGATTAACCCTAGGGCAAAATTTAAATCGTCAATGTAAAAACACTTTTGCCCTAAATAAACTATGCCTAAAAAATAAATCAATTAAACCCGGCCCAAAATTAAAAACTAAATACAAATTAAAACTTTAAAACCCCTTTTAATGAACTAGGCTGGCCCGCTCCTTTATCTCGTTCGATCCCTTTTCTTTTCTTTAGTTCCGGCCCGATTCTTTGAGAAATAAGAATGGCGATTTTAGGGCTTTGGCGAATCTTCGATTCTCTGGCGAATACGTGCTCGATCTTCTTCAATGCTTGCACTTGAAATGTAGGGCTTTGCCTTGTTCTATCGAATTGAATCTGGAATTTGGGATGTTGCTCTGTTGACTTTTTACTGGCGAATTTAAGCTTTGGCTTCGCTGTTTCTTTTGGCGATTCTTATTTGAAACTACGGCTTTGTCTCTGAAATTGGTATGTGATATCTTCTTTTTGTTCTCTGATTTGAACTTGATTGCTTGAGTTTGATCGATGATTCGAGCAGATTTATTTCTGTTATCTGTTTTGCTTGAACTCGAATCACACCTTTTTGCCGATGATGATTTGTGGTTTTTATAGGGTTCGAATACCTAAATTCTCGTTCGTATATTATCATTTGAATTTGTCACCTGATATATCTTGACTGTTGATTTTCGTATGGATGTTGTTGATGAATTCTGACCTTTTCAATATGCGTATATTTCGTTTTTCTCTATTACGTGATAATCACGGTATTGATTCTTTGCTTGGTCAATTTGCTTGGTCATCACGGCATTGAATTGCATTGACGATGTTGATTTTGGTTCCGTGTTCTGACTTGTTCATTGTGGCTTTGAGTTTGACATTTAACTAGGCTTCGGCTATGTCTGTTCATCCCTGTAGCCACCTCTGTTTCATTTTTGTTCTTGTGTTTATCTCTGTATTCTCTGATGTAGTTGCATTGTTGCACTGTGTTCATCACTGTTACGTTGTTGTATTGTCTTTAACTTGTGATGATCATCTGTTCATCACTGTAGTCTTTGTAGTTGCTCTCTGTATACTTGAACTGTCATTGTTTCACTTTGTCACTTCCAGTTATACTGCTATTTGTATCAGCTTGAATATGTTGCAGTCTTGATCATTTGAGTCGAACTTGTACTTCACCTGATGTATTTGACTTGAGTTGATGGTTTTGAGTTCCTTGTGTAGTAGTCTGATTATTTCACTTGCATGTGGTCTGGATTTGCTGCCTTGTACTGGTTCATTTCAGACTTGAAGTCTAGTTCCTTTGTTTGGTTGGTTCATGTCTGGTTACACTTCTGGTCTCACTTGATGATATTGTTACTGGTGCAGTTTTGGGTTTCCAGTTGTACTTGGTTCATGTCAGATTGGTTCATGTCTTGTTGTAGTTCCTTGGTCTGCCTGGTCTGGATTTTGATATTGTGCTAAGCGATGTGACTTTGTATATATTGCACCTGAGTTGAATCCGCTTTGGTTTTGACCTTGTGTTTGAACAATGTGACATCATTTTATTGTACTTGAGTTGAATCCTGCATTTGGGTTTGACCTGTGCTCCCTGTCCCTGTAAATATATCAAGTGTACATTTTGGTGTGCACGGCCTTGTGGCATGTACAGTGATACACTGTGCATGTCACAAGTTGTTCGTGTGTGTGATAAATTCAGAATCAAATGATGACGAACAACCCAAATAACTGAGGCAAATAATATTTTCAAAATCACATTTTTGTTTTATACTGCAAAAACATTTCATTTTCAATTTTACTGCGTCAATGTATATTTCTGCAGATTGCTCAGATGCTGGATTCACATTGGAATGAAGTTGAAGATAAATACGAGTGTGAGTGATATGTAGTGAGGAAATGATGTAACTATGAAATCGTGATGTAATTGTATTGTGATCAAAAATGATGTATATAGTGAGAGCTTGAAATTGTACTATCAAAAATGTAATAAATATTTGTTTGAATAAAATATTCGTTTGAATTCAAATATCTATTTAATCTGTGAAAAATAAAATAGTACAATATCAAATACATTTAAATGAATGTATATATGTTTATTATCATCAAACAAAAGGCATATACATGCATATTCCACAATCTCCCCCTTTTGATGATAACAAACATATATTTAAGATTTTGACTATATTAAATGTATTTGATTATTCAGTTTGCTCCCCCTATTTGAATGCTCTCTTTCTACACAATACTCCCCCTACATATATGCATGAGAATAAAGAATTCAAATGAGCCTTAATGCAATTAGAAAATCTTTGACCTTTATTTTCAAAATCTTAACTTTTCTCTCCCCCTTTTGTTATCAGCAAAAGAATAATAGTAATAGAAAAGTAGAGATATGGTGGTAGACATTAATACAATATTAAAGCTCAATCGAGTATAAATATTAATTTCAATAAGAAAATCAAACAAAAATCATAAATACTTTAATTGATGCATATTCCACTTTAGAATGATATGAATGATTTCATCAAATAAAACCATTTAGTTGTGTCTATTTGTGGTATATTTATTTCAGGAGATTTGAATATCTACTAACCATGCATAACCGTTAGGACTTTTAAATGAGATTAGTAGTATTCCAAATTTTAAAAAAAAAAGAATTCAAGTATCTTCTAACCACGCATAACCGTAAGGACTTTTAAATGGGATTAGAATCAACTTGTCTATTTAATCAATTAATTTTGATATGCGTTCCATACATGCATAACCGTGAGGACTTTTAAATGAGCATGGAAGCACAAAATCAAAAATCCAAGTAATTCACCCATGCATAACCGTGAGGACTTTTAAATGAGAGTGAATATTTTGGATTTTATTGTTAGAAATATAATAAAATTGAAGCACAAATGATTCCCTGTTTAAACTACCACAAATTAACATACTATATTGATTTTTGATGAGTGATGGTCGATAGACGGATGATAGAAATAGAAATGATCATGGAATAGTTATCAACAAAAAGTTTTTATAACTCTTGTTTAAATTTCTAAAGAAATTTTCTAAATATACTTTCTCAAGTTATAATATATGATTAATATCAACACTCATCTTATTTTCAATCACTATTTATCTTTTTAGATAATTATTAGGGGGTCAGATCAGTTAATCAATTTCAATAAAATCAAGTTTTCTTAAATAACAAATCTGATACAAGGTCAAAAGAAATTATTTTCTAGAAGGGATATTTAAGAAAAATTCTGCTAAAATGAAAAATATTTCAAGTGAAAGATATGCAGATATTTTCTTTGAAAAATGATGCAGCAAATGAATGTCTCAAAATGTAATCACGTTCCACTAGTAATTTTTCTATCAACTACATTACCAGTGTAATTTGCATCTGACTCAATATCACTCGTTTGGATGTTATAGACCAGATTGTGAAATTTCAACAAATTATCTCAGAGTCATTTTCAACAAACTTGACTTTAAATTGAAGTCGTGTTAACCATCAAAAAAAATCTCAGTGTCAGATTAAGAAACCATAGGATCAACAGTCATTAAACAATCATCATTATTTCAAAAACAATTTCTTGAAGTTTCACCAAACAGTTTCAACAGTTTCAAAATCCTTTGAGAAATCAATAATCAATCAACATCATAATTTGACCAAAAACAGATTAAGTTCAATGAAAAATGGTTGGTCAACTTTTAAGCATAAATCAAAGTCATAGATAAGAACAAGTCATGTAAGATCATCTCAAGTAAGTTAGAATCTGTCAACCATCATAATTACTTCGAAAAGATCAGAATTAACATCATCAATCATTTCACATAACTGGCTGATTTAATTCAGACTATGGTGCAGATTTTCACATTTTATCTATCGTTTGAAAATAAATACAATTACCTGTTTTACCTGTACGATAATCTTTCGTTGTTTGCCCATTGTGAATCTGTCACCTTTATACTAGGCTAAGGAACGTTGATTTGTCGCCCGTTGTGTATCTGGAACAGCCAGAATCCAGATAACACTAATGTTGTTCCTTAGCCTGCCACCACACCTACACGGTTAAAGATTTATGTGACCTATTTGTTTTTATAGGTCCATGGTTGTTAGTGGCAGAATAATTGTGAATAAACAATCCCTTTGGAACCCAAATTTGTTTTGTCCTTTCATTCTTGTTCCAATAGACATGAAATTTATTTGTAGAATTTTTAGGAACCCAAACTTGTATAAATTTTGTGTTCTTGTTCCTATGACTATGATGCCCATTTATTTGATATCCAGTAAAGACACTCTTTCCTTTAGCACTATCAACTTGTGTTTTTCCAAATCCTAGTCCTTTTCTATTGTTGGCAAACAATTGATTTCCAAATAACATATTGAATGATTTTTCTCCTCTTGAAAAGTTACTCAGTGATTTCTCAAGATCTTGGACTTTGGTTTTTAGTGTTGTGTTTTCAGTCACAAGTGAGGTGCATCTATTTATAAAATCCTTTCTCCTAGTGTCAATGATTTCCTTAAGACTCAAGTTTTCTTTTTCAAGATTCTCAAAGTTAATTTTAAGCTTTGATAATTCTGAATCTAAAATTTTGCATTTTTTACAGTCTAGGTTTTGAATATTTTCAAGTTCAGTTTCTAACCTAGAATTTTCACGGGCAAGTTCTCTCCTATCAGATTTCAGTTTTTCAATTTTAGAATCTAGAGCATCAACTGTTTTAGTAAGATCAAGGCACAAATAAACAAGTTCTTTATAAGAATAGTTTTTTACCTCATTAGATTCCTCTGAGCTTGATTCTGAATCTGATCTTGCCGTAAGACACAAGTTAGCCTCCTCTGAGCTATCAGTCGAAGCTTCCTCTCCTTCCTCATCATCCCAAGTTGCTGCGAAGGCCTTCTTCTTTTTCTTTCCTTTGTTGATTTTGAGAAGTGGGCAGTTTGGTTTGATGTGGCCAGGCTTGTTGCAGTTATAACAGATTAGTTCATTTTCAGAGTTGTCAGAATCTTTAGATGTATTACTACTGGTCTTCTTCTTTCGTGGCTTGTATTTCGACCACCTTCTGAAATTATTGACAGCCACTGCAAGTCCTTCAATTGGATCAACTTCTTCTTCATCGCTCTCTTCTCTACTCTTTAAGGCAATCGTCTTCTTCTTTGGTTCGGAATTGATGCGTTCCTCCTTTGCTTTCAACTCAAGCTCATACGTCATCAAATTTCCGATCAAATCCTCCATGCGTAGTTTACTCAAATCTTTTGATTCTTGTATTGCCGTGACTTTTGCCTCAAAGTTCATTGGTAAGACTCGTAGAATCTTCCTCACCAGCTCTACTTCAGAGAATACCTTTCCAAGCGCTCTAGCATTGTACACCAAGGTTGAGAAGCGTCCAAACATATCCTTTATGCTCTCGCCTTTGTCCATCACAAAATTCTCGTATTCATTGCTGAACAGGGCTAGACGAGACTCTTTGACTTGAGAAGTTCCTTCGTGTGTCACCTCCAAAGTATACCAAATTTCCTGTGCTGTTTTACAATGAGAAATTCTATTAAATTCATTTTTATCAAGAGCACAGATAAGAGCATTCATGGCCTTAGCATTAGTGGTTTTCAACTTCTTATCATTAGCATCCCACCTATCTCTCGGTTTAGGAATCTCAGTATCACCAATAGTTATAGTGGGAGGTGTATAGCCAGTTTCAATAATATCCCAAACATCATAATCGACAGAACTAAGATAAATACCCATCCTAACTTTCCAATAAGCATAATCATCCCCATTAAACATTGGTGGCCTAACAATAGATTGCCCCTCCGAAAAAGCATTATTTGATAGATTCATGACTCTAGAGTTAAAGAAAAAATACCGGGCTCTGATACCACTTGTAGGATCTAGATTAACCCTAGAGGGGGGGGGTGAATAGGGTTATCGCAAATTTTCTCAAATTAAACGCGAAAGCAAATAGCAGATAAATAAATATGCAGTAAAGTAAATCACACACAGAATTTACCCAGCTTCGGCAACCCCTGCCTACTGCTGCATTCCCAGATTTCTATTAGAGTTAAACAGTATCCCGCTTACAAACACTCTGACAGACTCGCAGACACTCGCTCCCGCTCACAAACACTCCTACAGACTCGCACACCCTGCTCCGCCTATAGAGTTTCGTTTACTCGCAAACTCTGCTCCCGCCTATAGAGCTTTGCAAACTCGCAGCCTCCCTGCTCACTGAACTAACCCTAACTAGACAATCTGACAACACCTAAACCCTAGGTGGTGATTGACTCTAACTGGTCTTTGTGAAATACAAACTGAAAGACAAAATACAGATTAACCCTAGGGCAAAATTTAAATCGTCAATGTAAAAACACTTTTGCCCTAAATAAACTATGCCTAAAAAATAAATCAATTAAACCCGGCCCAAAATTAAAAACTAAATACAAATTAAAACTTTAAAACCCCTTTTAATGAACTAGGCTGGCCCGCTCCTTTATCTCGTTCGATCCCTTTTCTTTTCTTTAGTTCCGGCCCGATTCTTTGAGAAATAAGAATGGCGATTTTAGGGCTTTGGCGAATCTTCGATTCTCTGGCGAATACGTGCTCGATCTTCTTCAATGCTTGCACTTGAAATGTAGGGCTTTGCCTTGTTCTATCGAATTGAATCTGGAATTTGGGATGTTGCTCTGTTGACTTTTTACTGGCGAATTTAAGCTTTGGCTTCGCTGTTTCTTTTGGCGATTCTTATTTGAAACTACGGCTTTGTCTCTGAAATTGGTATGTGATATCTTCTTTTTGTTCTCTGATTTGAACTTGATTGCTTGAGTTTGATCGATGATTCGAGCAGATTTATTTCTGTTATCTGTTTTGCTTGAACTCGAATCACACCTTTTTGCCGATGATGATTTGTGGTTTTTATAGGGTTCGAATACCTAAATTCTCGTTCGTATATTATCATTTGAATTTGTCACCTGATATATCTTGACTGTTGATTTTCGTATGGATGTTGTTGATGAATTCTGACCTTTTCAATATGCGTATATTTCGTTTTTCTCTATTACGTGATAATCACGGTATTGATTCTTTGCTTGGTCAATTTGCTTGGTCATCACGGCATTGAATTGCATTGACGATGTTGATTTTGGTTCCGTGTTCTGACTTGTTCATTGCGGCTTTGAGTTTGACATTTAACTAGGCTTCGGCTATGTCTGTTCATCCCTGTAGCCACCTCTGTTTCATTTTTGTTCTTGTGTTTATCTCTGTATTCTCTGATGTAGTTGCATTGTTGCACTGTGTTCATCACTGTTACGTTGTTGTATTGTCTTTAACTTGTGATGATCATCTGTTCATCACTGTAGTCTTTGTAGTTGCTCTCTGTATACTTGAACTGTCATTGTTTCACTTTGTCACTTCCAGTTATACTGCTATTTGTATCAGCTTGAATATGTTGCAGTCTTGATCATTTGAGTCGAACTTGTACTTCACCTGATGTATTTGACTTGAGTTGATGGTTTTGAGTTCCTTGTGTAGTAGTCTGATTATTTCACTTGCATGTGGTCTGGATTTGCTGCCTTGTACTGGTTCATTTCAGACTTGAAGTCTAGTTCCTTTGTTTGGTTGGTTCATGTCTGGTTACACTTCTGGTCTCACTTGATGATATTGTTACTGGTGCAGTTTTGGGTTTCCAGTTGTACTTGGTTCATGTCAGATTGGTTCATGTCTTGTTGTAGTTCCTTGGTCTGCCTGGTCTGGATTTTGATATTGTGCTAAGCGATGTGACTTTGTATATATTGCACCTGAGTTGAATCCGCTTTGGTTTTGACCTTGTGTTTGAACAATGTGACATCATTTTATTGTACTTGAGTTGAATCCTGCATTTGGGTTTGACCTGTGCTCCCTGTCCCTGTAAATATATCAAGTGTACATTTTGGTGTGCACGGCCTTGTGGCATGTACAGTGATACACTGTGCATGTCACAAGTTGTTCGTGTGTGTGATAAATTCAGAATCAAATGATGACGAACAACCCAAATAACTGAGGCAAATAATATTTTCAAAATCACATTTTTGTTTTATACTGCAAAAACATTTCATTTTCAATTTTACTGCGTCAATGTATATTTCTGCAGATTGCTCAGATGCTGGATTCACATTGGAATGAAGTTGAAGATAAATACGAGTGTGAGTGATATGTAGTGAGGAAATGATGTAACTATGAAATCGTGATGTAATTGTATTGTGATCAAAAATGATGTATATAGTGAGAGCTTGAAATTGTACTATCAAAAATGTAATAAATATTTGTTTGAATAAAATATTCGTTTGAATTCAAATATCTATTTAATCTGTGAAAAATAAAATAGTACAATATCAAATACATTTAAATGAATGTATATATGTTTATTATCATCAAACAAAAGGCATATACATGCATATTCCACACAAATATGGTAATGTTAATGGAATTCATAATATAGGAATCACATGTATATGAAACAAAATCACAGATTTCAAAAACAGCTTTTCAAATTACACTTCACAAAACATGTTTCATATTCAATTACAAAATCCCATCGCTTTCCCAGGTTCAGATCAAATAGATCAAATATAATATTACATAAATACACCAAGAGCGACATAAGAAGATGCCCTATTGGCTGATCAGAGTTATTATAGTCATAACTGAATTAATACAAACACAGCGGAAATACATCAAACAAAAACTACAACTCCTAAATAGCTATCTGTCAGCCAACTGCTCGTCTCGGGAAGCTTTATTCGTCAACCTACTAAAACCTGTAAACCTTTAACCCTCAACCCACTCAAATCAATTTTGAGCACCCGAGAGTTTAAGGGGAAAACCATAAACTTTGAGTCTACATCTTGGTTATTTGATATTAAGTGAGACCACGCCGCTTAGCGGAACGGGTTTCCCCTAACTAATATCCTTTTAAAACATATCTTTTGGAAATCATAATCCTATAACCAAAACTGGTTGAAACTATAAAGCACTACCTTGTAAACATACATATCAGGTAATAAATGAACTATCTGTCCAAAAACTATAGTTTTGTTTGGCTAACTACTAGCCTTTGGCTGACTCGGACCTACTAGACAATATAAACGAATAATCTAACATATGTTAGATACTCCTCTTCTGGACGGTTTGTCCCTAACTTACTTTTTCCAGGTCAACTGATCCTAATGGTTTTGCGGGCTCACCGATAGCCTACCTCTATACAAATATATTCCTTTCTATATGTAACATCATTTTAGTCTTACCTATGGCAAATCCCTACACACTAGAATTTTGGACTAAATTAACTAGGGGCTAATAGCAAAAGTATAGGGTGCGACCCTATACCAGTCCCATCTGGTATACAAATATCCGAGCCATTTTACTTAGGGTAATCTTCCCTTAAATTTTCCTTGAAAACCTTTTCATCTCAAATTGATTTAAAACCTTTAAATCAAACTTAAAAATGGAAAATATATACTCTATGCTTTACTCAAAATCACTCTTCCAAGTTATATATACTTTACTCAAATCTTTGTTGATGAAAACATTTAAGCCTTTGAAAGTATCCCTTTCGAATCCACTGAAAGTATCCTTTCAAAACCGCTGAAAGTACCCCTTTCGAAACCAAGTAAACCCCTTTCTTTCACCTAGGCCGAAAGGCCAAAACATTTTTTCGAAACCATACATATAAACCTTTTGAAACAATTGAAAAACCTTTCCTTCGAAAGCTATAAAACCTAAGACATCATATCTTTAAAACACTAAAACATTACCTTTCGAAAACATGGGAAAACCTTTCCTTTTAAACCTTTCGAAACCAATGGGGAACCACCGCTTTGAAACTGCATTAAAACCTTTTGAAAGCATTAAAACACCAAACCCTTCGAAAGCCTTTGGGTTCAAGTAAAACATATGGAATAACCTTTCGAAACCATTTAAAACTATCTCCTTCGTAACCTTTGGGTTCTACCTTCAACATAGCAAAAGGGTCATAAAACATTTAAGTCGAAAGCACTCTTTCGAAAGCATTTCCTAAGTAAAGAAGTGATGGTGTTGAAACCACCCTTTCGAAAGCCTTGGAGAAGCGGATAAATTTTATAAAACAAAACAGCCCTTTCGAAACCATTCGTCTCGAAAGGCAGAAAAGCAGCAGCTAGGGGTTTCGACCCCTTCAAAAGCATTTACTTAAAACAAAGGCGCAACCCATTTTGAAACCATTCCTTAAATCGATTTGACCTAGTCAGAAGCCAACCAAGTCGAAAGCATATCCTTCGAAAGCAAAGCAGGCTTGTTTTCATTTGAAAGCAAAGTAGCGCTTCGACCCCTTCGGAACCGCTGGTTTCGACTCAATACCTCTCGCCATATCCAATTCAGTGCGCACCAAGGATTTGATGCCATGCGCATATGTTTTGATGGTGATGATGGTGGAACTACTAAGTCGGAACCTAGGTGCCGAAAGTGGCAAAACATGCTAAGAGCATGTAAAAACTGATTTTAACCTTAAAATGAAATTCTTTTCAACTAACCTGCCTTGTTTGTTTAAATATTATTGGTTGCCAATTTTCTTTTCTAAAGGAGCTACCAAAATTTCTGAATTATACAATATGGATGCTGCAAACAGGCTTTCTGCAATTGCTGCCGAAATGGGGTTTAAATAATTTACAAACTACCCCTTCTCCTTTTAAAAATATATAAAACATTTAATTCTCATACTTTAAATAATTTTATATATTTATCAAAAAAACTTAGGAAAATTCTACAAAAATTCCTATAAATCATTTTTAATATGTTTTCTAACATATATAAATTTTAGACCCAAAACATAAATAATTTAACCGTAAATTATTTTTAACCCAAATAATCATTTTCTTCACTAGAAAATTAATATAAAATACACATCAATTCTGAAAATTATGAAAACTGAAACTTATCTCTAAAATATCATTTCGGATCTATATCTAAAATTTCAAGGCATTTGGATGTCATTTAATAGTGTTTTCACATCAAAACATATTATAAAAGCTATATGAATAAGCATAAATCATCAACAAGCATATATAAACATTTAATCATTCAAAAACATGGCATGACCTTGCAAAATAATTCGGATTAGCCTTAAAACCGAAAGCAATATAAAATATGAGATATAATCATTATTCACCTTTGCTTTGATGTTAAGGAGATGAGATTTGATCTTTGATTTAGGTTGATTAGCTTCTTCCTCTTGATTTAGCTTAATTTCCCCTCTTTCTTCTTTAATGGTGGTCGACCTCTATGTTTATGTTTTAATTTGTGGACTTGTGGAAATGAACATGTGGAATATGGTGGTTAAGGGTTTTGGGTATAAGGGTATCACTCTTTCCTATTATACCCTTGTCTATTTACCCTAACTTAATCCATTTTACTTCCTTTTGTTTATTAGTTTACATAGACACGGTTTCCCCTTTATAAATCACAAATGTCACTCTCACAACTAATTATCTTATATTATTTTATTTACTTAATTAAATGTTCTAAATAATGTTACTAAAAATATGGGGTATTACAGACTCCCCTCCTTAAAGAATTTCGTCCTCGAAATTATCATAAGGCACTCATCAAATCAATCAAAAAGGTAAAACATACCACGAAACAAGTCAGGATAAGTATCTCGAATCCTGCTTTTAGTTTCTCAAGTACAGTCTCTCTCGTCGTCACTCACTGGACTCTGACTAATCTGACTGTCTTGCTTCGTAGTCTCTTCTCAACTCTTGCGACTATACGAACAGGCTTTCTAACTATAGTAAAATTTGGCTCCACTACTAAGTCATCTAACACAGTCGGTGTAATAGTACTCTCTGGATCTCGAATATACTTCCTTAGATGAGAAACATGAAAAGCATCGTGGACCCCTACCAAACTACTCGGTAACTCTACTCTTTAAGCGAGTTTCCCGATCCTCTCAACAATAGGAAATGGTCCAACGAACCTCGGTGCTAACTTCCCTAATTTCCCAAATCTGATAACACCGTTCATTGGTGACACTTTGACGAAAACATGATCTCCAACTGAGAATTCCAAGTCTTTCCGTCTCTTATCTATTGAATATGCGACTATATGATTTTTGTTTGATGATAATAAACATATATATATATATATATATTCATGTATTTGTTATTGTACTTTTTTATTTTCACAGATTAAATATTTGCTGAATAAAATAAATAACACAGAATTTAAATTCAAACAGATATTTTATTCAAACAAATATTTATTACAATTTTGAATAGTACAAATTCAAGCTCTCACTATATAAATACAATTTCGATTACAATATAAATTCAATTACATCACAATCTTTCATTTACAAATGTCCTCACTACAATTCACTCATTCACTCGTATTTTATCTTCAACTTGAATCCAGCATCTGAGCAATCTGCAAAAAATACACACCAACGTAGTAAAATTGAAAAAGAAATATTTTTGCAGTATAAAATAAAATGTGATTTTGAAATTTTTATTTGCCTCAGTTATTTGGGTTGTTCCTCATCATTTAATTTTGAATTCATCATACACGAACAGCTTGTGACATACACGGTGTATCACTGTATATGCCACAAGGCCGTGCACACCAATATACAATTGATAAAATTACAGGGACATGTGAGCACAGGTCAAACCCAAATGAAAAGTCGGGTTCAACTCAAGTGCAATAAAATAATGTCACTACACGGACAAATGAAAAAACATGTATACATATATCCTGAGGCAACATGGAAGCAGTGCACATGTATACCAGACCCAAATCAACATCAAATATACAAATGGAGATGTAACCAAATCAGATGTTCAGACTAAATGCAAATACCAAAGTGAAGCAAGAAGATAACAATGCAACATATGCAAGTTTCAAAAGCTTCATCAAGCATACTCAAAGTGAACAGAGCAAAACAATGATACCAGTGACATGCACAGATGCAGCAACCAATAAAAGAAGCACAGTGACAATATGGAGTATAATATGCAAACAATGTATCAAGACTCGAATGAACAGAGCTGACACACATTGAAGCATCATATACACAGGTACAACATAATGCACCAGTAAAACAAAACTTGAAGCTCCAGACAATATCAAGTCAAGTCTAAAGCTAGATGATCATATGTATGCACATATATGCAAATACAACATGAAGCAACCAGACTTCAAGTCAAGCAGTGACAATATACATGAAACTCAAGGCTAATGCATATCTATGATGCAAATGCACAAGTACAGGAAGAAACAAAACCAAGCAGGAAGGTTAAAAAATGCAAAAGTAACACAGAATTGTTATTGTTATTGTATTCATGTATATATATGCAAATGCAAAAGGAAGGTTAAAAAATGCAAATGACAATATATATTCATGTATTTGTTATTGTACTTTTTTATTTTCACAGATTAAATATTTGCTGAATAATATAAATAACACAGAATTTAAATTCAAACAGATATTTTATTCAAACAAATATTTATTACAATTTTGAATAGTACAAATTCAATCTCTCACTATATAAATACAATTTCGATTACAATATAAATTCAATTACATCACAATCTTTCATTTACAAATGTCCTCACTACAATTCACTCATTCACTCGTATTTTATCTTCAACTTGAATAAAGCATCTGAGCAATCTGCAAAAATACACACTGACGCAGTAAAATTGAAAAAGAAATATTTTTGCAGTATAAAATAAAATGTGATTTTGAAAATTTTATTTGCCTTAGTTATTTGGGTTGTTCGTCATCATTTAATTTTGAATTAATCATACACGAACAGCTTGTGACATACACAGTGTATCATTGTATATGCCACAAGGCCGTGCACACCAATATACACTTGATAAAATTACAGGGACAGGTGAGCCAGGTCAAACCCAAATGAAAAGTCGGGTTCAACTCAAGTGCAATAAAATAATATCACTACACGAACAAATGAAACAACATGTATACATATATCCTGAGGCAACATGGAAGCAGTGCACATGTATACCAGACCCAAATCAACATCAAATATACAATTGGAGATGTAACCAAATCGGATGTTCAGACTAAATGCAAATACCAACAAAAGAAGCACAGTGACAATATGGAGTATAATATGCAAACAATGTATCAAGACTCGAATGAACAGAGCTGACACACATTGAAGCATCATATACACAGGTACAACATAATGCACCAGTAAAACAAAACTTGAAGCTCCAGACAATATCAAGTCAAATCTAAAGCTAGATGATCATATGTATGCACATATATGCAAATACAACATGAAGCAACCAGACTTCAAGTCAAGCAGTGACAATATACATGAAACTCAAGGCTAATGCATATCTATGATGCAAATGCACAAGTACAGGAAGAAACAAAACCAAGCAGGAAGGTTCAAAAATGCAGAAGTCAACATAATGTCAAGTTAAAATGTCGAAGACATTATCAAGTCAGAGCAGAGTTCGACAATGTCAAGTGCCAAAGTCAATTTGCAAATTCAAGTCAAGGCTGTGAGACTGAAGTTAAAGAGAAGAATTCAATGCCGTGATGACCAAGGCAACAATGAACGGAATCGAACAGTTCAAAATCAATACCGTGGCAATCAAGGAAATCAACCAAGTCAGAAATAGAAGCCGCGAAAATCAAGCACAAAATATACGCATTTGAACAAGTCCTAAGAAATCACCATCATTCAAGAATAATCAAACGACCAAGCTTAAAATTATCAGACGCAGTCGAATAATATATTCGAACGAAAATCAAGGGGTTTGAACCCTATATAAAGGTTTAACATCATCGGCAAATACCAATCGAGTTCGAAGCAAAACAGAGAACAATAAATCAACAACTCGAATCGAGTTCGTATCAAGGCAACAAACAACAGTGCATTCAAACGACATAATTCACATACCAGATTTGTTAATTCGAACTCAATACTGGGAGCAGCCGTGTGCAAAAATAGAAGAGACAATCATTCGACGGAGCAACCAAAGCAAGATTATATAATCAAACGATCAATTAAAGCGGCGCCTCAATATTCAGAAACCTAATTTCTGAACGAACGAGCAAAGCAACATTTTTCACAAAGAAGAAGGACGGGCCGAAAAATAGAAAGAAAAAGGGATATAACACTTAGTCTTTTGGGCCGGCTTATTTTAAATTATATTTGGGCTTAATATTTTAAATTAGGGTTTTGTTTTATAATTTCTTTTTAAATTGTATTTTTCTTTTAAACCGTTGTTAATTACTAGTCGTGTGACTAGGGGACAAACTACGTGGCGTAGTTTGAGAATTCGCAACTCAGTGGCTGAGTTGTGGCAGAGTTTTGAGCGTAGAGTTAGGATTAGTCAATAGCGGGTGTCGCGAGTTTACGTGTGTAAGCGTGTGACTATCTAATTTCTAGTAGAAACCTTGGGGGCAGCACGTAGGTAGGGTTTTGCCGAAGCTGGGTAAATCTGTGTGTTCTATTTTCTGCATTTACAATTCTGCTATTATCTGTGCTGCTATTATTCTGTGCTGAAATCTGTGCTGAAAATATTTTATAAACTTCCGCAATAATTTTTATAATTAATAGTATTACCCTATTCACCCCCCCTCTAGGGTGAAATCGATCCTACAAGTGGTATCAGAGCTAGGAATAGAAGTCAAATTTTTGTGTTAAAAATTCGATTTTTTTAAAAACAATTTTTGTTTTAAATTTTTTTTATGGCTTCTTTTAATAATGCCTTTGCAAAGGGTCAGTCGATAGTTAGACCTCCAATGTTATATGGTTAATATGCTTATTGGAAAAATAGGATGAAATTTTTTCTGAAAACCATTGATGCTTGGAATATTGTTGAGACAGGTTATAGAACTCCAACTATAATTGTAGATAATCAGAAAATAGACAAACCAATTGATCAATGGACAGATCTAGAAAATAAGTTACAGAATGCAAATGCTAAAGCTATGAATTCTATTATTTGTTCATTGGATCATATTGAATTTAATTGTGTCTCACATTGTCTAACTGCGCAGGAAATATGGCACACACTCGAAGTGACTCATGAAGGAACGTCTCAAGTCAAAGAATCCCGTTTGGCCATGCTAAGCAGCGAATACGAGAATTTAACAATGGCCCATGATGAAAATTTCAAAGAGATGTACAGACGACTTTCCAATATCGTATACAAATCAAAAGCTCTTGGAAAATCATACACAGAATTGGAAATAGTCTAGAAAATCCTCAGAGTCCTTCCACGAAGTTTTGAAGCCAAAGTAACTTCCATTTAAGAATCAAAAGATTTGAAAAAACTCAAAGTTGAAGAACTCATTGGAAATCTCACCACTTATGAGCTAGAGATGAAATTCAAGGAAGAACGAGAAGGAGGTGATACTCGAAAGAAATCGATAGCTCTCAAAGGAACAACTGAAAGTGATGACGACGACGATGATGATGGTGCAACAGAACTAGAGTTGTTAATAAGGAAATTCAAAAGGTGGAATCACAAATATGGAAATTCATCTCTAAATCAAAAATTTAAAAGCAGAATAGCCAAAGCACTAGACCACTCAGAAGAACAGAAGATCATCTGTTACAAGTGCAACAAACCCGGTCATATAAAGCCCGATTGCCCACAAAATAAATTCAGCCATGGAAAGAAACATAAAAAGAAAATTTTTGCAGCCACTTGGGATGAAACGAATGAGGATGGTCAAAGCACTGGCAGTGAAAGCGAAAAAGCAGAATTGTGCTTTCGAGGTTATATAACTGACAGTGATGATGACGAGCCAAGTGAGGTATCGAAACTTACCCATTCTGAGTTGCTTATTTATTTCCACGAAGTAAACGGCTGTTTTGAACGACTTAGGGAAAGATACGCTAAACTTGAATCACAAAAAGATACCTTGATAGAATTAAATATACAACTTGATCAATTAGTTAAAAACTATCAAAGTAGAATCCCTAAGTGTGATAAGTGTCCAACATTCGAAGAAGAGATTAAAAAATTAGAAATTAAAATTAAATCACTTGAAAATGATATTCTGATTTTGAAAGAAAGTGAAAACACGAGGAGAGAAAATTCAACTAAAAAGTGCACACAATTATTAAACTAAAATGAATCTCTTAAAACACAAGTCCAACACTTGTCTACAACTTTAGGAAAATTTTCAAAAAGTGAAAAATCGTTGAATATGATATTAGGAAAACAAACTGTTAGTACGGATAGACAAGGACTTGGGTATACTCACTCTGAATATGTTAGAAACGAAATTAATCGAGTCAATTCAAAGTGCACAATTTGTAGAAAATTTGGACACAATCAAAATAATTATTGGTATAGACCCAAACAAGTGAAAACTATACCAATTTGGGTTCCAAAAGGCACAGATATAAAATCCCTCAAAGTTAAACAAATCTGGGTGCCAAAAGGAACAATTATAAATAGTTTTGGGTCTCCACAAAATTATTTTTCAAAATGTTTTGCCAGTAACAACCATGGACCTATAAAAACAAATTGGTCACAAAAATCTTTTACCGTGTAGGTGTGGTGGCAGGCTAACGAACACCAACTGTGTTACTTGGATTCTGGCTGTTCCAGGAACACAACGGGCGACAAATCACAGTTCCTTAGCCTAGTATAAAGGTGACAGAATCACAATGGACAACAGCGAAAAATTATCATAAAGGTAAAACAGGTAATGGTATATTTATTTTGAACGATATATTAAATGTGATAATCTGCACCGTAATCCGAATTAAATCAGCCAGTAATGTGATGATGAAATGAATGATGATTTTGATTCTGACTTATTAAAAATGTTGACCAATCATCTTTTCATCTTTGAACTAATTCATATAAATCTGTTTGGTCAAATGATGGTGTTTTGTTGATTGCTGATTACTCATGCTACAAGTGGATATATTTGTTTATCTTATGTGACACTATGTTCACTACTTGTTTATTTCCACGGTTTCAATTCAAATTCAAAAGAAATCCATTCAAAAGCTGTTAAATGATTTTAAGATATTTTGTTGAACACATCATGATTTGGTATATAACATTCAATTAATGATAATCTTGAGTTGAAGTAAAATTCAAATGCAGATTACACTAGTAATCTAGTTGATAGAAAAATTTCTAGTGGAACGTGATTTAACATTCAGTAATTGCATCATTTTTCAAAGAAAATATCTGCATATTTTTCACTTCAAATAATTTTCAAATAGCAGACATTTTTCTTATAAAAACCCCTTCTAGAAAATCTTTTTTGTTGACCTTGTTTCAGATTAGTCATTTTGAAAAATTTGATATATTTTTGAATTTGATTTTAAATGACTACATTAACTAATCTGACCCCCTACTAATTATTGAAAAGATAAATAGTGATTGAAAAAGTGATGAGTGTTGATATTAATCATATATTATAACTCAAGACAGTATAATTAGTAAATTTCTTTAGAAATTTAAACAAGAGTTATAAAAACTTTTTGTTGGCAAAAATTCCATGACCATTTCTATTTCTATCATATTTCTATCAACCATCACTCATCAAAATCCAATATAGTATGTCAATATGTGGTATTTTAAACGGGAATCATTTATTTTCATTTTATTATATTTTTAGCAAATAAAAACATCCAAAGTATTCACTCTCATTTAAAAGTCCTCACGGTTATGCATGGGTGAATTACTTGGATTTTTGATTATGTGCTTCCATGCTCATTTAAAAGTCCTCACGGTTATGCATGTATGGAACGCATATAAAAATTGATTAATTAATTAGACAAGTTGATTCTAATCCCATTTAAAAGACCTCACGGTTATGCGTGGTTAGAAGATACTTGAATTCATTTATTTTTTTAAATTTTGGAATACTACTAATCTCATTTAAAAGTCCTAACGGTTATGCATGGTTAGTAGATATTCAAATTCCTGATAAAAATATATCACAAATAGACACAACTATTTGGTTTTATATGATGATATCATCCCTATCATTCTAAAGTGGAATATGCGTTAAACAGAGTATTTATGATTTTTGTTTGATTTTTTATTGAAATTTAATATTTATATTCGATTGAGTTTTAATGTTGTACTAATATCTATCACTTTATCTCTATTTTTCTAACACTATTATTCTTTTGCTGATAACAAAAGGGGGAGATAAAGGTTAAGATTTTGGTGAATGAAGGTCAAACATTTTCTAATTGCATCAAGGTATTCTCATGCATATATGAAGGGGGAGTATTGTGTAGAGAGGGAGCATTCAAATAGGGGGAGCAAATTGAATGATCAAATACATTTAACCAATTCAAAATCTTAAATATATGTCTGTTATCATCAAAAGGGGGAGATTGTTGAATATGCGACTATATGATTTTTTTTTGATGATAATAAACATATATATATATATATATATTCATGTATTTGTTATTGTACTTTTTTATTTTCACAGATTAAATATTTACTGAATAAAATAAATAACACAGAATTTAAATTCAAACAGATATTTTATTCAAACAAATATTTATTACAATTTTGAATAGTACAAATTCAAGCTCTCACTATATAAATACAATTTCGATTACAATATAAATTCAATTACATCACAATCTTTCATTTACAAATGTCCTCACTACAATTCACTCATTCACTCGTATTTTATCTTCAACTTGAATCCAGCATCTGAGCAATCTGCAAAAATACACACTGACACAGTAAAATTGAAAAAGAAATATTTTTGCAGTATAAAATAAAATGTGATTTTGAAAATTTTATTTGCCTTAGTTATTTGGGTTGTTCGTCATCATTTAATTTTGAATTCATCATACACAAATAGCTTGTGACATACACAGTGTATCACTGTATATGCCACAAGGCCGTGCACACCAATATACACTTGATAAAATTACAGGGACAGGTGAGCCAGGTCAAACCCAAATGAAAAGTCAGGTTCAACTCAAGTGCAATAAAATAATGTCACTACACGGACAAATGAAACAACATGTATACATATATCCTGAGGCAACATGGAAGTAGTGCACATGTATACCAGACCCAAATCAACATCAAATATACAATTGGAGATGTAACCAAATCAGATGTTCAGACTAAATGCAAATACCAAAGTTAAGCAAGAAGATAACAATGCTACATATGCATGTTTCAAAAGCTTCATCAAGCATACTCAAAGTGAACAGAGCAAAACAATGATACCAGTGACATGCACAGATGCAACAACCAACAAAAGAAGCACAGTGACAATATGGAGTATAATATGCAAACAATGTATCAAGACTCGAATGAACAGAGCTGACACACATTGAAGCATCATATACACAGTTACAACATAATGCACCAGTAAAACAAAACTTGAAGCTCCAGACAATATCAAGTCAAATCTAAAGCTAGATGATCATATGTATGCACATATATGCAAATACAACATGAAGCAACCAGACTTCAAGTCAAGCAGTGACAATATACATGAAACTCAAGGCTAATGCATATCTATGATGCAAATGCACAAGTACAGGAAGAAACAAAACCAAGTAGGAAGGTTAAAAAATTCAAAAGTCAACATAATGTCAAGTTAAAATGTCGAAGACATTATCAAGTCAGAGCAGAGTTCGACAATGTCAAGTGCCGAAGTCAATTTGCAAATTCAAGTCAAGGCTGTGAGACTGAAGTCAAAGAGAAGAATTCAACGCCGTGATGACCAAGGCAACAATGAACGGAATCGAACAGTTCAAAATCAATACCGTGGCAATCAAGGAAATCAACCAAGTCAGAAATAGAAGCCATGAAAATCAAGCACAAAATATACGCATTTGAACAAGTCCTAAGTAATCACCATCATTCAAGAATAATCAAACGGCCAAGCTTAAATTTATCAGACGCAGTCGAATAATATATTCGAACGAAAATCAAGGGGTTTGAACCCTATATAAAGGTTTAACATCATCGGCAAATACCAATCGAGTTCGAAGCAAAACAGAGAACAATAAATCAACAACTTGAATCGAGTTCGAATCAAGGCAACAAACAATAGTGCATTCAAATGACATAATTCACATACCAGATTTGTTGATTCGAACTCAATACTGGGAGCAGCCGTGTGCAAAAATAGAAGAGACAATCATTCGACGGAGCAACCAAAGCAAGATTATATAATCGAACGATCAATTGAAGCGGCGCCTCAATATTCAGGCATCCTAATTTATGAACGAACGAGCAAAGCAACATTTTTCACAAAGAAGAAGGACGGGCTAAAAAATAGAAAGAAAAAGGGATATAACACTTAGTCTTTTGGGTCGGCATATTTTAAATTATATTTGGGCTTAATATTTTAAATTAGGGTTTTGTTTTATAATTGCTTTTTAAATTGTAATTTTCTTTTAAACCTTTGTTAATTTCTAGTCGTGTGACTAGGGGACAAACTACGTGGCGTAGTTTGAGAATTCGCAACTCAGTGGCTGAGTTGTGGCAGGGTTTTGAGCGTAGAGTTAGGATTAGTCAGTAGCGGGTGTCGCGAGTTTACGTGTGTAAGCGTGTGACTATCTAATTTCTAGTAGAAACCTTGGGGCAGCACGTAGGCAGGGTTTTGTCGAAGCTGGGTAAATCTGTGTGTTCTATTTTCTGCATTTACTATTCTGCTATTATCTGTGCTACTATTATTCTGTGCTGAAATCTGTGCTGAAAATATTTTATAAACTTCCGCAATAATTTTTATAATTAATAGTATTACCCTATTCACCCCCCTCTACGGTGAAATCGATCCTACATTATCAGCATAAATTTTCTACCTAGATTGAGCTTCCTTCATTCTCGCTCAAATTAACTCAATCTTCTCTGCAGCTTCTCTAACCAAATCTGGTCCAAGAACTAGACTATCCCCGGTTTCTAACCAACAAACGAGAGATTTGCATGGCCTTTCATACAAAGCTTCAAACGGTGCCATCCTTACTAGTCTGATAACTGTTATTATACGAAAACTCGACTAAGTGTAGGTGGTCTTCCCATGATCCCCCAAAGTCTAATACACAAGCTCATAACAAATCTTCCAAGATTTTGTTAACTCTTTCCGCTTGCACATTGGTCTGCGGATGGTAAGTTGTACTCATCTTGAGCTTGGTTCCTAAAATCTCCTATAGACTCTTACAGAACTCGCTAGTGAATAAGGAACCTCTATCATTTACGATATTACTAGGAATTCCATGTAGTCTAACCACATTCTTCATAAATAACTTAGCCAAAACAGGTGCCATCCTAGTTGACTTAACGGTAATGAAATGGGCAGTCTTGGTCAGTCTATCCATTATGACCCATATACTTTCATTTCCTCTACTAGATCTCGGCAACCCGTCTATAAAATCAATAAAAATAAAATCCCACTTTCATACTAGAATAAAAGTTGAAGTAATCTACTTGGCTTCTGATGTTCGGCTTTCACCTGTTGATAGTTCAAACACTGTTTCATAGATAAGCGTACATCCCTCTTCATACCTTCCCAGGAGAAACTTCTCTTCATGTCCTGATACATCTTAGTTCCTCCTGGATGAATAGTGAACTTTAAATGATGACAATCCTCCAAAACTTCTTTCCTTATGTCTCCCACATTGGGAACACATAATCTTCCCTTCTTTCTCAACCACCCATTCCGATCAAGACTGAAATCCTTTAAGTCATCACTCTCCGTTCTATCTCTTAACTTCCTGATCATTTTAGCCAATACTGGATCCTCCTCCTGTTTAGAATCAATCTTTTCGATCATCACCGGTTGAACTACTAAGCATGATAACACAACACTCTCCCTACTAGCTTCGGCTTCTGATCTCCATTGCATGCTGCAAGTTGTCAACGCTTCCAAATCCTTCCACTCCGCTATCATAGCAAACAATGCATTTTGTTGCTTTCTACTAAGCGCATCTGCAACCTTATTCCCTTTTCCCGGTGTGTACTCAATTCCAAAGTCATAGGCAGCTAAAACTCTAACCACCTCTGTTGTCTCATGTTCAGCTCCTTCTGAGAGAATAAATACTTCAACGACTTATGATCCGTAAATAACTCGAATCTCTCCCCCAAAAGGTAATGTCTCCACACCTTCAATGCAAAAATCACTGTGGCTATTTCCAAGTCATGAGTCGGATAACTGACTTTATGCGGTCTAAGCTATCTAGAAGCATAGGCAATCACTTACTTCTTTGCATCGTGTGACGACCCGACTTTCCACTCCCGGAAAATCGCATCGACAGTAAGAAAGAAAGGGGTGAGAAGTAGAAAAGAGAGGAAGAGAAAAGAAACAAACACAAATACTCACAGCGGAAACGAACAAAATATATTATATCACATAAATATTACATAGTATCATATACATCATCTATCAGAGTTACACAGATTACACATCACTACTTCGATCACTTATTTTTTTTTTTTTTTTTCTAAGCTCTGATACCAACTGTAATGGGACGAGCCATTACAGTTGGTATCAGAGCTTAGAAAAAAAAAAAAAAAAAATAAGTGATCGAAGTAGTGATGTGTAATCTGTGTAACTCTGATAGATGATGTATATGATACTATGTAATATTTATGTGATATAATATATTTTGTTCGTTTCCGCTGTGAGTATTTGTGTTTGTTTCTTTTCTCTTCCTCTCTTTTCTACTTCTCACCCCTTTCTTTCTTACTGTCGATGCGATTTTCCGGGAGTGGAAAGTCGGGTCGTCACACGTGGTAATTAACCTTTAATTACTTCATTAATTAATTAACTAAAATTAATTAAGTTAATCAACTATAATCAATGAAATTAATTCTTTGAGTGATTGCTCACCTTTCGAGGCTAGATAGATTTGACAAAGAAATGAGCTATGAATTCCAAAGCAATGCTAGATGGGCACAATTTCGACAAACAAAGCTGATATATAGAAATTGACGGAATAAATCAGAATTGGATCGATAATGATAAATGGTATAAGTGAATTTATATATAACTATATCTCAAAAAAAAAATCATATGCTAAATTCAAACATATATTATGTTAAATATATATGTATTTCAAAATTCTTGTTTAAACAAAACCCAAATATTGAAGTCAACCATATATATAATAATAAATTTTTGAATCAATACACTAAAATTTAACAGTTTAACGTATATATTTATATAGCTTTAAAAACAACCAACAAACCAAAAGTTCAAAACTGATCTCATATAAAGCTTACATGATATTAACAAAATGTATGTACGATGTTAAACCTGTTAAAATCATATATGCGAACTAAATCAGACAATTTGAATCTGTATAAACCTATGCACTTTCATTTTTAACAAAACCGAAAATATTATATAATTTAGTAATATATATATGTATATATATATATAAAAGAAAACACTATATATATAAATACAAACCACTTACATAGTTATATATATTTACAGTCAAACTGTTATAGCTATATACATAAACATAAACGAACTTTTAAATAAACTACTTTTTTTTATTAAAACTTAGAACACATATATAGACTGTCTAATCCTACTCCACATGCATATATATAAACTACCAAATCTTGATTCCCTTCTGGAACAACCAACACAGGTGCATGAGTCTATAAGTGTTTCAGCTTCTAGAATTCATCCTCACACTTATCGGTCCAAACAAACTTCACATCCTTTCGAGTTAGCTTAGTCATCGGTGCTGCTATCCGTGAAAAATCCTTTATAAACCTCCGATAATAACCAGCTAATCCCAGAAAACTTCTTATCTCGGTCACTGTTTATGGTCTTTTCCAAATATTCACTGCTTTAATCTTAGCTGGATCCACTGAAAACCCTTTCTTTGAAACTACATGACCAAAAACCTTCACTTCTCTTTTCCAAAAATGACACTTCGAAAACTTCGCCTTCGGCTGATGTTCTCTCAATGTCTCTAACACCACTCTAAGATGAACGTCATGCTCTTTGTCATCCCTAGAGTATATCAAGATATCATCTATGAACACAACCATGAACCTATCCAAATGCTCTTTGAAAATTTGGTTCATCAGATCTGCGAAGAATGCCGGCGCATTAGTTAGTCCGAACGACATAACTAATCATTTGTACGATCCATATTTGGTCCTAAACGCCGTCAAAGGAATACTATCTTCAACAACTCTAAGTTGATGAAATCCGGTCGCCAAATCCAACTGGGAAAATACTTTGGCTCCATTCAACTGGTCGAACAAATCGTGAATTTTAGGCAATGGATATCGATTCTTTATCGTTCTTTCATTTAACTTACGATAATTGATACATAACCTTAACGATCCATCCGGTTTCTTCACAAATACAGCTGTTGCACCCCAAGGCGAACTGCTTAGTCTGATAAAATTCTTGCCTTCCAAGTCCACGAACGACACCTTCAACTCCTTCATCTCAGTAGGTGTCATCCTGCTTGGCGGTTTAGTTACTGGTTCAGCTACCGGTACCAAATCTATCTGAAACTCGATGGCATGTTTTGGTGGCAATCCAACTACTAGCTCAAAAACATCCGCGAATTCTTTAACCACAAAAACTCGGCTTAACTCGTCTTCTACCTCCATAACACCCAACAAAGCACTAACCTCACAACTAGGGTTTTCTATGGTATATACTATCCGATCAATATAGTTAGGGTGTCTAAGCGATATTTTCCTATTGTGGAAAAATATCCTAGCATCTTACTTACTTAACCAATCCATGCCCAAAATAATTTCGAACCCTACAAAGTCAAATACATGCAAATTGCAAACAAAGTTGTAACCTAACAAATCAAACTCTAGGTGATCACACTTCATCCCGAGTGTCGCATACCCTCCAATCGGATTTGCAACCTTTAAGGAAGTAACTAAATATGAGGGTTCTAGGTTAAGCTTATCTACCAAACAATGAGATATAAAAAAATGCGATGCACCAGTATCAAACAGAACACTAACAGACATACCACAAATCTGAAGCGTACCTCCTAACACTGCCTTTCCTCTCTCCTCTGTCGTTAGCCTTAAGGTAGCTGGTTCCAATGCAAATACTTTTCCTCTGCCATCCTTTGTTGGTTCCTTGCATTAGTTCTTACAACCGCCAATCTGATTGCAATTGAAGCAAATTATATTCTTCTTCCCGATCACTTCCTTCACCTTTCTAGAACGACATTCATTAGCAAAATGTCTCTTCTTATCACACTTAAAGCAAACAACCTCTGACTTTCCTTTCTTCATGGCTCCACCTTTCTGGGTACCCTTCTTATGAAAGAACTTCCTTTTCTAACTTTGCCCACCTGGACCTCCTTTGCCTTACTCTTCTCCAGAAAAACCAACATTTTCTCATGTCTTAAAGCCATCTCTACAATTACATACAAAGGATCTCTGATGCGTGTCAACATAACTCTAGCCAGCTCAGACTTTAGGCCTCTTATGAACTTCTCATTCCTTTTAATCACACTATCCACTGTAGCATACCCATACCTAGCCAACTCCTCAAACCTTCTAGCATACTCCAACACAGTCATATCCCCCTGCCCCAGCTCAGCAAATTTCCTGAGCAAGGTAGGCTTAGTTATTTCCGACATGAACCTCTCCTCGAACCTTCGTCTAAACTCAGCCCATGTCATCATTTCTTTATTCACTCCAACTGCCACACTATTCAGCTCCCTAAAACTATCCCCATGCAAGCCTCCTCTTCTGCTCATCATTGAGCCCCAAGTCTGTAAAGATTCTCTCACAATGCAGCAACCAATTCTCCACCTCAGCATCTTCAGTTCCAATAAACGGCTTTCCTGCAAGCCTAACATAGTTTCTACTCAGAATAGCATAGATGTTGACCACCGAAGCTTTCTGAACTCCTCCTCTAACTAATCCAGTAGCAACACCCGCTTGCATCATATTCACGAAAAACTGATGCATTGCTTCCGTACTAACTTGCGGGACTCTAGTACCCACATCCTTAGCTTATCTTGACCAGGGTTTCTCCTAGTACTTGGTCTTGCATTTCTATTTGTTGTGGTGCTTCGCCCTCTAATATTAACTCTTCCAGCATCCTATCTGCATTCGAGCCTCATGAGATATAGAAGAATAGCCTAACAAAGATAGGAGACTAGAGATATAGCGTATACTTATATATAGCAAATACAAGTATGTTCTATAGCATTATCCCATACCCCGATCTTTTCTCTAATTCTTAAGGATTATGTTTCCAAAAAATCATTTTTAGTTAAAGTTTTTCATAAACCAATGCTCCGATACCAAGTTGTAACATCCCTAATCTTGAGGTCCGAAGCTAAGCGCTACAGATGTTGGACTCATCCATAGTGTTAACTTCCGGTGACCAAATACGGTAATGTTAATGGTATTCATAATGTCAGAATCACATGAATATGAAACAAAATCACAGATTTCAAAAGCATCTTTTCAAATTACACTTCGCAAAACATGTTTCATATCCAATTATATAATCCCATCGCTTTCCTAGGTTCATATCAAATATAATTATTACATAAATACACCAAAAGCGACATATGAAGATGCTCCCTTGGTTGATCATATTACTATATTGTCAAAACTGACCTAATACAAACACAACGGAAATACATCAAACAAAAACTACAACTCCTATATAGCTATCCGTCAGCCACCTGCTTGTCTCCGAAAGTTTTATTCATCAACCTACTAAAACTTGTAAATCTTTAACCCTTAGCCTACACAAATCAATTTTGAGCACCTAGAGTTAAGGGTAAAAACATAAACTTCGAGTCAAACATAAAGCCTGGTGTGAATAATACTATACATCTCGGTATTTGATATTAAGTAATACTTTTAAATCAAACTTAAACAAGGAAAATATATACTCTATGCTTTACTCAAAATCACCGTGCCATGTTTTATATACTTTACTCAAATCTTTGTTAACGAAAACATTTAAGTCTTTGAAAATACCCTTTTCGAATCTATTGAAAGTTCCCCATTCGAAACCGTTGAAAGTACCCCTTTCGAAACCCAGTAAACCCCTTTCTTTCACCTAGGCAGAAAGGCCAAAACATTCCTTTCGAAAACATTCATATAAACCTTTCGAAACCATTTAAAAACCTTTCCTTCGAAAGCCATAAAACCTGAGACATCCTATCTTTAAAACACTTAAACATTGCCTTTCGAAAACATTGGAAAACCTTTCCTTTTAAACCTTTTGAAACCATTAGGGAACCACCCCTTCGAAACCTTCATTAAAACCTTTCGAAAGCATTAAAACATAAAACCTTTTGAAAGTCTTTGGCTTCAAGTAAAACATGTGAAATAGCCTTTCGAAACCATTTAAACTATCTCCTTCATAACCTTTGGGTTCTACCTTCAACAGAGCAAAAGGGTCATAAACATTCAAGTCGAAAGCACTCTTTCGAAAGCATTTCCTAAGTAAAGAAGTGATGGTGTTGAAACCACCCTTCCGAATCATTGGAGAAGTGGCTAAGTTTTATAAAACAAAACAACCTTTTTGAAACCATTCGTCTCGACAGGTAGAAAAGCGATAGTTAGGGGTTTCGACCCCTTCGAAAGCATTTACTTAAAACAATGGCGCAACCCATTTTGGACCCATTCCTTAAATCGATTTGACCCAATCGGAAGCTAACCAAGTCGAAAGCATATCCTTCGAAAGCAAAGCAGGAACGTTTTCATTTGAAAGTAAAGTAGCACTTCGACCCCTTCGGAACCACTGGTTTCGACTCAATACCTTTCGCCTATATCCAATTCCCTACGCATCAAGGCTTTAATGCCATGCACATTGGTTTCGATGGTGACGGTGACATAACTACTAAGTCGGAATCTAGATGCCGAAAGTGGTGAAACATGCTAAAAGCATGTAAAAAACTGACTTTAACCTTAAAAAGAAATTCTTTTCAAATATCCTGCCTTGTTTGTTTAAATATTATTGGTTGCCAATTTTCTTTTCTAAAAGTGCTGCCAAAATTTCAGAATTAAATAATTTACAAAATACTCCTTCTCCTTTTAAAAATATATAAAACATTTAAGTCCCATACATTAAATAATTTTATTTATTCATCTAAAACTTAGGAAAATTCTACAAATATTCCTATAAATCATTTTTAATATATTTTCTAACATACATTAATTTCAGACCGAAAACATAAATAATTTAACCGTAAATTATTTTAAATCCAAATAACATTTTCTTCACTAGAAAATTAATATCAAATCCACATTAATTCAAAAAATTATGAGAATTGAAACTCATCTCTAAAATATCATTTCTGATCTATATCTAAAATCGCAAGGCATTTCGATGTCATTTAATAGGGTTTTCACATCAAAACATATCATAAAAGCTATATGAATAAGCACAAATCATCAACAAGCATATATAAACATTTAACCATTCAAAACATGGTATAACCTTGTAAAATAATTTGGATTAACCTTAAAACCAAAAACAATAGAAAATATGAGATGTAGTAATTATTCACCTTTGCTTTGATGTTAAGGAGATGAGATATGAACTTTGATTTAGGTTTATTAGCTTCTTCCTCTTGATTTAGCATAATTTCCCCTCTTTCTTGTTTAATGGTGGTCGGCCTCTATGTTTATGTTTTAATTTATGGACTTGTGAAAATGAATGTGTGGAATATGGTGGTTAAGGGTTTTGGGTATAAGGGTATTACTCTTTCCTATTATGCCCTTGTCTATTTACTCTAACTTAATCCATTTTACTTCCTTTCATTCATTAGTTTACATAGGCATGGCTATCTATTTATAAATCACAAATCTCACTCTCTTAACAAATTACATTATTTCATTTAATTTACCTAATTAAATGTTCTAAATAATGTTACTAAAAATATGGGGTGTTACAGTAGACATTCTACGTTCCAGTCACTCTTTCTTCACCTGGGAGCAGCCAAAGCTTGTCTTCTGGATCATCATAAAGCACTCCATCCATGGGTCAAGGAAGAAGCGGGAAGAAACCAAATCAAGTTAAACCTGAGAAGAAAATGTCCAAATGGAAAAAGCATAAGAAATGACCGTTGGTTTATTTTGTGTAGATATACTCATTTTTTATTTGTAGTTGTAGGTGTCTGTTTTGGTTTTAGACCGAAGTTGTGCGAGTTCGGCCCCACCTTTGTTTTCAGCCTAGGTGTAAATAACACTTGTGCTTTTCTTTCCAAGTTCTATCTTGAATGTGAATAACAAAGACTTTTGTTTTGTTCAATCTTCATTTAAATTCATCTAAGTATTCGAGAAATGCGCTTTCCAGTCCATGTACTCACGGTCCATATCTTTCCATGATTATTGTCGGACTAAATCATTAGTCCGTACCGTGATTTGATGGTCTTTCGCCATTTCTATGAACGTAAAGCGATCATTGAAGTGCCAATCCATGGGCATTTATATATTAGCATATCGTATTCTAGAATCTGGTCAAATTTCGATCACCTGGAAAGGTGATTTAAGCATTCCTCTTGAAGGAACTTTAAATGTGATTGCACTTGTCTTCAGGCATCGATCGAGGTTTAGAAGAGATCTCGCCTAGCTCTAGGCAATGATCTCCAGCCTTTCCATACTCTGGGCAAGACATTGACGCTTTTCCAAACTCCGGGCAAAAGTTAATGAATCGATGATCGAGTCATGTCCATTTTGGTTTATACTCCTGCCCCTATATAAAGGACAAGATTCAGTGGATGGATGGTCAAATCATGTCATTTTTTATTTATACTCCTGTCCCCACATCTAGGATAATAGGTAGCTTGCATTCATCTCTGGACGGCAAGAGTGGTTGAACTCCAAAGGTCCGATCATGGACCGTAGAAGTTTGGTTGGCACCTAACTTCGAGTACCTACATACCAGCATTATACACATGCAGATTCATTCAAGTTGGTCATATTTCACAACTCTTAATTTATGTAAAGACAGAGTCACAGATTCGAAAAGCCATTTCACTTTATAAAAGACTGCAAATGATAGGTCTATCTTATTACATGGCTTCAATTATGTACAAATTTATTTCTAACTGAAATAGCATCGTAAGTGTTCTCTTTTCCATGCCCTCGGGAGTGAGATTCCATCCACTATTGCTAGCTTGAAAGTGCCATCTCCAAGTTTTTGTTCAATTGCGTACAGACCTTCCCAACTCGGGCCCAAGTTCTGGGGGCATGGGAAGATTCGTTTGAGAACTGGGTCTCCAATTTCAAAGGTCTGATTCCTGACCTTGGCATTGTAATATCGAGTGACTCAGCTTCAGTGTGCAACTACTCTCAAGTCAGCTTCATCGCGCTTCTCATCAAGCATATCAGAGACTCCAGCAAGAGTTGCTTATTCGTCCATGGATTATAGTGAATCATTCAATAAGAAGGTACTTCCAGTTCAACCGAAATCATAGCTGCTGATCCGCAAGCTAAGGCGAATGGAGAATGGTCGTCGTTGACTTTTGGGCCATCCGATAAGCCTAAAGTGCTAATGGAAGTTCATCAACACACTTGTCGTTAGCATTTTCCAATCGTTTTTTGAGAATGGAATTAACAATCTTATTCATGGCTTCAACTTGTCCATTCGCCTGGAGGTGTGCCTCCGCAGCAATTCTCTTATCTATGTGATGTCAATAGTAGAAATATTTAAACTTGATACTGTCAAATTAGGTCCCGTTATCGGTAATAATTGCTTATGGAACTCCAAAACAACAGATGATATTCTGAACCACAAAGTTGATTGCTTTCTTTATGGTAATTGTGGCTAATGGCTCTTCCTCAGCCCATTCGGTGAAGTAATCAATGGCGACGATGGTGTACTTCTTGCAACCCTTAGATATCGACAACACACTGATAATATTGATTCCTCAAACTGGAAATGGCCAGAGACTGACCATTTGAGTAATCTCCATCGACGGAGCTCTAGGAATCTTAGAAAATCGTTGGCAGTTGTCACACTTTCTGGTGTAATCAGCTGCATCTTGGTTGACAGTTGGCCAGAAGTACCTATAGTGGATAGTCTTCTTCGTTAGGGTTTTCCCCCAGTGTGGCCGCCACAGGCCCCTTTATGAACTTCTCTCAGGACTTGTCTGGCCTCATCGTTGGCGAAATCCCATAACATCAGGACTAAGAATCCTTTCCTGTAAAGTGCTCCTTGCTCAAAGATACATCTCGAAGCTTGGCGAAGGAGCTTCCATCGCTCGGTATTTCTGTCTGAAATGATTTCCCTCTATAAGTAGTTCTTTATTCGAGTCATCCATGACTCCTTCTCACACCCGGCCTCTAAGATCCATTCGACATCCATATGGTGGATGCTTGGAGCCGACTATACTTCTACCAGAATAGGCCCATGAGTGTGCACCTCCAGAACTAGCCAGCTTAGCCAGCGAGTCAACCTTTGCATTTTCCTCCTTAGGAATATGCGTTATTGTGTAATATTCAATGTTACTAAGCAGCTCAAGGGTCCAGGTTAGATAAAGATCTAGCCTCACTCCCTTTGCCTGAAACTCTTTCCTTACTTGACACACCACCAGCTGGGAATCACAAAAAATAGGTAAAGTTTTAACTCCTAGTTCCTTGGTGATTTTGAGTCCCACAATCAATACTTCATACTCCGCTTCGTTGTTCGTTATAGGAAAATCGAGTCTCAAGGCATAAAAAATTGAACGTTCCTCGGAAGTGACAAGTACAACTCTAGTACCAGAACAACGTTCATCCGATGCACCATCTGTGTTCATCTTCCACCTAGCATTTTGCTCACTACTGCTCTTTAGAGTATCGTCTTGCATAGTGTACTCAGCTATGAAACCTGCCAAAGCTTGACCCAAGGTTATCCTTCGAGGATGATAGATTATGTCATATTAGCTCAATTCAATGTTCCATTTCAACAGCCTTCCAAAAATCTTAGGTCTCTGTAAGACTTGTCACAAAGGCTGATAAGTGAAAACATTGATGGATGAGCTTGAAAGTAGGGAAGAGTTTCCTTGAAGCGATCAATAGGAAGTATGAAAGCTTTTCTAGTCATGAGTAATTTCTTTCTACTCCTGTCAATCGCTTACTAATGAAGTATACCGGTTGCTGGATGCAGGACTCCTCATGTACGAGTGCAGCACTCAGAGCATGCACCAACACTGCTAGATATATAAACAGGTCCTCGCTATCTAATGACTTATAAAAAATGGGGGGTCTCTCCAAGTGATTCACCAGAGCCTGAAATGCGTCTTTACAATCCTGCATCCAAGCAAAATTCCTTTTTCCCTTCTTAATTATGTCAAACAAAGGGATGCATTTGTCTGTTGCTTTGGAGATGAAACAACTCATGGCGGCAACCTTCCCATTTAAACCCTGGACCTCCTTGATCGTCTTTAGGGCTTCGATGTTTCTCAATGCCTCGATCTTTTTCGAATTTGCTTCAATCCCATGGGATTTCATAACGAAGCCCAAAAATTTCCCTAACGTAATGCGAAATGAGCATTTCATAGTGTTAAGCTTCATTCCGTATTTCTGGAGAATGCCGGACATCTCTGCCAAATCGTCAATGTGGTATGTCGAATATCCTGACTTCACAAGCATGTCATCTACATAGACTACCATCGAACAACAATTCCGATCTTCGAACTTCTTGTTTACCAGCCTCTAGTAGGTTACTCTAGCATTCATTAATCTGTAGGGCATGAAAAGGTATCAATATAGTCCTAGTTCGGTTATAAAGCTGGTGTGTTCTTGTTCCAGGATGTACATTAGGATCTGATTGTATCTAGAGTATGCATCCATGAACGTAAGCAATTCATGTCTAGTTGTCGAGTCTACCAACTGATCTATCCTTGGGAATGGGAAACTACCCTTTGAACATGCGTTATTTAGGTTTGGATAGTCAACACATATACTCCACTTATCGTTTGACTTTTTCACTGAGACATGGTTTGATGCCCACTCTGGGTATTAAACATCGCAGAAGAAGTCGTTTATGTTTCATAGGAACACATGGGATCTTTCAACTTCTCCACTTCTTCTTTGAGGGTTGGGGATCTCTCCGAGCCTAGGCTGCAACGTTTCTGATTCATAGGAACACATTTAGGATTTATATTTAATGCATGGCTCGCTATTTCCAATGAGAATCCACACATGTCAGTGTGTACCCAAGCGAGCACATCCAGGTTCACCCGGAGAGAACCAATCAACTCCTTCATCATTCTTACACCAAGCTGCGACCCGATCTTCAGGATCCATGTCGGGTCTTCTTGGCTGACTGGGATGTTGATCGTCAACTTGACTTGAGCTGCCCTTCCATCCAATGGCTCTTTTCGTGGATCCATATCCTCATGAAATAGACTGTGTTGCCCAAACCAGGGCTCAGGCAGTGGTTTCTATGCATCCAAAGCATTGATGTAGAGGGTCCCCTTTACTCTCTTTCCTTTCTCACTTCACCTTGTCTCCTTCAACTCAACGACATAACACTCGCGACCAAGTCCCTAATCTCCCTGGACTATTCCCACGCCATTCCCTGTAGGAAATTTCATTATCAAGCACCAATGAGCTATATCCGCTTTGAATTCAGCCAGGGTCGATCGACCCAAAAATTCATTATAAGCAGAGTAAATATCCAACACCACAAAAGGCACGATCCGCACTTGCTTAAGGTCACCCTCGCCAAGCACCATTGGTAGTTCCACATATTCGACAGGCTCTGTAGCCGTCCCATTAAATCCGTGGATTTGAGATTTACATAGTTTCAATTCCTTGTCCTCCAAAAGCATCTGGTCATAGGCTTTCTTAAATGAAATGTTGATCGAACTCCCATAGTCAATTAGCACATTGCATACAACAACATGGCCAATCATGGTTGTAATCACGAGCGGGCCAATCGTTGGGGCTTCCACCCCATTAGCATCTCTATTCCAAAAAACAATGTCATCTATAATGGTTCTGAATTGTTTTACCGGAGCTCCATCCTCCATAGCAAACTAGTTCACATTCTCTATGTGTTTCAATGCACCAACATACCTATCCATCTCGTTCAAACTCTTATCGGTTGGATGTGGCCCACCGATGATTGTAGTGATCACCAAACGTTTTTCAAGCCGCCTAGGCTCTTCACCACTAGGCCCGGCTTGCCCCCGTTGGAATGTCGACTTAAGGGGTTGTAATTTCCTTGCCCTCCATCCTGTGGGGCTTTCACAAACTGCTGCAACTTCTTTTTACAAATCAACTCCTCGATCATATCACGCAAATGTCTTCATTCATTGGTGTTATGACTGTATGTCTCATGGAACCTGCAAAACTTGCCAAAATTTTCTCCTTCTCAGTCGACTCTCTCGGAACTGGCTTCTTGTACTGCTCAGTACCTTGAGTAGCCAGATAGATATTCTCTATTGAGTTATTCAATTCAGTATAGTTATCATAATTAGGAATCCTGGGACGATTCCTAATATCAGACTTTCGCTTTCGGGCCACGTTATCACTCTATTTCTAACAATCATTCTTGTTGCCAACATTTACATTCGCATTTCCGGAATTCCCTCCAGACTATTTTACAACAATATTGCTCTGTATCACTTCAGCTGAAGGCCCAACATCATCCCTTCGAGAACAAGTGCATGCCTCTTCCAAGCACAAGGATTGATTAGCCTTTTTGTAAAAAATATCCATCATCGACGGGGGTTTTATTTCCAACCTTCTCCGGAAATCGGTCTTGGGATGAATCCCCTTGATCAGTGTCATCAATACTATGTCATCTTTAGCATTCGTAACTTCTGTCATAGTTGTATGGAACCCATTTAAGAAATCCTTCAATGACTCTCCCACTCCTTGGAAGAGGTTTGATAACGATATCACATCCTTCGAGAATGAAGTGTGTAGACAGAATTGCTTCAAAAACCTTCACGTCCACTCAACAAAAGACGATATGGATCTCGGCGGGAGCTAGGTGAACTACATCGTCGCTACTCCCTCCAAGAAGATTGGAAAACAACGACTTCTCACGACATCGGATGCTCGAGCAGAGTCCATATCCATTCTTATTTCATCAAGTGCTGCCTTGGATCTGTTTTCCCTCGTACAACGACATTATCGACATTACAAACCATTATGGATACTTCGCATACAGAATGTTCTTAATAAAGAGTTCTGACTTGGAGAACTACCCCACTCATCATTACTTCAGAATTGGTTTTCACTCACAAGTTTCCCGACCATCTTAGCCACGTTCTCATGTTTTAAAAGTTTGGCTGAACGATGGTAATTGAGATCCATTTCGACTGTTCGGCCTGGTGAACGATCTTGGGCAGACCCTCGATACATGAGTTCTCCAGACTTTGGGAGATTCGTTCGTCTAACAGCCCCCCATTTTTTATTCCTATGCAGCGAATCATTAGCAATAGCATGATATTCCAGATTCTAATCATCGACAGCGTGATTCTAATTATCTACGGCCTAAAAACTCAGCCCCACGATCTCCATATTGTTATCCACGTCCAGATTAGTTCTCCCGATATCGGTACCGATCCATAAGATGGCCAAATGGATTGTCTTGAACTCTTTATCTAGGCTCAATTTGTAGTTAGATTCGTGATTCCAAACTTGTTTGCACCATTATTGGCTTGTTTCTGAGTCCAAATGATGGATCCATGGAAGAATGGAGTTGCTAATTTTAAGTGCTCGAGGAGATCGATAGAGGATTGCATGAGATCAATGCAGTAGGACTTGGAATGGCCTTCTAGTATCAAGACATGTAAGTAGGAGAAATTTGGACCAGAATTGACAAACTATCGTGGATTAGTACAGATCCAAGTGGCTCGATTGCTACCGATCCACCACTTTGGTGGATCTTGGCACTGTGCTCTTATGGTGGTTTGGTTCTTGCCTCGTGTCTCTGTTTGCACTTGGTTTCTGGACTATTGGGCTATCTCTCTAGGCTTTCTGCCTCTATTGCTTTCAAGTTCGACTCGTCCAGTCTGTCCAAATATTGCCTTGTCAAAAGGCTAGATAATACATACAAACACAAATGTCAACAATCATACAAAACCATATAGCCAACACAAATATCCTCATACATATATAAAATACTACTGACACACATGTCTAAACAAACATCCAAACCAAAAAATACCATCACCATCACAATGCAAACAAAATATCCAAATAATACGAATAGAAATATTATCACGATCGCAATACAAACCAAACTAAATGAAGAGTCCTTTATCACCATCACAAAAAATCACACATCCAAACAATACCTTCATTATGCAAAGCAAATATCCCAACATTATCAACCAAAATACTATGTACTTGCCTAAACCATGCCCACCATCATCATCTTCATCTTCATCCCCATCATCGCAACTAGTAGAAATGTCTTCAATTAGGAAGCGTTGCAAAAATGCATTTGTAACCAATCCAAGCTTCTTCTCTAACTTACCGACATGTGACTTCAATCATCGATTTTCTTCTTCTACACTAGTGCAAAATGTAGTAACTCTATCTGATGACAATCTTTACATTTTATCCAAATTTGTTTGTTAATGGTAAGTAATTTTTATTTCAACTATTATATTTAATGAAACAAAAATTTTAAATTTGCATTAACCGTATATTTGTTTAGCTATTTGAGTGATTTAATTTATATTTTTTAGTTAAAAATGGATTAGAAACACTAATAAATAGCATTTAAGATTTAGGTGCTATCAATTCTTATATTATCAAAATAAAATGAAAAATGAAAAACGCTATGCACATAACCCTTGCCAATTCCAAAGTTAGGATAAAAATTTATTTTAACGGCCGAAGTTTTACTAGTTATTTTATCTTATTTGCTAAAGAGAAAACAATCCAAACCCTAAAAATCGTTCTTCACTTCAAATTAAATTACTTTTATTTCTATCTATCTTTTAGATCCATTTACGTCCCGCTCATCAAATCTTTGATTATTCCAAAACTATTTCCTATGATGTTCTATTTTCTTTTACTCTTACCTCTATACCTTGCAAGAGTTGGAGTTGCTAATCCAGGGAATCACACAGTGATGGTAATGCCAATTATTTAGGCTGGATCTATACCTCAGTAAAGAAGAGCTGGTTTGATGTTCATTGGCCAATATTTGATCAACTATCATCTAGATTCGTTTAGGATCTTTGTCTAGTTATCCTTGACTATCATAATTTTCTTTTTGATTATATCATGTTTATAGAAAGATTTATGTTTATCATATCCTATGACTTTTTTTATGGGTAGAATGAGTTGATACATGACACTTATATCCCCTTACATTTATGCATATTGTGTGGTGTGTTGCATTGTTGATGTAGTACATGCGTTGTTTGGTTGACTTAATGCTTGTACGTAAGTGTATGTGGGTGCTTATATATCTCATTAATGTGTTTCATGCATTCGTGTGTGTGTGTGTGTGTATGTTGTTACGTAATAATGTGTTAGCTCAAGTGCATTATGAGTGCTTGTGAGCGCATTTAGATTGATATGAGTATGAATGAGTACTACTGTCATGTATGGTTAGTTTTTTATGTAATGATATTGGTTAGGTGCTTCTTGTATTGAGTTAGAGAATGACTCAAATATTGGTATACAACATTGTGATGAGGATATTTTATTATCGAGAGAGGTTTATGACTTAAGATAAGTATTATGTTTTATATCATGTGTTAAGCATATAGGACATAATTTTGTTGCTTAAACCTATATTGAGTTGTGGGTATATCTTCTAGTTACCTCTATTGTTTGAGACACGTGGATATTTAAACAGATTCATACATTACAAGACTATTTTATGATGTTATACTTGTATCCCTGTTATCAATGCGTTAATACATGCACATTGGTTATCTGGATGATACCTATGTTTGTATGAATCGTTGTTATGTGAATATGTTCATATTTTGTATGAGTAAATCATGCAGGAAATAATATTTTGATAACATGTTATCTTGTGAATGTAAAGAGCTTTACAAAAATGATCAATACATAAGTAAATTTTATATGAGCTATTGAAATGACATGATGAACATACCGAATATGTTACATTTTATGTAAAGGCTTGAATAATAATATGGGAGTTTACCAAAACTTATTATCCTTAATCAAATCATAAATTTAAACTTGTGTGACATGTGAATTGTAAGAAGAGGATTCCAACTCTTATAAGAGGATTCCCACTCTTATAAAACTCAAACATAAAATATAAGTGATAAACTCACAAATTTTTAGGAGAAGAAGATATCATTTGTATTGCATATACACGTCTATTTATAATACAAGACTTGACAGCTATAAAATAATACTTTACCAATATTAGAAGATCTTAATTTATACTTCCCTTAACTCTAGGATATAATACTTTACCAATATTAGAAGATCTTAATTTATTTTTTCCATATCTTAATTTGTACTTACCTTAACTCTAGGATATAATTCCTTACACACCCCCTCAAGTTGGAGTATGTAAATCATGATTGCCCAACTTGCGTAATAGAAAACCAAATTGTTGCTTCCCAAGTGCCTTTGTCAAAATATCTGCCAACTAATGACCTGTAAGAACATACGCAGTTGCTAGATTTCCAAACAACAACTCATCATGAAAAAATGACAATCTACCTCTATATGCTTAGTACGATCATGTAACATAGGATTTCTCGCAATATGGAGCGCAGACTGACTATCACAAAATAACTTCATCGGCTTAGGATGTAAAACACCAAGGGAGGACAACAACGACTTCATCAATAGTAATGGCCGTAGCATGATACTCAGCTTCGGCAGACGAACGGGACACAGTAGGTTATTTCTTAGTCTGCATATACATGAACATGCAAGGGCACATTGCCCTAAATATAACTGAACAATGAGTAATTTGCATAAGACTGCTTACAACCAAATGCATTCAAAGCATTAGACAACTTAGCAAACCACTGCAGGGGATCCTGCAATAACTAGCCAATTCATCTTGCAACTTATTCAATTCACCATAATACAAAACCATAGACCTACCCCTTTGCTTACAATCAGCAATTTGAGAGTTGAGTTCAAGAATAAAAGGGCCATTACCAAGGGAATATCTATCACGTAGATCATTATTAGGCTTTAACATTATCAGGAAAATGCACAGCAGAACGAATAGAAAAATCAAGAGTATTAACAATCCAAGCAACAAGCATAGAATTAATAATACCACATTAATCAAAATCAGGAGACTTTGCGTTAGGCACAGCCATGGTACCACCAATGAAGCGGAGTTTGTTCTTAGCATGCAAGTTGTTACGGAACTAACGAGACCACTCCTCATAATTGTCATCCTTTAGTATAGTAGGGCTAATCACAACACCGGTACCTTGGATGAAGGTAATACACAGAAAAAAAGGCTCATAGCGAGATCCCTTGAGCGGAGTTTGATCTTCATCACTAGGCATCACGAAAAAAAAATCAAATTTAGAGAGATTCCAGCACCATGATAAATTCACAAATATTTAGGAGACGAAGATATCGTTTGTATTACTTATACACGTCTATTTATAATATAAGAGTTGACGACTATAAAATAATACTTTACCAATATTAGAAGATCTTAATTTATACTTTCCTTAACTCTAGGATAAAATACTTTACCAATATTGGAAGATTTTAATTTATACTTTCTAGATCTTAATTTATAATTTCCTTACTGTAGGATATAATTCCTTACATACACCCACCAGAATCTCTAAATTTCTCAAAGAAAAGAACGCAAACATGGAATGCTTTATTCAGACCAAAACATGATGGACTATTCTTGGGTTGTTCATCGGTGGTTAACTATGTAGGTGCAGTGAAGTTAGCACATGATTAGGGCACTAGGCATACAATAGTTACTATTATTTATGAAAATGGAATGAGACATCAAAGTAAATTCTATAGTACTAAGTACCTATCTGCCGTTGGAATTTCACCTTCTGCAACTACTCTTGAGTTTCTTGACCATCGATGACTTATTGGTTATAGTAACTGTAATATGAATAACCAATATAGCTTTATATATTTTACGTTAATACGTAAAAAAATTCTCTGGGTTGTTGGTTAATGTCAATATTATTTCTTTTTGTTTTTTGGTAGTACATTTTTAATACCATATTTGTTAAATTTTTGGCTGAATCATACACAATGTTAACCTCACTTGATAGTTTGATTTTGAGTTATTAGATTTACCATTTGATGTACTACTTATACTTTTATCACTTGTAACTATAACTATATATATATATATATATATATATATATATATATATATATATATATATATATATATATATATATGATTATAACCATTTTTAATATAATTTGGAATTATACACTGTGTTAACCTTACATCTATAATCACATTGGTGGGGAAAGAATGCTACCTATCAAAGAATTAGTATTTGACATGGGTATGATGCGAGTGTACATTAAATTTGCAAAAACTTTGTTAACTATATTGTTTATAAGTTGATCACCAAGTATTCACGTCCACCTCATTGTCTTCTTAACCTCATTCTCTCTCTCATCACCAGCTAGCTAGTTTGATTAAAATTATGTTAACTATATTGTCCTCACATTTTTCTTTCAGGCAATCTTTGTTAAGAAATGGACTTGCAATGCTTACCGTTATAATTCCAGCACACTTTTTGTTGTAAGTTGCATCAAGCTAGTCAATGGGTAGGTTAAGGAAGTTGATGGTAGTCATTTTAGAATAGACGACAAGCACACAGGCCCCATTGTTGTTACCAACAAGGTCATCGGCAAGGCAGAGCATCGAGCCTCCGCCAATGAAGCCTTGTTGGTACATTATGAAACGTTTCAACCTAGGTGGGAGCGATAACAATATGATGAGCTGGCAGTCTTCCCTGGTATGCCTGAGCCGCTTGCTGTGCAAAATACAATGTGGCTAATTTCAGACTTAGGATGGCCCCACTTTTTCATGGCAGTCGATGCAGATGCTTTTCCTAGATTTAGGACTTCGGCTATGGAAATGGCTTGCTGGGCCGACAAGGAAGGGCCCATATATTCACACATTGTTAGGTTTGCTTTTAAGATCTTATATTTCAGGCGCATGTATCTTTTCCATATGGTTGATTTTTCACCTCACACTAAATATTCAATTTGTTTTAGCATGCTCAATGTTTTATAAAAAAAACTAAAAATTACTAATACATTCTTCTACACTGTAACGTCCCGAGTTTTCATCCCCCGAATATCGACACTAATACGTTCACGGTATTCATGTGCCGAGCATCTAAGTGCCGAAAAGATGAAAAGTTGGGGTAAAAATAAAAAGAAAAGGAAATAGACAAGAAAGTAGAGAACATAACATCATAATTTCACTAGCAAAACGGTAATATATAGTATCCAAAGAATAGTACAAAGGGTTACACCGATGCAGAAATTTTGGAGTTACAAAACCTAAGTACCATCATCAGTCTGGATAGTTATTGCAACCTATCCTCAAAAATGTTAATATGTACAATATAGCAATGCAACAGAAATAGGAATACTATGATAGGTGAAACATCCAGCTCGTCTTCTCGATCTCCAAAGAACATCAACGAAAACCTACCTTTATCAAACTACTCGAAAGAGTATGGAAGGAATTTAAGGAAAATAAAAACCAAACGTCGGACATATTTCTGGATGAGAAACTCAAGAAATATGCGTACGACATATAATAGTACATTTGAGACCACATGGAATGCCATAACGGTTATCCCCTCAAAAAAACCACCATCTGATAAGTACATAAGCTGATATGATAGATAATGTCTAGGATAAGAATATAAATATTATAACATAGTTGGAATGGTTACGTTGGTTACATTCAAAAGCATATTAGAGGGTACAATCAAATCCGATACGGAACTTTCGCATATTGGATTTCCATGGAGACGCCTCTAGTAAATTTAAGCGGATCTCCATGCACAGGGATCAGAAAACACCTTTTAAGCGTCGTATATCTTTAGATAAAATATACCATGAGGTAAATATAAGTGGCCTATGCCCGAACATAAACATGAACCACGTGGAACCAAATATCATCAACTTTCGCTGGAAAACAATCGAAAAGTATCTCTAGAATGAAAGTTGATAATCCCTTGACGTGGGTCAGCTTAACCCCAAGTTGTGTAGCCTACTTTGTCTTTAGCCATTTCCAATGTCTAGGTTTACATTCGACATCTTTCATATTCCAAATTAACTATACCTCATTCAAAAGGGAAGCTCGGTAGGTTAGAGCTTTATTGCTCATATCCCTGCTCGACATCAATCTTAACTCTCACAAACAGATAAGCCTACTTCGTTGGTTTTTGGCATTAAGCAAAGTTAATTACCTTTTAAACAAGTAAGTAAACAACAAGATTAACACATTTCTGACATTCCAACTTACTATCCTCGTTCAAGAGGGAAGCCCGGTAGGTTAGGGCTCTATTGCTCATATCCATACTCGACATCAATCTTAAATCTTAGAATTATATAAGCATACCTCGTTGGCTATTAGTGTTAAGCCTAGTCAATTACCTTTTTAAAAATTTAAAAATACTATGTAAATAGGTTTTAAATATCTATGTAAAATATTGCTTTAAAATAACTAATTTATAATTTGATGAAAAACATGTTTTATATTATAAAACCTCTTTACTTTGAAAATACATATATAATTATTAAAAATATATTTAAACTTCAAACTAATACTAATATACAACAAAATAGGTTAGAAATCATCTCTAAAATGATTAGAGAAAAATACCAAATTTAAATATCATTTTTGAACAATTAAAACCATAAGAAATTTACTACAACGTTTATAAATGCTATTAAAAGTCCTTGTTAAAGAACACATTGAAAAGCACGATCTTTGTAACTAGTTTAACCACTTTAATAAATAATTTAATATTTGAAATTATTATAGTAAGTACTACTGTTAGGGTACTTATAACCATGATAAGAAACCTCTAAGAATATCTTCCCATTTACTTATAAAAATTCCTGAAAACAAGGGATTCAAAAGTGAACTTTTAACGACTATTCTCGCTTTGAACACTTTCAAACTTACTTCAGTTCAACATACAAGTTAAAAAACCATTTAAATATCAAGTCAAGGCCACACCACATGTTTAAAAGGATAATAAAAGTAATGTTATACAATATAAAATTATCGTTTGCTTTCAGAAGCAAGAGGGGTCCAAAGTTTATAACTTTACTTAGCTAATATCACTTTAACTTTATACTTCGCACACAAGATATATATACACAAATCATACTTATAAGATAGTGAGATAACTCACTTAGATCCATGCCAAACCCAAGCATAAAGCCACAAGACTCAAAGAACCACCTCCTTCCTTTACCAAAATCCTAAAGATCCAACGTTTAGCACTTTCAAACCAAGGCAACACCTCCCTTCCTCCTCCCATGCTCATAGCCCCCTCTTGGATCCTCCTCTTCCTCTCACATTTTCCCACTTTTTAGTTGCTAATCATGCTTCTCATGATGTTTTAGGCTTATAACCAAAGTTTAGAAGAGAATGTGATGATATGGTTAAGATATTAAAAAGTTAGAGAAGAATTAGTTGATTAGTGCTTAAGCACTTTCACATTTTTATTCTCATACTTCATTTCAAGCTTTATGAATTTGTGATTTATTATCAATGATGTTCCCCTCCTTTTATAAGCTTCAAATGGTGTAGCATAAACTTGTTCTCACCCCCCTTTCGTGTCATGTAAGGCTTACCTCCGTAATGGTAGTACAAACCCAAAACCATTTCATACTTAAAGATCTTTGTGTACATTCTTTTAAAGTACCCTAATGGTAGTACAAATCTAAAACCATTTCATACTTATATCATCTTTAAAAATTCTTATTAAAGATCTAAGATAATATCTGGTTAATTTCAATAGTAAACTAATTGATTATCCAGTCAAAAAAATTGCTTAAACAAATCAATGTTCATATACTTAACTCATTTCTGACATTTCAACTTAACCATTCCTTGTCCGAGAGTGAAGCCAGGTAAGTTAGAGCACCGGTTGCACCAAAGGCTTGCCTAGACACTTCGTTTTTGAATCTCACAAATAGATAAGTTTACTAGTCGGCTTTTAGTGTTAAGTATAGTGTTAATGATTTCCATAAAAAAGTAACAAACAACACGACTAATCCATTTCTGACAATTCTGACTTAACTATTCCTTATTCAAAAGGGAAGCCCTGTAGGTATTAGAGATGTATTACTCGTATCCCTACTCGACATCAATCTTAACTCTCACAAATCGATAAGCCTACTTTGTCGGCTTAAGCAAAATTAATTAATGTTTAAAAAAGTAAGTAAACAACAAGATTAACACGTTTTCGACATTCCAACTTAACTATTTATCGTTTAAGAGGGAAACCCAGTAGGTTAGAGCTCTATTGCTCATATGCCTACTCCACATTAATCTTAACTCTCACAAATAGATAAGCCTACTTTGTCGGCTTTTAGCGTTAAGCAAAGTTAATTACCTTTTAAACAATTAAGTAAACAACAAGATTAATATGTTTCCAACATTCCAACTTAACTATTCCTTATTCAAGAGGAAAGCCCGGTAGGTTAGAGCTCTATTGCTCATATCCCTACTCGACGTCAATCTTAACTCTCAGAAATAGAGAAATATACCTCCTCGGCTTTTAATGTTAAGCCTAGTCAATTACCTTTTTTGAAACTTTAAAAATACTTGTAAATCGGTTTTAAATGTCTATGTAAAATACTAACTAAAAATAAATAATTTATAATTTGATTAAAAACATTTTTATATTATAATATCTCTTTATTTTGAAAATACATATATAATTATTAAAAATATATTTAAACTTCAAACCAACTTTAATATACTTCAAAATAGGTTAGAAAACATCCCTAAAACGATTAAAGAAAAATACCAAATTTAAATATCATTTATAAATATAAACCATAAGCAACTTACTATGGCATTTATAAATGTTGTTAAAAGTCCTTATTAAAGAACACATAGAAAAGCACGATCTTTGTAACTAGTTTTAACCACTATGACAAATGACTGAAGTCTTGAAATTATTATAGTAAGTACTACCATTAGGGTGCTTATAAATATGAAAATAAACCCCTAAGAATATCTCTCTATTTATTTTTAAAAATTCCTGAAAATAAGGGATTCGAAAGTGCTTATAACGACTATTCTCGCTTCAAACACTTTCAAACTTACTTCAATTCAACACACAAGTTAAACGACCATTTAAACATCAAGTCAAGGCCATGCCACATATTTAAAAAGATAATAGAAGTGAAGTTATGCAATATAAAGTTAGCATTTGCTTTTAAAAGCAAGAGGGATACAAAGTCTATAATTTTACTCGGTTAATGTCACTTTAACTTTATACTTTGCACACAACATATATACACAATATATACTTATAAGATAGTGATATAACTCACTTAGATCGATGATAAACCCAAGCACAAAGCCACAAGAATCTAAGAACCACCTCCTTCCATCACCAAAAGCCTAAAGATCTAACCTTTAGCACTTTGAAACCAAGTCAACACCCCCTTCCTCCTCCCATGCCCATGGCCCCCTCTTAGATCCTCCTCTTCTTCTCACCTTTTCCCACTTTTTACTTACTAATCATGCTTCGTATGATGTTTTAGGACTATAGCCAAAGTTTAGAAGAGATTGAAGATGATTTGGTTAAGACACGAAAAAGTTAAAGAAGAATTAGTGGATTAGTGCTTAAGCACTTCCACCATTTTTATTCTCATACTTTATTTCAAGCTTTGTAAATTTGTAATTTATTATCAAGGTGTGCTCTTCCTTTTATAAGCTTCAAATGGTGTAGCATAAACTTGTTGTCACCCTCCTTTCATGTCATGTAAGGCTTACCTCCCATCACTTCTCATTTATCACTTCTTAACTCTTAAGTATTTTCATTTAACCTCATTTTCAAAATGTCTTTGATGATATCACCCATGGAATCATCTAAAAAGTTTATTTCGATAGATGGTAAAAATATTAATTTAATTTTATTAATTTCCTAAGCAAATAAGTGTATATAAAAAAAATCTGAACAACTTCTGATAGTTAAAAGCTATTTATCGATAAATGATTTTTGGTCACGCTATCGATATTTTTTCAAAGTATTTATTTTTGTAAAAAATTTCCAAAACAAGTTTACCATCATTACTTATGATTTAAAAGGGGGTTAAAAAGCTCATTAAATCATTTTAATAACATTTAATCCAAGATTTAAATATTTAAATAATTTAGATATTTAAATACGAAGTCTCCGAGATTCCGAGTCGTT